>CM069155.1:41718739-41762772 GCA_035221665.1 Okamejei kenojei
AACAGTCCATACCTCCCACCCTCGGGAGGGGGGGGAGGGTGGAGAGAGAGGGAAAGCAAGGTGCTACTTGTAGTTAGAGAAGTCAATGTTCATACCGCTGTTCATACCGCGTTGTTCCTCCATTTTGCACTGGGCCTCACTGACAATGGAGGAGGTCCAGGACGAAAAAAAGGTCAGTGTGGTGAATGGGAGGGGGATTAATGTGCTGAGCAACCGGGAGATCAGTTGGTTTAGGCGGTACGCGCGGAGAGTGTACAGCAAAAACGATCGCCGAGCCTGCGCTTGGTCTCACCAATAAATCTTGACAAAATAATAGTCTTGTGACAAGAACTTATTGCAAAAGTCGTGAACGATTTTTAATCTCTATGACGGCGGAAATCGAAACTGACAATTGTGGCCTTGAGCAGTTCAAAGTACATATTTAAATCTGTATCCTGAGAAAAAATATATTGAGGGGCGAACCAGGGAACAGGCCATTTAGATTAGTAATGAGTAAATGAGGGGTACAATAATCTTATCATCAATTATACTCGGCCAGAGAGAGAGACCATAGTATGAATTTCACTTGCAATTTGAGGAGTAGAAACAATTTTGTTTCCAACACTGGAGTCTTAAATGAAATAAAGAATTTTACAGATATGAGGGATGAGTTAATAAAGGAGATTGAGAAAATGGATGAAAGAAGTGTAATGCAGACATTTATAAGAAACATGATCTAATTTTTAAGAAGTATTCCACTGAAGATAATAAAACCAACCAAGGATACTACAGATGTTAAAATGGTATTGCATTGAAAATGGTTGGATGAAGTGGCAAAAGAATAGCGGGAGGGCTGAAAGTTTTTGAACAATAAAGGTTCACTAAAAGAGAGAAAAAAATAATGCGCAGAAACAGATTTTAATAGTTTTCACAAGTACAATGGATGAAGAAAGTGTCAAAGTTATCTTTAAAAAATTGGGACATGAAATTAATAAGAAAAGAATAAGAACATAGACATTTTTAAAACGGTTTAAAAAAAAAATCACTAAAAATAAAGAACAAGGGGCTGCTCCGAGGGAGGTGGCAGCAAGAATGGAGAGGATTCACATGCGTCATGCTTCCAAAATTCCCCAAATGCTGGAAACACAGGTAATCAAAAGAAGGGTAACTGAAAAAAATTAAAACCCATAAGCCAGTTTGTATAATTTCCGATATCTGCAAAATGTCAGAATCCATGAGCGATAACAGAATGCTTAAAAAAGTGTAACACACAGGCAAAATCAAATATGATTTTGTGTAAGAGAAATACTTAACCCGATTAAGATGTATTGAGGACGTAGCTAGCAGAGCGAGGAAAGGATCAAATGATTGAAATTAAATCCACTATGAACTTCAGTACCATTATTATACAATAATGAGAGTATATGCAATGGCAGGTATGGATAGTTGGCTGGGAGTTCAATGGGTTACAATCTAGCTCTCGCGGCCTACAATATGCTTGGCAGCAGCAATCTTAAATTCAAGCCAAATAGACCCGACACAAATGTTAATTGAATAACACAACAATCTACAGTGTTTTCCCACTCAGGTGCCATCATGCTTCAAGATGATTTTAAAGTGGACTGTCAACAACATGAAGAGAGCACAACACATCCTTCAGTAACGGATGCTCTTATGCCTCCACACCACACTCCTCCTACCCTGACATCACTAACTTTTGTCTGAATATCCCTGTAGTTAGCCAAGAAGAAAGAAAAGTTAGAATCAGAGCCTCCATTTCCATTCGGAGGCATAGACAGTAAAAAAAACACTTCTTACGCTAACGTTTTAAAAGTTTATTAGAGTCAAAGGGACACAAAGTGCTGGAGTAACTCAGCAGGTTAGGCGCCCTCTGGGGAGAAAGGTGAAGTTTCGGTCGAGACCCCCTTCTTCAAAGGCACAAGTAGGTTAGTGTTGGATCAGGAGAGAACATTAGAGTGAAGATGGAGATTTGAAGTTGAGGATTTAAATTGGGATGGAAGCACACGGATTAGGGCTAAATGTATGAAATGTCTCGCCATGGCCTGACATATTACATTTTAATGAAATTGCCATTATTACAGTTTTTCTGGTTGTGTGTGCTATGATTATGTTATTTTTAATAAATCATGACATTCCAAAACAGTGACATGTGACTACCAGGAATTTTAATGCAATGGCTTGTGTGCGCGTCTCATTATACTGATGCAAGAGCAAAGTGATTTGCTAAAAGAAAATGACACGGTCATCATGAAGGAATCTGTTTCTTTGCATAACAGATTTTGAATTGAATTGAAACTTTGTCACGTGACAAGTTACAGTGAAATTCTTTGCTTTACCCCAAGGTATGCACAATGGTCCACAAAAGAGCCGCTGACCAAGTTCCAAAGTATCCCCACACCAAAGGATCCTCCTTTATTCTCCCTCACAGCGAGTTCCCCCACGCCGGGTCCTCCAGTGTTCCCTCGCGGAGCAACCTCCGGCTTCCGTGCCACCAAGCCTAACTCAGGTACAACTAATCCATGGTCATTTCCTGAGGAAAGATTCTATCTTCTTCCTACTACAGTTCAGTTTAGATTGTTGTCATCCTGTGAAAAGCTTTTTGTTAGCGTACTCAGAAAGAAAATCCAAACACAACAATCACAAGTGAGTTACCCGGATTACCTTTGTTTTTTTATTCTATATGTTTTTTGGAAAGTGTACTTGCATTGAATTTATTAACATTTGCATAGTTTCTGAACTGTGACCAAGGTGATGATGTGCTACTTTCAGAAAAACTTTTAAAATATTATTTTTGTACTGTCCCTCAAATCCCAATCCTGTCAATGAGGGTAGGCAAAAAATGCTGGAGAAACTCCGCGGATGAGGCAGCATCTTCGGAGCGAAGGTCTCGACCCTAAAGCCACCTATTCCTTCGCTCCATTTCTGGTTTGCTGCTCACCTGCTGAGTTTCTCCAGGCATTTGTGGTCTACCATCGATTTTTTCCAGCATCTGCATGTTTCCTTCTTAAACGATCCTGTCAATGAGGTACGTTCTCTGAGGTGCGATCAGCTGTACGCCAAGTATTAGTCTTGTATTACCATGCCAATGTTGGATCCAATTGCCATCTTTCTCTGGCTCCAATGGGCTTTAAACTCTGGATCAAACCCCACTGTGGGGACCTTGTGAAAAGCCAGGGTGAAGTTCATGTGGATTGCATTCAACTACACTGCCATTATCAACACACTTTGTTACACATCCATTAGACAAGATTTGTGTACATATCCATGCTATCCTTGTTTAATCTCCTGTCCTTCCAAAGTCAGATTAATTCCTTTCCCTCAGAATATATTCGCAATAAATTCCCGATGAATGCTAGACTCAAGGTTTTTGTAATTACCTGAGCTAGCCTTAATGGCTTTCTTGAACAAAAGTACTACATCGTGCTGGTCTCCGACTCCTTGCATAGTCCTAGCAGAGGGTACAACAAAAGGCTGGGAAACTCAGCGGGTGCAGCAGCATCTAAGGAGCGAAGGAGATGAGGCGACGTTTGGGTCAAGACCCTTCTTCAGACTGGTCAGGGATCAGGGAAACGAGAGATATAGTTGGCCACCATTCTCATTTCCTTAGCTTGCACCACCAATGGATCCCACATCACCTCTCCTGACTACACTCCCCTCTTCATTCTGACACATTCACCTGCATCTCATTCCTGGGTTCACTTTGCTTTGTCCAAACCCTGAATTATCTTATATGTTTCAATAAAATTCCCTCTCATCCTTCTAAATTCGAGAGTATACAAGCCCAACTGCTCATTGCTAGCAACATAGAAACATCCCTCCGCCATCCGGGAATTAATTAACATGATGAACCTACGCTGCACTCCCTCAGTAGAAATGCAGAAAGGTTCATTGTTTGCTGAGAGGAAGGTGACAAGAGGGCACACAATCAGTAAATGAGAGTGAAATTAGTCGGAGAACTAGGGGGAGGATCGGAGAGGTATAGAAGTGTGAAAACGCACTTCCCCCTCCTGGTTCAGGGACAGTTTCATCCCATTTGTTATCAGGCAACTGAACCATCCTACCACAACCAGAGAGCAGTGCTGAACTTCTATCTACCTCTTTGGTGACCCTAAGACTATCCTTGATCTTTTTTTTTTCCCTTTTAGGGCTTTGCTGGTTTATCCTTGCACTAACGTTATTCCCTTATCGTGTACACTGTAAATGGATTGATTGATTAGAGTCATAGAGTGAGACAGTATGGAAAGAGGCCCTTTTCGGTCAACTTGCCCACATTGGCAACATGTCCCAGGCTACACTAGTCCCACCTGCCAGCACTTGGTCCATATCCCTCCAAACCTGTCCTATCCATGTACCTGTATAATGTTTCTTAAATGTTGGGATAGTCCCAGCCTCATACGACCTCCTCTTGCAGCTCGTTCCATGCACCCACCACCCTTTGTGTGAAAAAGTTACCTCTCAGATTCCTATTAATATCTTTTCCCCTTCACCTTTAAACCTATGTCCTCTGGTCCCAGCTGGCTCAACCTCTTCCTATAGCTCTCACCCTTAGTCCCTGGCAACATCCTACGTAAATTGTAAATCCTGGATTGTCTTTCTTGCTGCCTGATGGATAGACGAAACAAAAGTTTACACTGTACCTCAGTGCACGTGATCAATAAACTAAACTGTACTAACACATTCCTTTTCTCCAGAGCTGCTTGCCTGTCCTGCTGAGTTACTCAGCCTTTTGTGTCCACCTTCGGTTTAAACCAGCATCTGCAGTTCTTTTGTACACTTTGATACACAGACAAATAGGTGCAGGAGTAGGTCTTCGGTCTTTCGAGCGAGCATCACCATTCAATGTGATCGTGGCTGATCCTCCACAATCGGTACCCCGTTCCTGCCTTCTCCCCATATCCCTTCATTCTGTTCGCCCTAAGGAGCTCTATGTAATCTTAAATTTCATGTTCACGTCTTTATTGTGGTTAAGACTGGATTGTGTCTGGATCGGATGTAGTAAGCTGAAAAGCTCTAGGTAGAGCATCACTCAGGCACTGAAATGTTACCCATATTTCCCTTCTCTCCAGAGTGATTGCCTGTCCCGCTGAGTTACTCCAGCATTTTGTGTCTACCATCAATGATCTGCGGTCCTTCATACACTATTGATTCTTACACACTACCCTGGACTTTCCACTCGTACACTTTAATGTCGTTTAGTTGCATCGGATTGTTTCTTGGTCCCCAAAATATTCCAAATGGAATTTAAACTGGAGGTGGTGGAGTGAGGAGGACTTAAGCCAGAAAGGGTTTTTTGGGAAGAAAGAGCTACCTTAAATTTAGTTGTGTTTTAAGACATGTTGTGTCGCCATGCTTCTCTCCAGGGCTGCTTGCCTGTCCCGGCTGAGTTATTGTGTGAGAGTGTCATTGTTTCTATCCGTGACATATGACAATAAATCAGCACTTGTCCAACTGCACAGTTGTTGTTTCTGACACAGGCACCTGTGGTGCCGGGGCCGCGCACGCACGCAACGCCCTGCGCCCGGCCCCTCCCCCGCCCGCGGCGTGGCGCGCCCCCGCGGCGCATGCGGCATGCGCACGGGCCTCCCGCTTACCCGCTCTCACTTCCACAGCGGCGAGAGGCGGCGCGCCTCCAGCGGGGCCCTCTCCCGCCCGCCGCTGCCCGGCCCCCGGAGTCGGCGCCTCCGCCTCGGCCTCGGATTCCGGAGCAGCGGACGCAGCGCCGCGAGGCTTGGCGGGCGTGGCGGGCGCGGCGGCCACTTAGACTCCACCATCAAACATGGCGCCGCGTCTCTCCGCCAGCCCCTCGCTTGCCTTCGCCGGAAGTCCCCCTCTCCGCCGGATGTCCCGCCCCGCCGCCGCCCGCTGACCGACCGACCACCCGCTCCGGCCAATCAGTGAGAGAGGACGACAGGGGGCGGGTGTGAGTGATGGGCCCGCCTCCAGCTGGGTGCTTCTCTTAAAGGGACAGGCACCTCCTCATTGACATAACAGCGGATTCAGTCTCTTCATGATAAGTGGGCACACAAACAACTGGAGGAACTCAGCGGGTGCAGCAGCAGCAGCAGCAGCATCATCATCATCATCATCATCATCATCATCATCATCATCATCATCATCATCTAAGGAGACAGGCAACGTTTCGGGCCGAAACCCTTCTAAGAGTCAAGTCAAGAGTTTGATTGTCGTGTGTCCCAGATAGAACAATGACCATTCTCACTTGCTGCAGCACGACACAGTATGGAATCATAGTACACTGTAAGCAATATAATAAACGAGAGCAAAAAAAAGTTCAGTGTATATGAATGAATGAATACATTTATTGGCCAAGTATTCACATTACACGGAATTTGCTTGGTGCTCCGCCCACAAGTGACAACATGACATACAGTGCCAGTTAAGAATGACACATAAAACATTAAACAATAATAAAAAACATTATCGATTAAACATGTGAATTAAATTAAAATACCGAGAGCAAAAGGAGGCTTACAGATTTTTGGTTATTGAGTAGAGCTACTGCTAGCGATTATTACAAAACTTACCCTCAGCGGCGTTGCAGTTCTGCCATGGCTGTGTGCGCGACTTTGGCGCCTTTGGGGGGGGCGGAATTAAAATACTGTTTTCTACTGCTTATCGGAGGCGGACTTCCTCGGGCTGCTCCAACCTCCTGAAGCCAAATCGATCCGCACTTCTGTTCCCGATTTTTTTTAAATCACGAGACAATTTAATATTACATTAAAATAAAAGCGACTTCTAACGCCCTCAAGTCAAGTCACAATTTATTTATATAGCACATTTAAAAAACAACGGCACGTTGACCAAAGTGCTTTACATTTGTTATAGAGTAGTTTACACAAGCATGCTACAATACATATATACAAATAGCCCTCACTCAGAGGACGTCAGGAAAGGCTTGGGAGAACAGATACGTTTTTAACTTAGACTTAGAAAACATAGAAATTAGGTGCAGGAGCAGGCAGGCATTCGGCCCTTCGAGCTTAGACCACGGACCGCAATTCAATATGATCATGCTGATCATCCAACTCAGTATCCTTACATGCCTTCTCTCGCATATCCCCTGATCCTTCAGCCACAAGGGCCACATCCAACTCCCTCTTAAATATGGCCAACAAACTGGCCTCAACTACCTTCTGTGGCAGAGAATTCCACAGATTCACCACTCTCTGTGTGAAAAACGTTTTTTCATCTCGGTCCTAAAAGACTTCCCCCATCCTTATGGTTGAGGACCAAGCGGAGGCTTGTCGATCGCATCGCGAACACCTCCGCTCGGTCCGCAATAACAACACCCGACCGTCTCCCGGTGGCTCAGCACTTCAAACTCCCCCTCCAGTCATTGAAAGTAGGCTTGCAGGTACAAAAAAGGCAGTGAAAAAAGCGAATGGTATGTTAGCTTTCTAGCAAAGGATTTGAGTACCAGGAGCAGGGAGGGAGGTTCTACTTCAGTTGTACAGGGTCATGCTGAGACCACACCTGGAGTATTGCGTGCAGTTTTGGTCATCCAAATCTGAGGAAGGACATTATTGCATA
Source organism: Okamejei kenojei (assembly GCA_035221665.1). Lineage (NCBI taxonomy): Eukaryota > Metazoa > Chordata > Chondrichthyes > Rajiformes > Rajidae > Okamejei > Okamejei kenojei. The sequence continues at coordinate 41,726,288 of CM069155.1, forward strand.
GAAGGGAGTGCAGAGAAGGTTCACCAGACTGATTCCGGGATGTCAGGACTGTCTTATGAAGAAAAGACTGGATAGACTCGGTTTTATAGCACTCTCTGGAATTTAGGAGATTAAGAGGGTTCTTATAGAAACTTACAAAATTCTTAAGGGTTGGACAGGCTAAATGCAGGAAGATTGTTCCCGATGTTGGGGGAACTCCAGGACAAGGGTCACAGCTTAAGGTTAAGGGGAAATCCTTTAAGACCGAGATGAGAAAGACTTTCTTCACACAGAGAGTGGTGAGTCTCTGGAACTCTCTGCCACAGAGGGTAGTTGTGGCCAGTTCATTGGCTATATTTAAGAGTGAGTTGGATGTGGCCCTTGTGGCTAAGTGGGTTCAGAGGGTATGGAGAGAAGGCTGGTAAGGGATACTGAGTTGGATGATCACCCATGATCATATTGAATGGCGGTGCAGGCTCGAAGGGCTGAATGGCCTACTCCTGCACCTAATTTCTATGTTTCTATGTTTCTATGTTTCCCATTCCACATCCGACCTCTCGGTCCTGGGCCTCCTCCACGGCCAGAGTGAGCAACACCGCAAGCTGGAGGAACAGCACCTTCATATTTCCGCTTGGGGAGTCTGCATCCTTTGGGGCTTGAATATTGAATTTTCTCAATTGTTAACCCTTGCTGTCTCCTCCCCTTCCCACCTCTCCCTCAGCCCTCGGGCCCTGGCAATTCCCTCTATATCTCTATCTCCCTCCCCCACCCCAGTCGCACCAGCTTCTAATTTTCACACCACAAACAGCTTACAATGGCTTGTTCCCTTTATCATCGATACTTTTTTGCATATCTTTCATTCATTGTTCCTTATCTCTCCACATCACCGTCTATATCTCTCGTTTCCCTGATCCCTGACCAGTCTGAAGAGGGTCTCGACCCGAAACGTCGCCTATCTCTCTTCGCTCCTTAGATGCTGCTGCACCGCTGAGTTTCTCCAGCTTTTTGTGTACCCCCCATCCTTAACTGTGACCCCTTGTCCTGGACTTCACCAACATCTGGGAACAATCTTCCTGCATCTAGCCTGTCCAACCCCTTAAGAATTTTGTATGTCTCTATGAGATCACCCCTCAATCTTCTAAATCAGGTCTGGTGAACCTTCTCTGTACTCCCGCTATGGCAAGAATGTCTTTCCTCAGATTAGGAGACCAAAACTGTATGCAATACTCCAGGTGTGGCCTCACAAGACCCTGTACAAAAAAACTGCAGTAGAACCTCCCTGCTCTTTGTAGCTCCCTGCTCTAAGTCCCTGAGTCGATGGAGGGGCAGTTTAATGGGGAGGGGGATGCAGTTCCACAGTCTAGGAGCTGCGACCGCAAAGGCGCGGTCGCCCCTGAGCTTATGCCTAGACTGCGGGACATTCAGCAACCCCAAGTCGGCTTGATCTGATGGACCTGGAGAGTAGTGGGTGAGAAGACTTTTAATGTAGGTGGGTGGTGTGCTGGCCTTTATTAATCAGAGCATTGAATATAGGAGTAGGGAAGTAATGTTAAAATTGTACAAGGCATTGTAAGACCAATTCTGGAGTATGGTGTACAATTTTGGTCGCCTAATTATAGGAAGGATGTCAACAAAATAGAGAGAGTACAGAGGAGATTTACTAGAATGTTGCCAGGGTTCCTGCAACTATGTTACAGAGAAAGGTTGAACAAGTTAGGTCTTTATTCTTTGGAGCGCAGAAGGTTAGGGGGGACCTGATTGAGGTCTTTAAAATGATGAAAGGATAGACAGAGTTGACGGTGGATACGTTTTTCCAATGAGGGTAGGGAAGTTTCAAACAAGAGGGCATGACATGAGAATTAATGGACAGAAGTTTAGGGGTAACGTGAGGGGAACTTCTTTACTCAGAGGGTGGGTGGCTGTGTGGAATGAGCTTCCAGCAGATGTGGTGGAGGCAGGATCGATTTTAACATTTAAAAGTAAAGTGGATAGGTATATGGACGTGAAGGGAATGGAGGGGTATGGTCTAAGTGCAGGTAGATGGGTAACTAGGGAAAACAAAATGGTCGGCACGGATGGAAGGGCCGAGAGGCCTGTTTCCGGGCTGCTGTAATTGTTATATGGTTATATTGTTTATATGGGTGCAAGCCCATTGAGGGCTTTGTAGACAAAGAGGCGGGTCTTGAAATTTATTCGGAACCGCACAGGGAGCCAGTGGAGAGAGGACAGGATCGGGGGGTGATGTGGTCCCTTTTACGGGTGCCCGTCAGGAGTCTCACTGCGGTGTTTTTGGGCCATTTTTGCAAGCGGGGACTGGAAGATTGATGATGCCAGAGTAAAGGGAGTTGCAGTAAAGTTATCTAGGCGGGAGGAATTTAAATGTATGGATGATCTTTTCGAGGTTATCAAACTGGAGGAATTGTTTTTATTTTAGCTATGTCCGAAGCTGGAAGAAGCGAGCTTTTACCACGGCATTGACTTGTTTGTCAAACTTCAGTGCTGAGTCAAATATCCACGCCAAGGTTTTTGACGTGAGGTTTGGGTAATGGTATAAGGCTTTCCAAGGACTGCCTGCTATCATTTTGATTGAGTCAGAGTGGGGCCGAGAAGGATGACCTCAGACTTACTCTGTTTAGTTGGAGGAAGTTCTGGGCCATCCAGCACTTTATTCCTCGAGGCAGCGGGTAAGGTTAAGCAGATTTGATTGTTTTTTGGGCTTCAGGGGGAGGTACAGTTGTGTATCGTCTGTGTAGCAATGGAAGGAAATGCCATGCCTTTCAATGACTTGGCCTAAGGGAGCATATACAGGGAGAAAAGGGAATGGGGCCAAGGATGGAACCTAGTGAAACCCCACGGCAGAGGCCAGCTGGGGAGGAGAAAAGAGTTGCCTATGTTAGTCCGAGAAACTCCTACCTTTGAGGTAGGAGATGAACCAGCTCAGGGCAGTGCCATCAATACCAACCCCGTTACCGAGACGGTCAATTAGGATGGTGTGGTCCACAGTATCAAATGCTGCGCTGAGGTCGAGAAGGAGCAGGATTGCACAGTCTCCGGAGTCAACGGTGAGCAGTAAGTCATTATGTACCTTCAACAAGGCAGACTGCTGTGGTGGGCCCTGAAACCTGATTGAAAGGTTTCCAAGATAGTATTTTGGTGAATGTAAGGCATAAGTTGACTTAAGATTACCTTTTCAAGGGCTTTTTTGAGAGGAAAGGAAGTTTAGAAATGGGTCTGTAGTTTGCTTGGCTAGGTGGGGTCGAGGTTATAACGAAGGAAACTGCAGATGCTGGAGAATCGAGGGTTACACAAAATGGCTGGAGAAACTCAGCGGGTGCAGCAGCATCTAAAGGAGCGGAAGGAGATAGGCGGACGTTTCGGGTCGAGATCCTTCTTCGAGTTAGGCTTTTTCAGGAGTGGTTGGACCACCGCATGCTTGAAGCAGGTAGGTACAGTGCCAGTGGCCAGAGAACTGTTGAAGATGGTGAGGAACGACAACCACACCAGGGACCCCAGCACCCTGGGTTATGATGACGTCCTTTAGGAGGGCAGAGGGGACAGTGTTGAGGGGGCAGGTCGTGGTTTCATAGGTGGTGACCAGTTTTTACAACACCTACAACGTGACGGATCGCGTGAAACAGGACAAAACAAATGTAAGTCGTGATTTTTAATATAATCTTGTTTCTTGGGATTGCTTTAATCACATTTTACGATGCGAAAATGTGATTTGGGCCCCATCAAACCGGGCAGTGTTTATCCTGCTGATATGGGGTTGAAATTCACCGCAAATGCAACTTTCCGATCGATTGCGTTCCAGAAAAAACGACTCACTAGAATGATTTAAATGGGTTCTTTTTTGGACAATTATGTCATATGAGCATCTAAATCATCTGTATTTTGTGTTATTTGTCTATCCTTAGTCAATATTTTTATACTAAATATCAATCATTTTTAGTCCCATGTTATCGTGCAAAATTATATTGAGTGGATGTTTCTAGATTTAGATGTGAATTAAACATTAAATTCCTTCATCTGGCATATAAAATCATGACAGTGAGATTTAAAAATCATGTTATATTGTGAATTCTTGTGTGAATGGGATTAGTTTGTTATTTGGATAGGCTATTTAAAAAATATATCCTTTTCTTAAGAAATTGAATCTACAGGACATTCTTAATGGGAAAGTAGTTGGCAGAAAGGCATGTCATGTGTGGTTTGAAGAGCAAAAACTTGTAGTCTACAATGCCAAAATTGAAAAGTTGAGGAAAAACAAGGTGTACAGAATTGCTTATTGGTTACAATTTGAGGAGGATGATGATGCTGATTATGATCTGCCAATGTACCAGGTAGCAACTGATCTTCTCCATAAAGACTTGGTCCATTTCAAGGAATTGTAATGTATGTAACCTATCTGTTTATGGACTTACAGCATATAATACAACAATATTAAAGTTCTGATCTTGAGAAATAATCTCATTTTTGAATTTTCAAGGCAGTCTGGGTGTTTATTACAATTTCCGTCAAAACGGTCAATTTTGTAATTAACTACAATTAGGTAATTAACTAATTATATGCTTTAATTTCAGGTCGTACAAGTAAGATGTTTTATATTTGTTTCAGAATGCTTCAATCTATAACTGAAAATTTCATTCAGTTCTCTTGATTTTTAAGAAACTCCGTACAGACTGTCCTGATCACAGCTTTTTTGTGTTAAGTCAATGGAAAAGCAATAGGAAACAAAATGCTAATTTCCGAGTATGAAAATGGCCATAACCGTTTTTTAATATTGAAGATATGAAAGTGAATTAGGTGTCAAATTAAACTTTTTTATGCTTTATCTGATGGGATAAATTGCAGACTTGATTTTTTAAATCTCAAAATCTTGTAACATTGCTACTACTACTCGTGGAAAAAAGCTGTTTTTTTATGTCTGACTCGACCACATACTCACAAGTACACACATAATACACACATATACCCAAATGACTTGGTTTCCACAGCCTTCTGTGGCAGTGATTTCCTCAGATTCACCATCCTCTGACTAAAGAAATTCCTCCTCATCTCCTTTCTACAGGTGCGCCCTTTTGTTCTGAGGCTGTTTTACTTTAGTTTGGGGATACAACATGGAAATAGGCCCTTCCTGCCCACCAAATCCGTGCCGACCAGCGATATCCAAACCCACGCGGTCACAGGATGGACGTACAAACTCCGTACAGACAGCACCCGTGGTCAGGATCAAATCCGAGTCTCTGGCGCTGTGAGGCAGCAACTCTACCCGCTGCGCTGCCCCAATTTTACTTCGGAGTCACGTGAGTGACTACATGAAGAAGCCCCGCCTGGCGCTTGATCGGCATTACGGCGGTAATGGTACGGGCCCGCAGGTAAGTGCAGTTGAAATACTTACAGGGCATATCCAAACTCCATGGCTGGTGTATAAGCCACCAGGAGTTAAAAAAGAAACGTAATTTAAAAGAAAAAATAAAATAAAAGTTAAAATGAAAAAGAAAAAACTCCGGGGAAAAAAACTGTGTTTAAAAAAGCGTCCCAGGGGAAAAAGTCAGCGATCGGGACGGCAGATTAGTGCGGAGCCGGTTCCGATACCGGTGGCCGTTAAAATTACCGTTAGGGAGAATGCTCCACAAACCTTTGGCTATGAAGAAAAAAGGAAAATACTCGGGGGGGGGGGGGGAAACGGAGTTTTAAAAAGTTTAAAAGGAAAATAATACTCCGGGTGAAAAAACGGAGTTTAAAAGTTAAAAAGAAAACAAAAAATTCCAGATGGAAAAACTCCAGTGGGGAGGAAAAAATATAAAAGTCAGAGAGGCCATGTTTTAAAAGTTCCAATAAAAAGGCCTCCAGACAAAAAAGCTTTATGGCTTAAAATTAATGGAGAAAGACTCCAAAAATAAAATTCAAATAAAGGATTTTAAAAAGGCCCAGAATATTCCCAAAAAACAAACCCTGAGGGGTTTCCATAATTATAATATATAGGTGGAATTTATCAATGTGGGAATATCTACCTCGGATTGTTTTGGAGGTAGTCTCCTTGAGGAACAACTCAGGAGGTAACCAGGGCAGTAAAAGAATATGAAAAAACTGACCCTAAAGGTGCATTGATAGTGGTGGCTGGTCATAAAGTACCCACCACAGCACAAATATATATATACAGGTGTACTAGGTACGATACCTGCATGAAGGAGTGGAGGCCATGGAAAATGACCATGGAAACCAAAATTAAATTGGTCTCTCACCAAAGCTGTTATGGTTGAAACAGCAGAGTTATTGATAAAACTTTTATGTTTTATTAAGGCATCAACGGTGAAACCGATTATGGTACCCAAGTCTCAATTATATGGAGACATAAGGAAAAACGATTTCAAAGTATTTCAAGCTAGTGCGTGGCATCACTACGTATGTAAAACAAATAAAACATTGTGCAAATAACCAAAACATTTAAAATAAAAAAGACAAATTGCCATTAGTTTGTGGAGCTCAATGGGAGATGTTATTGGGACCAATTTTGCACTTTAGATTTGCAGGTCAAAACAGATCAAGTTCTGTTAAACTCCTGATTATTATGGAGTAAAACTGCCTCAGGATAAATCAAAGACATTGATTACAAAGGAAAGACTATTGGTCATAAAACTTTGGAAAAATTATGATCCAATGTAAGATTTGATAATGGATCAAAACAAAGGCAGGAGTATGATAAATAAATATTTATCCAACACAGCCTTATGTGAACCCATATGGTTGGGGAGAGAAGGCTTCATGTCCATTTGAAGAGGTGCAAAAACGTGTTACAGAAGAAGTTGTTGAAATCTCCAATTGTGGGAGATTACAGGTGTGTTATGATCAATGATATGGCATAACAGAGGGTTGATTTATTTTAATGTGTAAAGGATCTACAAAAAAATTGTAGAAGGAATTGGTTCACCTGTATAGGAAAACCTAAAAATTGATTTTAGGTTTGCACCCAAAATATCTCCAATAAAGAAGAGGTACGTAAATTTGTATCATAAATTTCCCCAGGGAAAAGGAAGATGTGGTGGTAAAGCCATACGAGACATCATTTTAAATACACTTTTACAGTGTAAAAACATTTTATTAAAATGGACATCTTCAACATTGGAAAACAGTTGTTTTTAACAAATTTTTAATCATTACTATAAGACTCGAAGGATTGGTATTTAGTACCAATTTATTATCATATTTACAGGTGCTTGAAATTAGAATGGGTCAGCTGTGCAAATTAAGACATTGTCTAATGGATTAAATTCAGTTCTAGGCTGTTCACATAATTACTGGAACAACAATTGCACTGATAAGAAGATCAGTACTTGCACTAATGAGGACATGGACATGGTCATGGTTTATCTTGATCGCATTTTAATTGGAAGTCAGGAGTCAGCTGCAAATTAGTGCAGCAATTACAAGCCTGTTGAGAGGCGAGGGTCCTGACCCATCCAATAAAACCTATGTTTTAGGCATTCATAAACATTCCTAAATTACTATTCTGGATTTAGGAGTAATTCAGCACCATATGAGGGGGAAAAATGTTTTCCGAGATACAAATATGTCTCATTGCTTTGTTGACAAACTTTGTCCCTCCATCAGAGAAGGAGCTTAGGTAAAAGAGTAAAAAAGCTCCAAAAAAGGGAAAACACATTATAAGAGTGTACAGGCCTTTGTTGACAGGCCTATGCAAATACCAAAGGATACGTTATCAGAATTAAAGTAGTGGATAGAAAAGGTCCACAAGCTGCTTTAAATATATAAGCTTAGCAGCTGTTGCAAGCTGAAGCAAGTATTATCAGATGATGGATAGCTTCTGTGATTATTTGGGTTAAGATAAGAATAATATCTATTCTTATCAAGTTAATATTTGATACGTCCCTTGTTTGGGACTACGGACAATAACACCATGTAATTGCAAATGGATTGTCCTAAAAATTTCTCCAAACATTTGTATTAATTATTGGAGTAATCAGGAGTTTTTATGGATTAAATGCCTATTGTTCTATTATGAAAGTGTGCAATGTCATATCAGATGAACAATACCACGGCTGTGGCATATATCAATCACATGAGACAAGTAAGATCATTATCAAGTGATTATCTGGGTAACCAGATGTGGCGTATTTTAGTCCAGCTGTTTATCTCTAAGGAAGAGAGCTACAATGTTGTCGCAGACAACAAATCAGGGGAAAAAACATTGTCATAATATGGATTACTTACCATTAATCTGGTTGTGTCCAGATTAAAATCACCGATCCCTCAAATGTTCTCTGGGTGGAAAACCCGAGAACTAGTAGAAGGAGCGGTGGATGTATTTCGCTAAATTACATGAGGAAAGATGTTCTTTTATGTTCCTCATTTTTGTCCGATAGGGCAGTGTCTGATGAAAATGTAGTAGGACGCTGCCAGGGGCGCTTTGGTGGCCCAAACGCGGACCTTCATGGTTCACATAATGTTGAGACTGATGTTGAACCAGTTATGACTCATAGTTGCAGTAATTTATTGTTGTACAAATTCATCCAGGGCATGAAGATATGAATTTGGCTATCTGCAGGTTTGACCAGACCATTATAACAGTTTGATGAGAAAAACGGTCAAATAGGTCTATGAATGTTTTAACTAATATAAAACAATATAACAATTATGTACAAAATGAATGTTATACCTGCAATTTGGAGAAATAGTTTAAAAAAAACAATATTTTGTTTATAAGAAATTTGAAGTATTTTGCAGACAGTAAAAGTTATTTTATCATATTTAGATATATGGAAGTTCCTTGTGGATTGCATTTTTTCTCAGCATCTAAGTGATAAAGCCAATAATAGGGGTCATAGTGTTTATTCGTCCTATTTAGGACAAATTGCTTATGACCAAGAAGTTATCGGGTTCATTCGTAATATCCCGATATGAAAAAGGGATATATATATATATATATAATCTGTCCATAGTTGAAATACAGAAGTTGGGAGGTCAGCATAGTCCTGACTTACCTTAGGCAAATGGACCCAATTCTATCAATGATTCAAAAATTTAACATTGAAAGTAATAATGCTCATGACTTTAGTATTCAGCATAAGAGTGCAAACATTGCAAATATTACGTTTTATATAATTGCATGTGGCTTACAGATTACATTATCTTATATGTTTATGAATTTACCAAATAAAGCAGACCAAGAAGAGCTGGAACCAAGGTAAAATTTAAGCATATCCTGTCGGCCAAAAAATTGTGTGTGGGTCAACATTGACTCAATATGTTAAAGTAGGTAAGAGTCTCTGTGGTGGTGAGACAGCACTACTTATTACACACAAAAACCACATTAAGTATCAGTAAAAAACTGATGGTTCTAGATAATTATATTCTAGATGGTTAAAAACATGTTTAACACTCAGTGGAATAGACATTGAGATGTGGGAGGGAAAATCACTCTATTAAGGAGGTAGATACATTCACAGGAATGGCACAGGATGGGCCGCTCGAGCAAAGATTCAAGGCCGTTTAGGAGGGTGTAAAATAAATATTTAAAGTTCCAAGGAACCAGTTCATGGTGTCAGGAATTGGACACAGAGTGTTGGGTTCTCTGTAATTGTTGCTTTGTTTATACTATCAAATTATAGTATCAATTGATATTTTAGGTGATAAATTTGCTTTTCAATGGAAAGGGCATTACTTTCATTCTTTTATAATGGGAAAAAATTTATCACAAAAACTGAGGCAATGTTTGGGTAAAAATGTGTTATTTGCTCATTACTGTGTTGATTGAGCCAGATTGTCGTATGGAATGAGTCTACGACATAAAAAACACAGAAGCTACAAAATCTATATTACGATAAAAGAAATCCAAGAATCTATCAGATTACTAAAAAAGGGTAAAACACCGGGACCAGACGGCATTGGCTCGGAATTTTATAAAGTATTTTATGATCAGATTGTACCACGTTTTAAATTACTATATGATCATATATATACACAGCAAAAACTACCAGAAACATTAAATGAATCTGTTATAACACTTTTACCCAAAATAAACAAAGACTTGGATGAACCAGGATCGTTTAGAGCAATAGCTCTGTCTAAATACCGATCAAAAGATATTAACTAAAATATTAGCACAAAGGTTAAGTTTTAGTTGTTACTAATTAGGTTCACCCGATCAAACAGGATTTATACCAAAACGATAACTCTTCGTATAAAATTGAGACAGTGTATTCAATATTATATACTCGAAAAGAGATATTAATAAAGACCTAGTAGTATATTTCGTTAGATGCAGAGAAAGCCTTTGATCAAGTGGAATGGCCTTACTTGTTCTCGGTTTTATGGAAGCATTTTAAACTGGGGTAGAAAAGTTTATTAACTGAATTGGCAAATTGCTATAATACAATCCGACAGCTCGAATAATAACAAATCAAATGTTATCACCTAAATCAAGTTTAACTCGTGGTTGCAGACAAGGTTGTCCTTTATCCCCTTTATTGTTTGCAATTGGCAATAGAACCGTTAGCCCTGATGGTGTGTGATCACATCCGGAAATATATGGATACGATACTAGAGACACTAAAAATAAAATCTCTCTATATGCGGATGATGTGCTACTTTACATCACCAAAACCAGAAACTAGTTCCGTAATTTGTTAAAATTAATAACTGATTTGGATCCTATTCAGGATATAGGTATTAACTGGAATAAAAGTGAACTTATGCCAAATAACGGGTAAACAATTTACATATATTACAACAATTTCCCTTTTAAGAGATAACAAATGAAAAATTTAAATATCTTGGAATCTTTGTAACAAAATGATTTGACTCCTTATTTAAAGCTAACTTTCCACTATTATTGAACAAATTAAATAAGAATATTATATATTGGAAAACTTTACCTATATCGATGATAGGCAAAATTAATATAATAAAAAATCGTGTTTTCTTCCACAATTATTATACCTTTTCCAATCAATCCCGATATATCTCCCTAAAAATTCTTTAAAAAGGTGGGACTCCTTAGTCACTAACTTCATTTGGGATTATAAGTGCCATAGAATAAATATAAAAAACACTTTTATGGTAAACCAAATAAATGGAGGTCTAGCTCTACCAAATTTTATGTTTTATTAACTGGGCAAGTTAACATTAAAAATATGGAATTTTTGGTTAGAAGAAATAGATAATCAACCAACATGGTTTAAATATGGAAAAAAGAAGATTGTTTCTCCTTTTGAAATTAGTTCTATAATATTCGCTAATACTAATTTAGCTAAGAAAACATATAGTGATAACCCAATAATAGGAAGTGGAAATATGTATTTGGAAACAAAATAAAGAAAACATTAAAATTAAAATCTATACCACTATCTCTTAGCATTGTAAATTAATGTTACGTTTAAACCTTCAATGATGGATAAAGCGTTTTTCACAATGGAAAAATAATGGAATTATTAAGATTGGGGATCTCTATAGGGAAAACTCCTTCCTTTCATTTCAAGACATACAACAAATTTATGGACTACAATCTAAAGAGTACTTTAGATATTTACAAATTAGAGATTATGTTAAAAGCAAATACGCAAGAACTCAGAAATAGAAAGATAGAAATATTAGATGAATGTTTGAATAAACATCCGAATACAGAAAAAAATGATTTCATATATATATAACATCTTATTGGAAGGTGATGTTCCATCAACAGAAATACATAGACAATCGTGGGAAAATGAATTATGTCAAACCATTAGACCAGAAATTATGGGATGATAGTTTACAACATATACATCATTGTTCGCTAAATACTAAACACTCTCTTATACAGTTTAAAAATATTACATAGATTATATTATTCAAAAACCAAATTACATAATATTTTCCCAAAAGTATCTCCTATAAGTGATAAATGTCAACATTTAGAAGCCAATCTGGCACACTCATTTACAAATTGTATAAAAATTACAAAATTCTGGATTTAAATATTTAGGATAATTTTGGACTGTTGTTAATATAACTTTGACACCCGAGTTCAAAAGCTAATAATACTAGGAATATTGGAAACAGAACAAATAGCAACAAACAAACCAGAGGAATTTTTATTGATTATGGTTTAATAATTGGGAAAAAATTAATATTCAAATTTGGAAAGGCCCTACATCCCCTACAATCAAAATGTGGAATACAGAAATGTCGGAGAGGACTCTTCATCTGGAGAGATTGAGGCTTGTCTTAATGGACAGGTTAGATCTCTTCAGAGGGATATGGTCTCCATATATTAAATATTTACAGAGTCATAACGACTCGGTACGAGGGCTTGATGAGGCTGAATATTAGAATGGATGAAGAAAAAGAAAATATAATAAATCTATATGCCAATATCTCCAATGACGGAATAACGATTAATACTCCATTCGTTTTCATATTTTCTTTCATTATTATCTCTATCTTTTCGTACTTTATAAAAAATAATTTAAAAAGCGTATAGAAGCATATAGTCCTAAATCTCAATATTAGTAATATTAATTATTATTACCCATATCATCCATCTGAGGTATGCTTTTACGAAATTATATTCCTTCCTTTTTACTGCCAGCAGCGCTAACAGGGGAATATTTTCTTATATTCCCCTGTCTAGCGAACGCCTATGGACTTTACCTGTTTAAACAGCGGGGAATATAGTCTTAATATTCCCCTGGTCTCACATCCGGGAAATTGGCAACGTGACGCTGCGTGACGGCAAACGTGACGCTGCGTGACGGCAAACGTGACGCTGCGTGCGAAATTTAAAATTTATCTTAAAAAAAAATGGCAGCCGGTTGCGAGAAGAGGTTCGCGATTTAAAAGTTCGACCTTCACATTGTCACATAAATGAATTACATAAATTACATAAATGAAACATAAATGTTACATTTGTTTTAGTACCCTTATTTACAATGTTGGAATGGGTTTTAGTACCCTTCTTTACAATGTTGCAATGCATATTGCAAAATGTATAGATACATTCATATCATATGAGATGTTCAGGATTTTCCTCTAGATGTCTGATAATGGGTAATAATAACAATATTGACTGTCCTCTTTCGGGAGATACGACATATATTGCCCTCACTAGATCCATATTGCCCTCGTCTTCGACTCGGGCAATATGAATCTACTTCAGGCAATATATGTCGTATCCCCCTCAAGGCCAGTCAATATTCTATTATTATTAATATTATGAAAGTATTTAATGATGTATTTTCGTATATGTAAAATATTGCAATTTTCACACATATGTTTCTATAATAAAAAATATTCATTAAAAAAAGAAGCTACAAAATTCTTCACGTAGTCACACACGTGACTCCGAAGTAAATAGTAAGATTAAACGAGAACTTACCAGTTTGAAGTTTGATCGTTATTTTATGAGGAGTAATGATGAGGGATTACGTGCCCTCCACTCCCGACCCTCATAAAATAAATGATCATCTGGTAGTTCTAATTCTATGTTGAGCCTTACTATCTTACCCGGCTATTGTGTTCTGTGTTTTTTCATGCCGCTGCTTTGAAGTATGCCGTTCCAGCGCCAGGCGGGGCTTCTTCACGTAATCCCTCATCGTTACTCCTCATAAAATAACGATCAAACTTCGAACTGGTAAGTTCTCATTTAATCTTACTATTTTGAGGCGGTAGAGGTTGTAGGTTTGGTAGCTGCACATGGAGTAGCCCCAGACAAATAACCGTGGTGTATCTTTGTCAACAGTGTCATTGGTGGATGGAATTTTACTTAGGAGTCACGTGAGTGACTACGTGAAGAAGCCCTGCCTGGCGCTGGAACGGCATTATGTCGACGCTGACGGCAGAAGGAAGAGCTGCAGAGGCAGCTCGTCAACAGCGGTAGGTACGGAACCGGCAGGTAAGTGCAGTTGAAAAAACTTTTAGGGTCTGGAAAACTCCGTGCCTGGTGTATTTGAACCAGGATTTAAAATGAATTTAAAAACAAAAATAAAATAAAAGATTAAAATAGAACAAAATACTCTGTATAAAACAACAGAGTTTAAAAAAGAACGTCCCGGGGGAATACCCAGCGATCGGGACGGGAGATAACTTACGGAGCCGGTTCCGATACTGGTGACCGTTAAAATTACGTTAGGGAGTTTTAGATGCTCCACAAACTTTTTGGCAGGGGGGGAAATTTTAAATAAGTCAGAAAGGCCATAATTTAAAAAGTTAATAAAGGCCCTCAGACGGAAAATAATGGAAATATTCCCTAACCTACCTAGGGGGGGTTTCACATATAAAAAGAGAAAAAAAAAAAAAAATGATGAAATATGGTGGGAATATCTACCTCAGATATTTCTGAAGGTTAGTCTCCTTTGAGGGGAAAAAACTCAGGAGAAACAAGGGCAGTGAAAAAATAAAATGGAAAAACTGACCCTAAAAATGCACTGATAGTGGTGACTGGTCATGAAGTACCCACCACAGCACCATATATATATATATATATATATACTATAAATATATACACACACACACACAGGTGTATGCACAACACCTGAATAGAAGAAGTGAGGGCCATGGAAAAATTACCATGGAAACCAAAATTAGTTGGTCTCTCACTAAAAGCTGTTTATGGTTTTAAAACAGCAGAACAAATAATGAGTGAGGCCATGTGAGATACCCTTTATGCTCAACAATTAATACTCAAAGACTAATCCTGGAAGCAGAGATTTCTTTATTTTACGATGTCTGCAGACCGGGTGCCTCTCCAACTCGAGACACACCGAAGCCAGAGAGATCATCCCCTTTATACACAAAATCTTACATTCAATCTCCCCTCCGGACCTTTCTCCAATCAGGATCGGAGGTGCACCAATCTGTAGGTTACATCCCACCGTACATTCCCTCGCACCTCCCCATATCATACATTGCATGTTCAAACATGTTTCATGGTAATGAGCAATTTCTTGACCAGGGGGGGTGTGTTTGTAATATTCATTTATTCTATTAAAGCATGCTCAATTGCTCATGGACCTGGCCCAGTTTTACTCACCTCCTAGTGAACTCCTACTCAGTTTTTCTATATCAGTACTAAAGCTAAGCTATAGTGACAAGGGTCCCAATCCATCACTCCCTTCCACTGATAGGGATCTCTCTACATCACTCCCTTCTACAGCTATACAATGCTATCACTTCTTACTCAAGGACTCAAGGATGGGTCTGGCAACCTTCAGACACTGCTGTGTCAGAATCCTCTCTCCAGCCCCTCTCTGTTTGAATTCTCTTTAAAACTCCTTTCTTTAATAGGGTTTAATCACTTTATCCCTCACAATCCTCCCTTTTTCTTTTGCTACGCATACACTGATTAAACCCTCATTTTACTTCGGAGTCACGTGAGTGACTACGTGAAGAGCCCGCCTGGCGCTGGCAAACGGCATTACGTCGACGCTGACGGCGGAAGGAGGAGCTGCAGTAAGGAGCAGCTCCT
The DNA here is from genome assembly GCA_035221665.1 of Okamejei kenojei. NCBI lineage: Eukaryota > Metazoa > Chordata > Chondrichthyes > Rajiformes > Rajidae > Okamejei > Okamejei kenojei. The sequence continues at coordinate 41,741,733 of CM069155.1, forward strand.
CGCAACGGTCGGAACGGACCCGCAGGTAAGTGGGGCAAAGTCGGGACGTTCGTTAGAGTACGCTGGGTGGGTCCAGCAGTAAAAGTAAAGTAAAATAAAAGTCAGAGTCACGTTAAAGTGCTGTTTAGCACAGATTATGAAAGAAATGGAGAAATCGGCAAAGAAAAATTCGCGGGTAAAAAGAGCTTCCCGGGTGTGAAAATAAAAATACGGGAAAAAAGCTAGTGCGGATCCGGTTCCGATACCGGTGGCCGCTGATATACCCGTTAGCAAGTTCTAGATTCTCCAGAAGTTATAACCACGGAGAGAAATGCTCCTAAATATGTAAAAGAAATCTGAGAGGCCCGTGGTTCTGATGACTCTGATACTGAAAGTCCTCCAGATAATTAAACTATGTGAAACTAATAATGGAGCATATGGAGAAAGTTCTCCAAAAAATTATGAGACTAGGGTCACAGTACCCAGAAGGTTCCCAAAAAGCCCTGTGGGGTTTAATTATTCTGAATATGGCTGTGGGCCTAATTGGGAGTTGGAACTCCGGACCCAGGATTTGGGCCGAAGGAAGTCTCATGGGATGAAATCCCAATTGATTTAGGACTGCAGAAGGCAGACCCTGCTGATGGTGATTTGCATTTGAAAAACACACCACAAAATAAAAGAAAGGCCAAATGTGCCTGGGATAGCAAAAAGAATTTGCTATATATGAAGGAAGTGGTGAGGCTATGGAAGTAAACCTAGCTGCCAACATTAATATATGGTATCTCACCAACTTCATGATTCTGTGATGATTGAAACATCAGAATTATAAACGCACAGGAAATTGTGCCTCATTGGAAGTGCCTACGGTTTATCCGTTGATATGGGCATTCCATGACCCCAAAATATGAGAGAGCTCAAGAAGTGAGGTTCAAAAATCCTCACAAATTATTCTGCTGCCATTATGGTTTTTGGGGAGATGGATAAGTTTAAAAAAGAGGGCCTATTGTGCAATTCTTTCTATGAAATTATTGTATGAGGAAAATGGCTATTCGGCCCATATTTCACCCAAGGTTTGCAAGCCTGTGTCGAGCAAGTGGTGTTCAAGCTCCTGGTTATCTGTTTGGAGTAAATCTGCCTAAATTATTAAAAAATTGGATGAAGAAGCTAAAAAATTTTAGCTGCATGAAACCTTCGTCTTAGGACAAAAAAGGTATTTTTCGCCCAGAAGGGGATTTGATTTTGGAAATAGAGGCAGAAATATGTCAAGGAAATATTATCGTACTGCACAGCCCAATATTTACCTGTATTCGGGGAAAAGGAGACCACCACGCTCATATGGAGAGGTATTAAAGACTTGTTCTATCCTTAAAGAAACTGCGGATTAATCTCCGTTGGAGGGAGATTACAAAAGTTTTATAAAGACTGGCTTACTATTACTTCTGATCGGTTTATTTTTACAAGCAGTTTCAGGAGCCACTATTACATTTAAAGAAGGGGTTAATCCTCCAGTACAGATAAACCTGCCTATGCTTTCGTGTTTACTGCAATTGAAAAAGCAGAGATTAATGTGGAAATTGACAAATTATCTGAAAAGGGGTTATTGAAAAAACTTTATGAACACGAGCATCAATTGTGTCTAAGATATTTCAAAAGACATAAAAAGATGGTGATTGCAGAATTATTCTGGACCTTTACAGATGTAAATAAGTGGTAGAATACAAACATTTAAATGGAAACATTTAATACTGCAAGATATTTAATATCAGCAGGTTGTTATATGGCTACGATTGATTTGAAAAACGCCTATTATTCTGTACCAATACATCAGTTTCTGGAGGTACTTAAAATTTAATTGGCTGGGACAATTATGGCAGTTTAAAGCTTTGCCAAATGGATTGAGTTCAGCTCCTAGGCTCTTTACTAAACTGTTGAAACCAGTTTTAGCCCAATTAAGAGTACAAAAACACATCGTTATGGCTTATCTCGATGACATTCTAATCATTTATGGCAATCAAGAGTCAGCTGAGAATTAGTTTCAGTACAAAGCTTTGTTAAAGCTAGGGTTCTTGATTCATCCAATTAAATCCCAGCTGCAGCCAGCACAATCAATTAACTATTTGGGGTTTGTAATTAACTCAGAGACTATGTTAATACTTTACCAACAAAGATAAAGTTGATGATTTTTTGGTGACTTGTAATAATCTCATTCACAAACTTATCCTTCCATCCGAGAAGTAGCGAAAACTATTGGTAAACTAGTAGCAGCATTTCCTGCAGTAGAATTTGGTCCATTACATTATCAAAATCTTCAAAGGGACAAAATAAGAGCTCTCAAAGAGAGGGCAGGCCACTTTGATAGGCCTATGCAATTAACAAAAGAAGCTTTGTTGGAATTACCATGGTGGGTTAAAACTGTCCACAAGCTGCTAAAAACATTCTGATTAAAACAGCCTGAAATTGTTTATAAATAGATGCTAATGCTCTCGGAGGGGGGGGGGGGGGGGGGGGGTAACAGATTCATCCTCCAGTTGTGGAGGTAGATGGAAAGTCCAAGAAGAAACGTTTCTTCAAACTTATGGTATTAACTATTTAGAGTTATTGGGTGCTTTCTATGGTCTAAAAGCATATTGCTGTTCAAAAAAAGGGTCTACATGTATTAATACAGTTAGACAATAAAACGGCTGTTGCATATATTAATCACATGGGGGGAGTCAGATCAGTATCATGTGATTGTCTGGTCAATGAAATATGGCAATGGTGTATTGATCGCCAAATTTGGATTTTAGCAAACTACATTCCAGGTAAAGACAATGTGGTGGCAGATAAAAGATCAAGGATATTTAAAGATAACACAGAATGGATGCTTAATCCAGCAATATTTAAGAATATTGTAACTCAATTTGGTTTTACCAGAAATTGATTTGTTTGCATCAAGGCTTAATCATCAGTTGCCTAAATATGTGTCTTGGGAACACGATCCAGATGCAGTAGCAGTAGATGCTTTTTCATTGAACTGGGGGAATATGTTCTTTTATGCTTTTCCACCTTTTGCTTTGGTTCAGCAATGTCTGAAGGAAATAGAACAAGATTCTGCCACAGGATTGTTGGTAGTTCCAAATTGGCCAACACAACCTTGGTTCCCATTAATGCTGAATATGATTAAAGAACCATATATGTCAATTCCTAACTGTAGTGATATTTTGATTAATCCAGTAACCAAAGAAAGTTATCCATTATATGCATATGAATTTATTAATCTGCAGGGTTTGACCAGACCACTACAGGAGCTGGGATTGTCGGACAAAACTATGGAAGTTATAGTCGCATCATGGCGAGATAAACACACAAAAACAATATATGACACATATTAAGAAATGGGAAGAATTTGCACACAGTCAAATATTTCTTATGATACTGTGAATATTGCAAATGTATTGGAGTTCCTTGCTAAATTGCATTTTGAGCAACATTTAAGTTACAGTGCCCATTAACATTGTTGCACGCAGTGCCTTATCATCTTATTTAGGACTTATGTCTGACCAGAAATCAATTGGATCACATCCACTAATATCTAGATTCATGAAAGGAATCTTTAACATTAATCCACCCAAACCTAGATACACAGAGATTTGGGATGTGAGCATTGTACTTACCTTCTTAGACAGTGGACTCCAATTGAAGGATTGTCATTGGAAGATTAACATTCAAATTAATAATGTTAATATCATTGGTTTCAGCTCAAAGAGTGCAAACTTTACAAATGTTGCGTTTAGACTGTATGCATGTGACTACAGATAACATTGTGTTCTATGTTTACGATCTGATCAAACAAAGCAGACCAGGAAGAACTGGAGCAAAGGTAATCTTTCAAGCTTATCCTATTGATCCTACTTTGTGTGGTTAGACATTTGAACCAATATATAAAAAGTTACCAAAAACTCTTTGAGGAAATGAAATAACGTTAATGATTACGCATAAAAAACCACACACTAAAGCTTCAGTTCAAACTATCTCAAAGTGGTTGAAAACAGGTGTTACTGTTAGCAGGAGTAGACACTGATGTGTTCAAATCTCACTCCACCAGGGCTGCAGCTACGTCCGCGGCGAAGGTGCGGGACGTACCGCTCGAGCATATTTTTTTAAAAATCGCAGGGTGGAGTAAAGAAGGAAACTTTTCAAAGTTCTACAATAAACCTGTTCACACTATGACAAGTTTAGGCCACGCGGTGTTGGGATCACTATAGTCACCTGCTTTGTTTACTATTGATTGCTATAATCAGTTATGTAGTCACTTATATCTTTTATCACTTGTAATGATCCCTCGGATATAAGGAGAGATTATTGTGATGTTCTTTAAACCATTAAAAATTAATTATGGAAAGAACTAAAAATTAGTCTGGTTTCTCATGTATGTATTTACTTAGCCGGACTGTCGTACTGATTAAATTCTACGACATAAAAAACACAGAAAGCTTTAAAATCTTCACGTAGTCACTCACGTGACTCCGAAGTAAAATAGTAAGATTAAACGAGAACTTACCAGTTCGAAGTTTGATCGTTATTTTATGAGGAGTTACGATGAGGGATTACGTGCCCTCCACTCCCACCCTCATAAAATAAATGATCATCTGGTAGTTCTAAGTCTATTATGAGCCTTACTATGTTACTTCGGCTATTTGGTGTTCTGTGTTTTTCATGCCGCTGCTTTGAAGTATGCCGTTTGCCAGCGCCAGGCGGGCTCTTCACGTAATCCCTCATCGTAACTCCTCATAAAATAACGATCAAACTTCGAACTGGTAAGTTCTCGTTTAATCTTACTATTTTAAGTTCCTTCAATTCGAACTGACGTAACATCGTCCTAACCTTTTCCTCCTGTAAATCATAAACGTCCCCTGGCCGCATTATCATTATTTTCTGTATTTCCCCTTTCTCTCCCATAGGCATGACTACAGCCTGCATCTGACTTATACTTCTGGTAATAAGTTCCCTAAAACAAGGGATACAACAGGGGATAAAGATCAGTCCAGCCACTGCACATAGAAACACAAGTCCCACCGTTCTCCACCATGTTCCTCCAACGATGGAATCTCAAAACTCCCACCATTGGGTTCCCATAATCGAATTCCACTTTTGTATTGGAACATGCGCCAACTTCCGGATCCCTTCTGATATGTCCATCACTGCCCTGTCCATTATCATCGATGTTGTTCAAACAGCAATTAGAGAGGTTGAATTTCCCGCATACCCCTCCTTCTTCTGCCAGGAGGTAATCTAGGGCTAACCTGTTCTGGTATATCGCTGCTCTCATCTGCGTCTGCTGCTTTGCCAGCATCTCCAGCGCCCCCGCAGTTTGGTTGGTAATTACCTCCAGTACTGCCTGTAGCCTTAATGATCCGGTTTAACATGTATACTGGTGTTCGGTAGCCCCAGGATCCATCCTGTGCCCAAGTGGCTGGTCCGTAGTATGAGATGATTCTTGCTGGTGGCCATTCATCATCTTCCCATTCTCCAATGTCTATTTTCCTCTTTTTCCGATATAGGTCATCAAATACAGGTGTTCCTAACGACGGCCTTCTTTGGGGTTTAACAGGAAGAATCCAGGTTGTACCAGTCCAATAAAACAAGTCCCACTCCAATTCATCGGTAACACCAAGTATGCCTTGTATCCGCATATCCATAACAGTCCTTCAGGGGCCTGTCCACTAGAGGCAACCTTGTTCCATATATCTCGCAATACTGGGATCCCCTGATAAGGGTTATTCCCGGTGCAGTTCCATAGTCCGGCTGATTCCACTCCATCAATCTCCATCCGGATAGCGCAGTTTTTCCCATATTTCTTAGTTAGATACCATTTAGGCTCCTCTGGCCACCACACTCGGGACTGATTTGGCCACTGGGTGACGATGCGCTGGCAGGGGCTGCTGCCTACTAGGACGGCATCCTTTGCCCAGGGCCTAGCGATACACTCAGTCCCGACCGGAGCGTCTGTCAGGACCCATGCCTGGGGATCTTGGTCTTGTCCAATTGTCAGGTTCCACCCCATCAGGTCCCATATTTCAAACAATGGATCCTCTCCACGGCCAGCGTGAATTCATCAGTGGTCCTCCGCAGACCCAACAGTTAGTCACATTCAGGGTCCCAGCTATCCGGGTGGCCAAGTCCACAAACAGGTTTTTTTTTTCTCCTTCAGGGATTTCGATCTGCTTCTTGATTTCTTCGTACAGTGTCTGGTGCACTTGAGGCTGAGTATGTGGGGGAGGGGGAGGCTTAGTGACTACTACCTTAGTAACCTCTTTTACTACTTCCTCCTTCGTCTTTTCTATTGCCCCTTTTATGATCTGAGAAGGGAAAACTAACTGTACACAAACTCATCTCTCCCCCTTGGGCAGGTAACGGCCCCAAACTTCCTATATACCCCCTATTGCCTGCCATCAAATACTCCTTTCCCCCCTCTTTACAAATGATTCTATTCTTTCGGTCATGGCATGCTTTATTCACATGGGAATGATAGGTAAATGATCTGGTTATTACCCCTCTGTATTGAATAGGATGATAACATTTATCACAATTATTAATACCTTTTACCACAATTACATACAAAGCAAAACAATACCACAACTGCTCCTTTCATACTGTCAGTTATACATTCAATGCTTTTTAAAAAAAAATTACTGTTAGGGGTTTACTTCCCGGCTTCACCGTCCACTGTTCCTCCTCATCAGGAACGGGTGGATCGACGGGTCCTTTAACCCGGATCGTGTGGGTCCACCCTTTTTCTTTTGTTCGTATTGCTGTCTCGGTTGTCAGCAATACTAGGTACGGTCCAGTCCACCTGGGCTGGAGTTTTCTCCTCCTTCCAATTCTTGACAGTACCCAGTCGCCGGCCTTTACAGCATGTATTGGAAAGTCGAGTGGTGGGCTTTGAGCTAATAATCCTTTAGCTTTTAATTCTGTAAGGGAACGAGATACTGCCAGTAAATAGTTCCTTAAGAATACATCACTGCCCTCTATGGTGGGTATTCCTTCTATCTTTCCCAAATAAGGTAACCCAAACAACATTCCGTAGGGGGACACTGCTAACTTTGCATGGGTCTCCGTTGCTTTTCTCAAAAGCCTTTCTGTTTCCCTACTGCTCCAAACATATGCCAGACTCCATGTACATATGCTGCTCTTAAAGCCTTAATTTCTGCCAATTGAGCTAAGCAAGATTGCAGGCAAGCTTCCAATTTGATCCTGCGCTATAGCTTTTACTTCTTTAGATATTACTCGTCCAAAATATTCTACCTGCTGCTGACAAAACAAAAACTTCTTCCTTGATACATCATGACCTCCTGTGCCATCTTTTCCAAGATAATTACAATGTCTCTCTCTCACATTGCTCCTCACTTGTGGAACAAACCAACAAATCATTCACATACTATATCAACACCTTCCAAATCTGCCTACAACATCTGATTAAAAACACGGCGCTAGTATTTAAAACGCTGCCGCATCCTAGCCTAGGTGTATTTAATACCTCTTCTTAATGTTCTTACCATAGCTATGTTCACCATTATCTTAATATTATTATTAAGATCATTATTATTATTATTATTATTATTATTTCCTGATTATCGTACCTGTTCACATCCCCAACATACCTTATCATTACCTATCTCCTTACTAGCCTTGTCTGGGCTTAGATCCAGATTTATTTCACTCCCGATAGGGCATTTGAGAAAACACTCTCCCAAATACATTTATTATTGGCATGGAATCTCTGGCCCTGTTTGGCTCTGTCATAGGACTCACTGTGTGTCGGTGCATCACTTATTTCAGACTTTTCAACCAGGTCAGTTGTTACTGACAACATTGTCTTTCCTTTTCACGCTCTTTCTTTCTAAAGCAGTCTCATCAATTCATCCCTCTGCTTCCACTTTAATCCTTTCTGATCTGCCTTCTTTCTCATTCTAAACTCAATGTCTTACTTCTCAGATAGTTTATCCTCCTTTGCAAATTTATTCACCTTCCTTTTAAAATCTTCCACTGATTCTCGATCCTCATATTTTACCACCACCCCTTCTACCTCGGGGTAATGTCATCACTTTCCCTCCTACCCCGAGATTCTGACTTGTTTTTCACCTAATCCAATTTCTTCTGGTATCTTAGTTCCACTTGATCTCTCCACTCCCAAATTACCATAAATACCATATCCTCTCCCTGGGGTCCTAATCTCAAGTTTACCAGAGGTTCCCGTGTGTATCCCATACACCCAGGGAGCAGGACCCCTGACTCCCCTATTCTTCCTCCATGAGTGCGTACCTCCCGTCGTCGCTTAGGACATTCCCTCTTGAAATGACCCTCCTCTTTACAATAATAACACCGGGATGGCCCCGTGTACCACCCTTCTGATCCTTGTTCCTTGTTTTCCCGAAGACCCCAACTTCGGTCCCTCATTCACCTCTTCCTCGTCCTCCAATACTACTTGCTGTACTGCTTGCAACATCATTTTTTCCCTTTCCCTTCTGTTTCTCCTCATCCCGTCTTACATATACCTTTTGAGCCTCTGTTAACAACTGATTCAATGGTTTTTCATTCCAATCTTCCAATTTTTTCCAATTTCTTTCTAATATCTGGCCATGATTTTGTTACAAAATTAACCTTCAACAAACTGCTGACCTGCGGTCGTATCAGGGTCTATCCCCAAATACTGCTGGACATTTTTCCTTAACCTTTGTAAAATCACTGTCGGAAGTTCATCCTTGTTCTGCTGATTTTCAAATGCCCGTTCGAAATTCTGTCCCCTGGGAACGGCTTCTCTAATTCCCTTGATTATTATCTCCCTGAGATCTCTCATACTTTTTCTTCCTTCCCCTGTTTGGTTATTCCAAGTCGGCGCATCAGCCTGCAACCCCTTCTCCTGCCTGTCTGACCATCTGTCTTTCTTCTGAAGTAAACAAACTTCCCCTTATTGACATAATTGTCTGTCAACTCCTTTTTTTTCCCCCTGGGCCCCATTAATTTATTACCCTTCTCCAACCAGAATGTTTATCTAAACAAACCATAAAAGCTGCTTGTTGTTCAGCAATTAACTTATTTCTAATTTTGTTCAAACATTCCCCCTACAATTCCCAAATTCCAATTCCTAGTTGTTTAAATACATACGACTAACAATTTTCCAAATTAACTTTACTGAAAAGAAATCTATAGAAGCCAAGCAACCTACATTTTCCAACTTCCCCTTTTTAAGTTGCGATATTACAAAGCGTTGTCCGTTACCTTACAATAACCTCCCCCATTGCTTACAATTCCTTAAAGGAACACACACACACCTTACAACATGTGGCCACAGCAAACAAACCTATCACATATACAAACTTCCTCATTCATACAAAACCGGTTTTTTACACACACATTACATTAGTTCCATTCTTACTTCAAAGAGATTGTTTGAAACACTAATATTTTTCATAAAAACATTTTTGGCCCTAGGAACTGATCTATTTGTTCAGCCAATTCCAAGGGGTCTTCCAATAAACTTTTCATCTCCTTTTTAAAGTTCCTCACCCCCATACTGGTGAGAGGCACATAGTTTCCTTATCTTACCCGGGTGTTTCCCTTCACCCCAATCCAACATTCGCCCCAACGGACTATCGGGTGGAATGTTAGGCTCCATATCAGTATGAGCCTCATCCCGGTTCCCGGACCCTTTACTTCTCCCGTTCCGGTTTCCCATTACCTTGTCGACTATTCCCGTCCGACAAACCCCGGTCGCCCAGGTAATACTTAATAGTCGTTTTTCTTACCTGGGTCCTGTGCACGACCGTCGCTCGACCGTCCCGTACGTATTTACCTTACACCCCCTCTTGCTTCCGAGTCTTTTCCAGCGGATATCACTCGCTCAAACTGCTGATGGCAAGCAAGGAGATCAGAGACTGCTGAAATCAGCAGGGTGCACCTTCCCCTCCTTCCTTGCCTCCACCAAGCAGCCGGAGTGGCGATCCCGGACGAGCCCCCAATTTGTGAGATACCCTTTATGCTCACAATTAATACTCAAAGACTAAATCCTGGAAGCAGAAGATTTCTTTATTTTACGGAGTCTGCAGGACCAGGTGCCTCTCCAACTCGAGACACACCGAAGCCAGAGAGATCATCCCCCTTTATAACACAAAATCTTACATTCAATCTCCCCTCCGGACCTTTCTCCAATCAGGATCGGAGGTGCACAATCTGTAGGTACATCCCACCGTACATTCCCTCGCACCTCCCATATCATACATTGCATGTTCAAACATGTTCATGGTAATTGAGCAATTTCTTGACCAGGGGTGTGTTGTAATATTCATTTTTTCTATTAAGCATGCCTCAATTGCTCATGACCTTGTCCAGTTTTACTCACCTCCTAGTGAACCCTCTCAGTTTTTCTATATCAGTACTAAAGCTAAGCTATAGTGACAAGGGTCCCATCCATCACTCCTTTCCACTGATAGGGATCTCTCTACATCACTCCCTTCTCTAGCTATATACAATGCTATCTCTTCTTAGTCAAGGACTCAAGGATGGGTCTGGCAACCTTCAGACACTGCTGTGTCAGAATCCTCTCTCCAGCCCCTCTCTGTTTGAATTTCTCTTTAAAACTCCTTTCTTTAATAGGGTTTAATCATTTATCCCTCACAAGCCATGAAAAGTAAACATGGAAACTAAAAAACTCACCAAAGCTGTAATGATTGAAACAGCAGAATATGATAAAAACTTTATGTTTTATAAAGATATCAACGGTGAATCCGTTTTATGATATCCATTGTCTCAAATTATATGAGATTATAAGGAAATACAATTTCAAAGTATTTCAAACTGGTGCATGGCATTTACTATTCAAAATATAAAATAAAATAAAATAAAATAAAAACATTGTGCAAATAACTAATATTTTTAAAATAAAATAAATTGCCATCAGTTTGTGGAGCTCAATGGGAAGAAATATATAATATTAATTTACCAAATCTGCACTCTAGATTCGCAGATCAATACAAATCGGTTATGTTAAACCTCCTGATTATTATGGAATAAACCTGCCTTATGATAAGTTTTGGTTAGAAGAAATAGATAATCAACCAACTTGGTTAAATATGGAAAAGAAGATTGTTCTCCTTTTGAAATTAGTTCTATAATATTCGCTAATGCTAATTTAGCTAAGAAAACATATAGTGATAACCCAATATTAGGAAGTGGAATATGTATTTGGAAACAAATAAAGAAAACATTAAAATTAAAATCTATACCCACTATCTCTATAGCATTGTAAATAATGTTACGTTTAAACCTTCAATGATGGATAAAGCTTTTTCACAATGGAAAAAATAATGGAATTATTAAGATTGGGGATCTCTATAGGGAAAACTCCTTCCTTTCATTTCAAGACATACAACAAATTTATGGACTACAATCTAAAGAGTACTTTAGATATTTACAAATTAGAGATTATGTTAAAGCAAATACGCCAAGAACTCAGGAAATAGAAAGATAGAAATATTAGATGAATGTTTGAATAAACAATCCGAATACAGAAAAAATGATTTCATTTATATATAACAATCTTATTGGAAGGTGATGTTCCATCAACAGAAATACATAGACAATCGTGGGGAAATGAATTATGTCAAACTATTAGACCAGAAATATGGGATGATAGTTTTACAACATATACATCATTGTTTCGCTAATTGCTAAACACTCTCTTATACAGTTTAAATTATTACATAGATTATATTATTCAAAAACCCAAATTACATAATATGTTTCCCAAAAGTATCTCCTATATGTGATAAATGTCAACATTTAGAAGCCAATTTGGGATCAATACAAATCAGGTTATGTTAAACTCCTGATTATTATGGAATAAACCTGCCTTATGATAAATCAAAGATACTGATTACAAAAGAACAGACTACTGATCTTTAAACTTTGGGGGAAAAAAAAACTATGATCCAATGAAGATTTGATAATGGATCAAAACAAAGGCAAAGATTCTTTAAACTTTGGGGGAAAAACTATGATCCAAAGAAAGATTTGATAATGGATCAAAACCAAGGCAGAAGTGTGTATAATCCAACATAGCCTTATCCAAACCCATATAATTGGGAAAAGAAGGCTTTGAAGTACGTTGAAGAAGTGCAAACATCTTGTTACAAAATAAATTCATGAAATCTCCAATTGTGGGGGATTACAGGTGTATTATGATCATTAATTTAATATAACTAAGAAAGGATTGGTTCACCTGTATAAGAAAACCTTAAAAATTGATTTTAGGTTTGCACTCAAAAGTAACTCCAATAAAGAAGGGGTACGTATATATATATTATAAAATTACCTCAGTGTAAAGATTTGATGGTATAAAACCATACAAAAACATCATTTTATATACACTTTCACAGTGTAAGAACATTTATTAAAATGGAAACATCTAGAACATGGAATACAGTTGCTATTAACAAATTGTTAATCAATATTACAGGTGCTTGAAATTAATTAAAATGGGTCAAGCTGTGCAAGTAGTTAAAACATTGTCCAAAGGATTAAACCAGTTCAAGGCTGTTAAAACAGAATACTGGAAGAACAATTATGCTGATAAAAGATCAGCACTTGCACTAATGAGGTCATGATCAGGGGTTATCTTGATTACATTTAAATTGGAAGGTTATAAGAGTCAGCTGCAAATTAGTGCTGCAATTACAAACCTGGTGGAGGCAAGGACCTGGACCCATTACATAAAGCGTATGCTTAGGCATTAAAAAAATATTCATAAATTACTATTCTGAATTTAGGAGTAATTCAGCACATAAGAGGGGGGGAAATTGTTCCATGATACAAATATGTCTCATTGTTGTTGACATACTTTGTCCATCCATTAGGTTTAGGTAAGGGAGTAAATAAAGCTCCAAAAGAAGGAATACAGAAGCTTATAAGAATATCAATGCCTTTGTGAGAGGCTTATGCAAATATCAAATGATACGTTATCATTATTAAAGTAATGTAAAAAAGGTTCACAAGCTGCTTCAACTATAAGCTTAACAGCTGTTGCAAACTGAAGCAAGTGTTACAGATGATGTACGGCTTCTGTGAATGTTTGGGTAAAGATAAGAATATTATTTATTCTTATAAGAATAATTGATACGGTCTCTTGTTGGGACTGCGGACAATAATACCAGGTGAGCATAAATGGATTGTCCTAAAAAATTTTTCCAAACATTTGTATTAATTATTGAAAGTATAAGGAGTTATGGATTAAATATCAATTGTTTTATTATGGAAGTGTCCATGTCATATCAAGGTGAACAATACCACGGCTGTGGCATATGTTAAAACACACAAGATAAGTCAAATAATAATCATGGGATTATCTGAGTAAACAGATGTGGCATATTCTAAAAGTTTTAGTCCAGCTGTTTATCTCTAAGGAAGAGACAATGGTATCGGAGACAACAAATTTAGGGAGGAAAACACATTGTCATTTTAATAGGGATTACTTACGATTAATCTGGTTGCATACAGATTAAATCACCGATCTTTCAAATGTTCTTGTGGGTGTAAACCAAAGAACAGGGAAGGTGGATGCTTTTCTCTCAATTACATGAGGAAAAGATGTTCTTTTGTGTTCCTCATTTTGTTGATAGGGCAGTGTCTGATGAAAATGTAGCAGGACACTGCCAGAGGCATTTTGGTGGCCCAATACGGATCCTTCATGGTTTCATAAATATGAGTGATTGTTGAACCACTTGTGATGATTCATATTTGCAGCAATTTATTGAAGTCTGAGGGTCTCGACCCGAGGCGTTGCCTGTCTCCTTTCGCTCCTTGGATGCTGCTGCACCTGCTGGGTTCTCCATTTTATGTAACCTGCAGTAATTTATTGTTGTACAAAGGCATCCATGACATGAAAACATGAATTTGACTATCTGCAGGTTGACCAGACCATTTACAACAGCTGATGGTCAAAGAAGTCTAGGAATGTTTAACTAATATAACAACATAACAATAAAATAATTATGTATATTAAAGAAGTGTTATACCTGCAATTTGCAGAAATAAGTTTTAAAAAACAATATTTGTTATAAGAAATTGGAAGTCTGTGTAATACAGTAAAGTTATTTTATCATATTAGATATATGTGAGTTCCTTGGTGGATTACATTTTTCTGAGTATGTAATTGATAGAGTGTTAACCGTCCTATTAACGGACAATATACTAACCAAGAAGTTATCAGGTGCATTCATAATATCCCGATATGGAAAGGGATATATATGTGGATATTAATATAAATATATATATGTGTGTGTATTTATATATATAATCTGTCCAAAATTGTATTATAAAAGTCGGGAGATAAATAGTCCTGAATTGCCTTAGGCAATGAACTTAATTCTATCAATGATTCAAAAAAAAAAAAAAAGAGTTAACATTGAAAATAAATAATGCTGATGACTTTAGTATCAATATAAGAGTGCAAACATTGCAAATATTACGTTATAATTGATGTGGATACAGATTACATTATCATATATGTTTTATGAATTTACCAAACAAAGCACACCAAAGAGGAGCTGAAACCAAGGTAAACCTATAAGCATATCCTGTCGGCCTTAAGTTGTGTGGTGTGTGTGTGTGTGTGTGTGTGAACATTGATGAAATATGTTGAAGTAGGTAAGAGTCTCTGTTGGTGATGAGACAGCTACTTATTACACACAAAAACCACATTAGGTTCAGTAAAAACTGATAGTTCTAGAGGAATGTATTCTAGATGGTTAGAAAATTGGATACATTCAGTGGAACTAGACACTGAAAGATGGAAAATCACTCTGTTAATGAGGTAGATACATTCACAGGAAATGGCACGGGATGAGCCGCTCGAGCAAAGATGCAAGGCCGCAGGAGGGTGTAAATTACATGTTAATTGTTCATGGAACCAGTCATGGTGTCAGGTTTGGCACGGAGTGTTGGGTTCTCTATAATTGTTGCTTTGTCATACCATCAAAATTATATATATCAATTTGCTATTTTGTGATAAACTTGCCTTTCAATGGAAAGGGCATTACTTTATTCTTTATAATGTTGAAATAATTTATCACTAACTTGAGGCAATGTTTGGGGAAAAAAAATAAAAAATGTGTTATTCGCTCGTCACTGTGTTGAATGAGCCGGACTGTCGTATGGAATTAAATTCTACGACATGAAAAAACACAGAAATGCTTCAAAGTCTTCACGTAGTCACTCACATGACTCGAAGTAAAATAGTTTTTTAAGATTAAACGAGAACTTACCAGTTCGAAGTTTGATCTTTATCTTTATGAGGAGTAACGATGAGGGATTACGTGCCCTCCACTCCACACCCTCATAAAATAAATGATCATCTGGTAGTTCTAATTCTATGTTGAGCCTTACTATCTTACTCCGGCTATTATGTTCTGTGTTTTTCATGCCGCTGCATTGAAGTATGCCGTTCCAGCGCCAGGCGGGCCTTCTTCACGTAATCCCTCATCGTTACTCCTCATAAAATAAAGATCAAACTTCCAACTGGTAAGTTCTCGTTTAATCTTACTATTACAGTTTAGAGTGAAAGACAGGTCACTTAAGTAACAGATAACATCATGTTCTTAAAGTAAAGACACATAATGAAATAGAACAACTTCCTGGATTATGGAGCGAAGGAATAGGCAACATTTTGGGTCGAGACCCTTCTTCAGGCTGATGGCGGGAGGGGGGGGGGGGAGGCGGAGACAGTAGGCTGTGGGAGAGCTGGGAAGGGGAGGGGAAGGAGAGAAAAGCAAGGACTGGTTGTGGAAGATAGTGCCTTTGGAATTCATACCAGGAAAATGGAGCTTATTCACTTTTGCTTCCGACAGTGCCTTGTAGATGGCAAAGAAAAGCATGTCTCTCCCTGCAGAAATGTCCGGCCTCTGACCTGTTCTTGTTAGCCACAGCGTTTTTCTGGCTGATCCTACCTGAGCTTCTAGTCATCGGTGGACCCCCCCCCCCCCCCCACCCCCGGGTGATGTTAACAGGGGGGGACACATCACGCTTAAAGCTATTGAAGGTGGTTCGTCAGAACCACCAATCTCCTGTTGTAATTAAAGAAGGAACTGCAGATGCTTGGAGAATCGAGGGTACCAAAAGGCTGGAGGAAACTCAGCGGGTGCAGCAGCATCTAAGGAGCGAAAGGAGATAGGCAACATTTCAGGTCGAGAACCTTCTTCTCAGACTGTTAGGGATCAGGGAAACGAGAGATAGTTTCCTCGAACAATTCCACCACCAGGTCATCACAAATGTCCCCTTCTTCAGAGAACTGGGATTTCCCCTCCCCCACTATAGAATGACGCTCGTCACCAGGTCTCCTTCATACCCTGCAACACTGCCCCCTCTTCCCCATTCCCCCACTCTCAAACAAGGGCAGAGTCCCCCTGGTCTCACCCTTTCACCCCACTAGCGGGATATATACGACACATAATCCTCCGCCAGTTTCGCCACCTCCAAACGTGCCCCTCCACTTGCCACATCTTCCATCTCCCCCCCTGTTTTGCCTTCTGCAAAGACGCCGCACCCTCCGCAACTCCCTTGTCAATTCTTCCCTTCCCTCCCGCTATACCCCCGTCCCCGGGCACTTTCCTTGCTTGCAACCGCAAGAAGAAATGCTACACTTGTCCCTTCACCACTCCCCTCCACTCCTCTTTCAGGGACCCAAGCAGTCCTTCCAGGTCCGACAGAGGTTCACCTGCACCTCCTCCAACCTCATTCTACTGCATCCGCTGCTCCAGATGCCAGATGATCTATATCGGTGAGACCAAGCGGAGGCTTGGCGATCGTCTCACCGAACACCTCCGCTTGAGTCCCGCATTAACCAAACCCGACCTGCCGATGGTTCAGCACTTCAACTCCCCCTCCCATTCCGTACCGACCTCTTGGTCCCTGGGCCTCCTCCACGGCCAGAGTGAGCAAACACCCAAGTTGGAGGAACAGCACCTCATATTTCGCTTGGGGAGTCTGCATCCTCTGGGCTTGAACATTGAATTTTCTCAATTCTGTTAAACCCTTGCTGTCTCCTCCCCTTCCCACCTCTCCCTCAGCCCTCGGCCCTGGCATTCCCTCTATCTCTATCTCTCTCCCCCACCCTAGTCGTCACTAGCATCTCATTTACACACCACAAACCGTTATAGATGCTTGTTCCCTTTATTATCGATACTTTTTTGCATATCTTTCATTCATTGTTCTTTATCTCTCCAATATCACCCCCACCGTCTATATCTCTCGTTTTCCTGGATCCCTGACCAGTCTGAAGAAGGTGTTGACCCGAAACGTCGACGCTATCTCCTTCCGCTCCTTAGATGCTGCTGCACCCGCTGAGTGTCTCCAGCCTTTGTGTACCCTCGCTCTACCTGTTTAGATTGCCATCTGCTGGATCTTTTGCAATATCCTCACCAATGTTCTGGCCACGCGACACTCCACCCCTCCCCCATTCCCAAACGTTGTGTTGGGACTGACACCTTGAGGACACGGGCTGCTTATTCACTGCCGAATGGTGAATAAGAATGGGCGTTGTGTACTCAACCAGCACACCCACTCCTCTCCTGTTGCTGATAAAAGTGGCATCACTGGTAGACAGGAGGGGGAAGGCTGCTTTTGGTATTTGGCACTGACTTTCTATCTGGTCAGAGTGAGGCCCAGCGCAAAATGGTGGATAGCATCTAAGGAGCGAATGAGAAACTCAGCGGTTTGCAGCAGCATCTACGGAGCGAAGGAGATAGGCGACCGTTTTCGGGTCGAGACCCTTCTTCAGGCCACTTGGGCAGCTTACACCACGGGATGAAATTGACTTCTTACTTTCAAGTAACCCTTGCATTCCCTCTCTCCTCCCTCTCTTCTCAATAACCAAAAAATCTGTTCGCCTCCATTCGCGTCTGTATTTAATTTAATTCACATGTGTTAATCACTCATGTTTAATGTTTTATGCATCTTCCTAATGTTACTGTAAGCAGGCTGCCAACATTGAGTGGAGAGTTGGAGAGCGAGAAATTGTAGGGAGTGTAGCGAGCCGAGGGGGGAAGGGTGTGGAAGGGGGGTAGTCCTCTCTCCCACAGGTCGGCGCTTTCGCGTTTTAGCTGAAACTGCAATTCTGGTGCATACTTTAGCGTGTCTTTTAACTTTACACTTGAATGCAACATTTCTGCTTTAAAATTGGAATTAGGTATGCATCAAGGTATAGGCTAAATTACATTCCACCTGTATATGCGAGCATTCCCCCCCCACCCCTCCACACCGGTGAATGCGGGCCTTGTTCCCAGGTGCTCTGTGATCCAGATGCAGTTCCGGGGAGGTGGGGTCAGTGGTCCCCGGCGGGGTACGGGCTGCGAGATGCAGATTGCTTTGGCATTGTTGTTTCTGAACGGCGGCTCGGTAGGTGGAACCGATAATGCCCCCACTCACCGGTTCCGCTCTGGCTCCGGGCCGTGGTTTAAAAACGCCATGGGGTGTGGACAGAACAGCCTGCCAACACAGAGCCGCCGGAGGTGAGAGTGGGAGGTGTGAGCAGTGCCTGGGGGCATCTATCACACCAACTGCACGGGGAAACTAAACTACTTTTTTCCCCCCCCAATCATCCTGCGGCCCCAGTAGATTTGACAGCCCCTGCTTTAAACCAATGCCCTCTGTTTCATGAATCACATATCGCAGGAAAAAGACCGCATCACCTTATAAAATCCCCTCGTGTTCTTACTCACCTATAAAACAATATTGCTTTATTTTGAACTTCCAGCACCTGCATATTTTTGAGCGTGGAGAAATTTTGTGATCAGCATGAGAGGGTGAGAATTTGTGAAATGTGTGGTACATAGCTAAATGCGTGAGAGTTGCACCATGCTGTATGTCATGTCGTCCACTTGCGGAGCGGAGCACAAAACCCAAGGCAATTTCCTTGTATGTGAATACTTGGCCAATAAACTTATTCGTTCATTCATTCTTAGTTCTCCAGAACCAGTAAGTCTGCCTTGCCTACATTTTTATCTGTTTGCTTTGTTGTCACCTCACCCACTAAAATCGATCAACTCTACATTTCCTTGGCTTCATCCCCTTAGATTTCTTATACGCACACCTTATCCCGTACTCTGGAGAACATGGACAGTGAATGCGATTACTCCACTCGGTGAGAAGGGCCCAGACCCAAAAATCACCTACCCCTGTTCCCCAGAATGCTGCTTAACTCCCGCTGAGATATTTCAGCACGTTTTGTGTCTTATTTATTAGTAAACCGGCCATTCGCAGTTCCTCGTTTCTGCTCGATTTGATTGGAAGACCGAAATTTACAGTACGAAACAGGCCCGTCGGACCCAGAACCAAGGGCACACATGTAAAGTGAGGGGATAACCCCTAAAGGGATGAAAGAATGGGAAAAAGCATGGGATGAGATGTGGTTAACACGGAAACAAGTGTGACTGGTGACCGATGTCAGCGCTGAGTCAGTGGGCCGAGGGCTGTTTTCATGCTGTATCTCTTACCAGGTCCGCAACCCCATGGGCCTCCATGCCGAATGATGCCCGTTAACTCGAATCATCCGGCCTGCAGGCGTCTTTTTCCCTTAAATCGTCCGCCTCAGCACTTCTACAGTCTCCACAGTACCTCCCGGGCTCGAGCTGCAGCACGGCCGCGCACCTTCTGTGTCCTGGGCTGTCACTGTCCGGATCGGGTTTGACAGTGGCAGGGACGAGTGAGTACGATTATTTGAGCCACCGCCACAGGACAGAGCCAAGGCGATGGTCCATAGGTAGCCATGTTGTAATCGCCTTGTAAACTAGGGTCCAGTGCTCCGGTGCATCCTCGAAGGGACAGGATCTATGTGAACAACACTCCACCCCCCCCGGCACGCATAAATGCGTGGGCCCCATTCACTCCACAGACATGCGTCCCGGCCCCTATGCAGAACAAGGTGACAACCCTTGTCCTAAGCACAACTGAAACAATAGGTCTTTGCTGTGTTACATCTGAAAAGATTCAGAGCAAAGCATCGTGTAAATGGATACGAGAGAAACCATAAGTAACAGATAACATCCTTTTCTAAGTAAAGACGCATAAATGAAAAAGAACGACTTCCAGAATATGGACATGAAACATCAGGTTTAAAACAAAACCAACATGAAGCAGATTTTTGCAGAATTTCCTTCCTTTTAATATTTATCTATGAATATTTCATCTCAAATCCGCATAGCGACAATTGTGAATGTCAGATACAATAAAGCTTTCTTTGTGGAACTAGTGACAACTCACAATCCCATTATCCCACCCAGGATCTTGTGGGACACACAGCACCAGACATTGATCATCCATTGCTTCAATCTCATTTTTCACGCCAAATCAAGGAGCCAGCAGGGTGTAGTTTCAAATGAAGATAGACAGGAAAAGCTGGGTGTAACTCTGAAGAAAAGGAGTAGGCGTGTTCGGTTTGGAACCCTTCTTCATTCTAGCAGCATCTCCGACTTCAGGTTAGCCAACCCCAAACGTCACCACTTATCTTTCTCTGGGAGAAGCTGCCTACCTCGGCTAGTTACTCCAGCATCCCTCTGTCTATCTTCAGTGTTAAACCACAATAAACTGTAGTTCTTGCAGAAAAGGAATAGGCAACGTTTCGGGTTGAGACCCTACTTCAAGACGGATGGGCGTCTAGCGAGCCAACGGCTATCGACACTTTCACTAGAAGATTGCGATCACTGTCCGTACGTAGCATTGTTGATGCTTTCAACGATGTGAATGATGATTCAGACCTAATCCGAACGTCCCTATGTCCTCCTCCTCCAGAAATGCTGCCTTGAGTACTCCCCAGCACATTTGTGGTCTATCTTCGGTGTATACCAACATCTCAGTTCCTTCCTACACACCAAATTCCTCCAAGTCATTCCCCAGTGAAGAACTCCTACATACTACATTCAAAACAGGGAGATGCAGGAATGTGTGGAGGATGCAGACCTCAGAAGTAAGCTTTTAAAAAGACTTCCAAACTCAACGACTTGGGTTCCCTCTCTGACTTGCGGGACAGGTCGGTGGG
>CM069155.1:41763272-42076761 GCA_035221665.1 Okamejei kenojei
TTACCCTGCAGTGAGAAAACTGTTCATGTGTTCACACGTGTACCCCGCTGTACCCCGTTGTTACCCCACTCTATACCCCACTCTTACCCACCCTGGACCCCCACTCTGTACCCACCTGATACCCCACAGTACCCACTCTTACCCCACTGTACCCCACTCTATACCCCACAGTACCACACCCTGTACCCAAAATCTGTACAGTCTGTACACCACCCTGTGCCCCAAATGTGACCCAATACTGTACCATTCTGTACCCACCTGTACCCCACCCTGTACCCCATCTGTACCCACCCTGTGCCCCACTGTTACCCACCCTGTGAACCACTTCTGTACCAACCCTGCTACCCCACACTGTACACCACCCTGTACCCCACTATGTACCCCACCCTGATGCCCACTCTGTACCCCACCCTGTACCCACTCTGTACCCCACCCTGTACCCCACCTGTCCACCTGTACCCCACTGTACCCCACTGTTACCCCACCCTGTACCAAACCCTGTTACCCACACCCTGTACCCACCCTGTACCCCACCTGTACCCCACCTTTGTACCCACCCTGTGACCCCCCTGTGCCCCCACCCTGTACCCAACTGTACCCTCACCCTGTGCCCCACCCTGTACCACTGTTCCACCCTGTACCCACACTGTACACCTACTCTATACCCGCTGTACCCCAGGACTGTACCCCAACCTGTTCCAGTCTGTACCCCACTATGTACCCAACCTGTACCCCACTCTGTACCCAATCTGTACCACACTGTTACCCACCCTGTTGCCCCACCCTGTACCCACTCTGTACCACCACTGTACCCCCGGTATCCCCACCTGCTACACTACTCGTACCCACTATATACCCCGCTGCTACCCAGACTGTACCTACTCTATACCACACCTGTTACGCACACTTACACCCTGTACCCCACCCTGTACCCACCCTGTACCCCACCTCGTAACCCCACACTGTACCCACTCTATACCCGCTGTACCCCAGATGTACCCTTGTCTGTACCCCTCCCTGTACCTCCAATCTATACCCCACAAGTACCCCACTTCTTTTAACCCCACCCTGTACCCACTTCTATACCCACCTGTACCAGTCTGTTCCCCTATGTACCCCACTCTTACCCCACAGTACCCCACCCTGTACCCCTCCCTGTTACCCCACTTGTACTGTATGTACCCCACCCTTGTACCCCACCCTGTACCCCACTCTGTACCCCACCCTGTACCAGTCTGTACACACCCTGTACCCTCACCCTGTACCACACCTCCGTACCCCCCTCATGTACCACACCATGTCCATTGTACCCACTCGTACCCCACCCTGTACCCCACCTGTTGCCCCACCCATGTTGCCCCCCCCACCTGTACCCCACCTGTACCCACCCTGTACCCACTATGATACAAACACACTGTACACCTACGTGTTGCCACAAACTGTACCCAACTGTACACCACCATGTACCCCACCCCTGTACAACCACCCTGTGCCCAACCCCTGTTACCCACCCTGTGCCCCACCCTGTGCCCACCCTGTTACCAACTGTACCCCACTGTACCCCACTCTGTACCCCACCTGTGCCCACCCTGTGCCCCACCCTGTACCCCACCTGTACCCCACTGTACCCACCTGTACCCCACTCTGTACCCTCACTGTACCCACCCTGTACCCCCACTCTAGTACCCCACCTGTGCCCCACTCTGTACCCCACCCTGTGACCCACCCTGTGCACCAACCTGCTACCCCACTCTGCTACCCCTCACGGTACCCCACCCTGTGCCCCACTAGTGCACCACCTGTACCCCACCCTGTACCCCACCATGTACCCCACTGTACAAACACCATGTACCCCACTCTGTACCCCACCCTGTGAACCCACTAAGTACCCAACTGTTCCCCACCCTGTACCCCAATTGTACCCACACCCTGTACCCCACCTGTGCCCCAACCTGTACCCACCCTGTACCCCCCTGTACCCCACCCTGTGCCCCACCATCGTGCCCCACCCTGTACCCACCCTGTTCCCCCACCCTGTACCCCACTGTACACCCACCTGTGCCACAACCTGTTACCCCACTGTACCCCACTGTACCCCTCCTGTTACCCCCACACTGTGCCCCACCTGTACCCCACCTGTGCACCACCCTGTACCCACCCTGTCCCACTGTTCCCAACCCTGTTACCCCACTGTGCCCCACCTGTACCCACCCTGTACCCCCACCCTGTAACCCCACGTACCCCACCCATGTGCCCCTCTGTGCTCCCACCTGTACCCCTATGTTACCACCATGTTAACCCCAACCTGCTACCACACACTGTACCCCACCCTGTACCCACCTGTACCCACTCTGTGCCCCACCTGTTACCCCCACCCTTGTAACCCACCTGTTCCCCACCCTGTTCCCCATCCATGTACCCCCTTGTACCCCACCTGTACCCCCCCTGTGCCCACCCTGTACCCCTACTAGTTCCCCACCTGTGCCCAACTGTACCCCACCCTGTTTCCCCACCCAGTGCCCACCCGTACCCCACCAGTTACCCCAAACTGTGCCCCACCTGTACCCCACCTTGTACCCCACCTGTACCACTGTACCCCACCCTGTACACAAACCCTGTACACCACCCGTACCAACACTGTACCGCACACTGTACACCTGTTGCCCACCTGTACCCCACTGTTCCCCACCCTGTGCCCCACCCTGTACACCACCCTGTAACGCACACTGTACAACCCTGTGCCCCCACCTGTACCCCACTCTGTACCCCACCCTGTACCCTCCCTGTACCCACCCTGCTTGGCCCCACCTGTACCCTCCCTTGTACCCAACCTGTACCCACCCTGTACCCCACACTGTGCCCAACCCTGTACCCACCTGTGCCCACCCTGTGCCCCACCCTGTTTACCCACCTGTAACCCCACACTGTACCCCACTGTACCCACCTGTACCCACCTTGTACAGACCAATGTTTACACCCTGTGCCCCACCCTGTACCCCACTGTACCCAACCTGTGCCCTCACCCTGTACCCCACCCTGTACAGCACATTTACCACCACTGTGCCCCACCCTTGATACCCCACCCTGTACACCACCCTGTACACCACCATGTACCAACTGATACCTCTGCTTCCCACAACCTGTACCCACTCTGTACCCACCCTGTACCCACCCGACCCCACGCTGTACCACCACTGTACCCCACTCTGTACCCCACCCTGTACCCCACCCTGTACCACACCTGCTGCCACACTCTGTACCCCCACCCTGTTACCCCCAATGTACCCACCCTGTACCCCACTGTACCCAAAAATGTACCCCACCCTGTACCCACCTGTACCCACTCTGTACCCCCCTGTACCCCACCCTGTACCACTGTTGCCCCCAATCTGTACCCCACCCAGTACCACACTGTTAACCCACCCTGTACCCACCCGTCCCCACCCTGTACCCCACCTGTTGCCCCGCTCTGTACCCACCTGTACCCCACTCTGTACCCCACTCTTTACCCATATGTACCCCCAAGCTGTACACCACTGTACCCACCCTGGTACCCCACCTGTACCACACCTGTACCCCAATCTGTAACCCACTGACCCCCCACTGTTACCCCACCTGTACCCCAACTGTACCCAAAACCTGGTACCCCAACCTGTACCCCACTGTACCCACCCTGTACCCACCCTGTACCCCACTCTGTACCCACTGGAACCCCCCACCCACTGTACCCACACCCAACCTGTAACCCACTCTGTACCCATGTTCCCCATCTGTAACCCAACATCATGTACCCCACTGCTAACCCACTCTGTACCACTGTACCCACCACTGTACCCCCACCATGATACCCCACTGCTACAACCACCCTGTACCCCACTGTACCCAACCTGTACCCCATGTACCCACCTGTACCCCACTGTACCCACTGTACAATGGGCTTTCAGTATAGTTAGAGTACGATTGGAAAACAGGCCATTTCAGCCCGCACTGACCGCGTTCCCCGCACTGACCGGCGTTCCCCGCACATAACACTATCCCACAAACACTACGGACAGTTTTCATTTGTACACGAGACAATTATCTACAACCTTGTACGTATTTGGAGTGTGGAGGAGGAGGAACCGGAGCACCCAGAGTAATAGGAAAACCCATCGCAGGTCACGGGGAGAAAGTGCAGACTCGTTCAGGAAAGCGCCCGTAGTAAGGGTGGAACCCGGGTCTCGGCGCCGTGAGGCAGCAAGCTACCAAAAGCTGCGGCACGTTGCCGGCCCGTATAACAAGAATGCTGCCTCTTAAACAGCCCGCGGCGTGGAACGGTTGGCGGCATACTCACAGCGCCAGTAGACCCAGGCTCCTCTCCTGTTAATGGCTTGGGGATATAGTATAAATGTCCCGGGGTGTGTGTAGGATGGTGTTTTGCGCGGGATAGCGGTCGGAGCCGGATCTCGATGGGCCGAAGGGCCTGCTTCTCTTAACCAAGATCTGTAGGGAGCACGCACTGTGCTGCCACGACTCTTAAACTATCTCGGGGCAGAAGGTCGCTAGTGATAGGAGCAAACTTAGAGCAATTCGGCCCTCAAGTCTGCTCACCATTCAGCTCATGGCTGATCTATCACTCTCCCTACGCAACACCATTCTATGCCTTTTCCCATAACCCTGACTCCCGCACTAATCAAGAATATTCATATCTCTGCCTTTAATCAAAACATATCCACTGACTTGTGGCCTAAACAGCCGTCTGCGGCACATGATCCACAGATTAAAAACCCTCTGACTTAAGAAATTCATCCTCAATCCTTCCTAATGGGAACGCACTGTATTGGCGGCGTGAGCTGCCCACGGCGGTACGTGAGGGCGCCGTGCAGGGGGGAGGGGTCCACACTCACGGGGGGCTGTGGGTCGCAGTCTGGAGAGGGCAGCGGGTAGTACAGGGTGGGTCCGTGGAGCTCTCTGTCTGCGGCCGGCTGGTGGGGACAGCAGCTCCCTGACTCCTGAGTTTGGGGTGGTGTGGGGAGAGAAACAAAGCTGTGAAAACACGCACACGCATGTACACAAACATGCACATTCATGTACACAGCACTCATACACGCACACTCGCTCACTCACAACATGCGCACACACTTCGCACACATACACACACACGGACACACACTGCTCACGCGCGCTCACACTCGCACACACAGCGCAACGCGCCCACTCGCACACGCGCACACACACACACAACCCCCCCCCCACTGCACTCACTCACTCACGCACTCACGCATTCCCACACACACCCCACACGGACACGGGACACACAACAGGGACACCGGACACACACAAACGCACACGCGCACACACACACACACCAGACTCACGCACTCACACCACACACACACACACGCACTCACACACTCACACACTCACACACACAACACAACACACACACACACACACACACACCACTCACTCACACACTCACACTCCACACCACAAGTCACTCACGCACTCACCACAAACACACACACACACAACACACACAACACACAACACACACACTGCACTCACACACTCACACTCTCACACACACCACGCATCACGCTACTCACCAACACACACACACAACACACACCCACACACGACACGGACACCGACCGGTCACGGACAGGGCACGGCACACACTCAACACTCACCTCCACTAACACTCACACTCACCCTCTAATCTCACTCACACACACCATAGACACACACACACACAAGACACACTCACACACTCACACACTCTCACCACACTCACACTCACAACATAGGGAGCACACACACACACACACACCACCTCACACTCACACTCAAAACACACCACACACACACAATACATAGACACACACACACACACACACAACACACCACACACACACACACTCAAACTCAACCTTAACACTCACTCACACTCACACACACACATTCCATGACACAACTCACACACACACGCAACACTCACACTCACACAGACACACACACACACACACACACACACACACACACCATCACACACACACACACACACACACTACTCACAACACACACCACACCCACACCCAAACACAACCACACCACCACTCCACCCACCACCCACACCCACACACACACCCACACACACAACCCACACACACACACCCACACCCACACCACACAATCCCCACAAAACGCACATAACACCCCACACACACACACACACACACACCACACAACACACCACACACACACACACACACAAACACACTCACACACAACAACACCACAACACACACACACTCACACTATCCCGTTAACATATTGCGTCAGTCATTCCCTGGCTAGTAGGTGATAGAGAGGGCTGTTGGAAATCTAACTGATTGTACTGGTGGGCATTCTGGTTACGTTATTGATGGTAGGACAGTTGTGTATGTGGCTGTGGTGACCTGCACGTGTCATTGCAAGCCAGACATTACTGCAGTCAGATTGATTTTTATTATTTTCTCGCTGTGCCTGATCAGCAGACGCAGTGCATACGTTCCTAGGGCTAAAGGACTTGGCCAAAACCCACATATGCCGACATCACGTGAATCTCAGAGTCAGTGAATGAGCAAAACTCGGTTCAGGTGAAGAGGAAAATTGGTTAATAGGAATTGAGCAAGGGTAACGTTTCCACAACTGCGGGTGGTGGAGTGCATGGAACAGCTTCAGAGGAGATAGTTGAGGCTGGGAATATCAATGTTTAAGAACAGTTAGGACAGGTGCACGGATTGGAAAGGTTTGGGGAGAGGGTTATGACCAAACGCAGGCAGGTGTGTCTAGTGATGCTGGGGCATGTTGGACGGTGTGGGCAAGTAGGGCTGAAGGTACTGATTCCACACTGTATCAGTCTATGACTAGTGTAGATGGGGGCAAGTTGGACAGTGTGGGCAGTTGGGCTGAAGGCCTGTTCCCCACTGTCACCCTCATGTGACTCTAGTAGCTGGGCGTTGCGACAGTATGGGCAGGTTGGGCCGTAAAGGGCCTGTTCCCCCTATGTATCTCCTATGTGATTGTGTAGATGGGGCATGTGGCCACGTGTGGCGGCAGGTTGGCCGAAGGGACTGTTCCCCCACTGTATCACTCTGTGACTCTATGCAAATGAGTCGGTGACGTGGGCATTGAGGAGATGCTGCTTTGATCACAGCAAAGGGCAGCACGGTGCCTCTGCGCAGGTAGGAGCTGTCTGCATCTCTGCACGCCAATTGGACCTCCGCTTGCTGTCTGTCCGTGTGGATGTGTGATAAGTTCTCCGATGTGACCGCGTGGGTTCCTCTCGGGGAAACATGCCCGCTACAATAGTCCAACTCTGCCCGCGTTTGGCCATAGCCCTACTAAACCAATCCTGCTCCATGTACCTGCCAAATGTCATTGAAAATGATGCTATAGTCCCAGCATCATCTACCGCCTCCGGACAGGCTTGTGCATTACACCAACCTCCCTCTGCTGTGGAGAACAGTTGCCCTCAGGTTTCTATAGTCTCATCCCTCTCAGATTAATCCAATGATCTTGATTTCCACTACTGGTGGGGAATATTCTCTTGTGCATTCACTTATCTATTTATTCCCCTCTTATCTTATACACTTCTATAAGATCACCCCCCATCTCCTGCGACCCGAGGAATAAAGTCCGAGCCAGCCCACCTTGCCCTGTAGCTCAGGCCGTTAGCAGTCCGGCAACATCCTCGTAACCTTCTCTGCTTTGTTCCTACTTTAGTGTCATCCTTCCTGTAGCAGGGTTCAATTTAGGTCAGGGAGCAGAAATTAGGCGTTCGGACGATTTCATGTCTATTTAGCCATTACAATCTTGGACTGATCTATATCTCCTCCTAACCCCCATTCTCCAACCTTCTCCCCATGAAACCCTGACAACCGAACTCATAAAGAACTGTCAATCTCTGCCGTAAAAACTTCCCCCGACTTGCCTCGCACAGCCGTCCTTGACAAGAATTCAACTGATTTACTCCTTGGCTAAAGAAATTCCTCCTCATCGACTATCTAATGGTTAGTACCTTTTAATTCTGAGGCTGTGGCCCTCTGGTCTAGTCTCTCCCAATGTGGAAACATTCTCTCCACATCACTCTATCCAGGACATTGCTCTCATTGGTAAGTTTCTAATGAGGCGGCCCCCCCCTCATCCTTCTGTGATTAAATTAGGTGAACAACAATGATGGCGATACTGCTTGCGTGTAGGAAGGAACTGCAGGAGGTGCTGGTTTACACGATGATAGACCAAAATCTGGAGTATCTCAGCGGGACAGCTGCGCTCTGGATGGAAGGAGTTCGGCGTGAAGTTTATGGTCGAGACTTCTTCAGATGAGAGTCAGGGGAGGGGTTGTCTAGAGGGTATGGAAGTGTAAGGTGTGAATATGACGGGATTCAATGGGGCTGGAGATCACGGATCACTTGGCAGCGGTTTCAACCCTGCGGGGGGAGAGTGAGGTTATGGATTATTGACTTCTCTATATTTAACTAACCCTTGCCTTCCTTCTCTCTCCATACCCCTCCCCCTTCCATAGTTATACCGAATAGTTTCATCCTTTGTCACCTTCCCCTCACTAACAACAACAATTCTAACATTTACTTGCACTGATTCCCCTTTGATCTATCGTTTTCACACCTTACATTCCTTTGCTCTATCTCTCCTCCCATCTCTCAGTATGTTGAAGGGTCTTAGGCCCAGAAAAAGTCTCCCGTACCTTCGCTCAGAGCTGGAAGGCCACTGTGTGACTATGTGGTGTATGGTCACTGGATTAGTTCTTCAAACTCACATCACTGTCGGCCCAACATCAGACATCTATACTCAATACAGCAAACGTCTACTATTAACTTCTATATTCTTAAGCTCCTCGCTGATTCAATTATTACATAAGTTACACTGCAGACGGCTCGGATTGTGAACTTGATGTTGTCTTTCTGCTAGACAGGTCAGCTTGCCAACAGAAGCTTCTCACTGTACCTCGCTACACGTGACAATATAGTGATACTGAACTGAACTTTGCTATAAAGTCTCTTAATGCCCCTATTCATTTTAAACATGTTTCACGCTGATCAAAACACACTATCGTATTGACCCCCCCTGGCAGCGCGTTCCAGGCACCCACCGCCTAGTCGTTGCAAAAAATCCTGACCAACCACACATCTCCTTTTTTACTTGCCCCTCTCGCCTTAAAGAATGCGCCCTCTTGTATTTGACACTCCCACTGACAAAGATGTGCGGCGGTTTGTAGGTTAATTTGGCTTCTGGTATTGTCCCTAGTGTGTTGTAGGTTAGCGCTAGTGTAGAGTGTGGTCGGCGGAGGACTTGGATGGGCCGATGGGCCTGATGCTGTAGGGGTGATGATGTTCGGAGTGTGGGACGATTGTTTAGGTGAGAGTTTGAGATCTCCTTCTGTGGCCAGCTCGCACCGTGTTCGCCTGGGCTGGGCTCTTCTTGGGGAGTTGCAACGGGTGACGTTTCAGCGTCGAGACCCTTCTTCTGAATGAGAGGCAGGGGAGAGGAGTTCTCGAGGATAAGGAAGGGTGAGGTGTGAAAACTAAATGGAACTGCAGCTGGTCCCGGACCCGATGCGTGCGCGTGTACTGTGCGGAGCGTGGGGATGCTACGTACAGTACATTTGCCAGATGCTCAGTCTGTCGTGGTGGGGGCAGGTGGTACTGTAAGGGGTCCCCACTGGGCCCCTGGTAGTAGGGTCTCTGTATGGACACGTTGGATGGAAGAAGAGGTGTTCCGATGGCGTGGCAACAACGGTGCAACGGCCACCGCAAACAGGTCCATCACTGCTAATCTTGTAAGGAAGTTCCACACGGCAATCAGAAGATAATGCACAGCCTATTGGTTTAAATCCACTCCCCTATTGTCAAAACTGGCCCATCATCTGAGGAGGGATGTGCTGGCTCTGGAGAAGGTCCAGGAGAGGTTTACTTGATCAGATACGAGGGAAATGAGCGGCGTTAACCTATGGATGAGCGGGCTGTGGCCTGGGCCTGTACTCGCTGAGTTTAGTAAGATTGTAGAAGGAAACCTCTTGAAAGTGTAAAGGCAGGCATCGAGTGGATGTGGAGAGGATGTTTTTCCTTGGTGGCGGTGTATAGGACTAGAGGGCATCAGCCTTAGAATTATAGGTCGTTCTTTTAGAAAAGGAGATGAGGTGGAATTTCTTTAGTCAGAGGGTGGTGATCTGTGGTAATCATTGCAACAGATGGCTGTGGAGGCAACAGTCAGTGGTTATCTTTTAAGGCTGTGATGCCACATAATATGATTAGAACGCGCTGTGAAAGGGGTTATGAGGAGACGGCGAGAGAATGGGATTAGGTAGGCAGAGATCAGCCAACGATTGAATGACGTAGGCTCGATGGGCTCGTTCATGGCTTCTCCATATTTCCTTGATTCCTTTAAGCCATAGAGCTAAAATCTACCTCTCTGGGAAACATGGGTTTAAGGTGAGGGTGGGGGGGAGATTAATAGGAACCTGAGAGGTAACCTTTCACACAAAGGGCGGTGGGTGTATGAACGAGCCGCCGGAGGAGGTAGTTGAGCTGGGATATCCCCCAAAGCCCTTAAGAAACGAGTAGACAGGTACATGGACAGGACTGTTTGGATGGTTACGGGCCATTACAAAGGCAGGGGGGGGGTGGGACGTGTAGATGGGAAATGTTGGCCAGTGTGGGGCAAGTTGAGGAGTGTATCGTCACTGTCCTGCATGTTTCCACATGTATCAGTCTATGATTCTTATTCCTTATTTTCTTGATCTCCATTCCTTTGTCTTGTTTTCACAACTTGCATTTCCTTAGCTTGTATATGACCTCATCTAGTACATCAGTCTGAAGTAGGTTCAACCTGAAATGATACACCATTCCTTCTCTCCTGAGATGTGCCGGTCTTGCTGTGTTTCATCTGTTTTTCCAGTTGCATCACTCTTGATTCTCCCCGGCAACCCACAGCGCGGGCTCCACTAACACCGCCCATCCCCCCTGGACATTGTGTTACCTCCCTCGCCTCTGACCCTGACACCTCACCTTGCGGGGACCTGAATGTCCACGGCATCATCGTCATCGAAGTTGCATCCCCCGCACCGGGCTCGTCTCCGGGAAGAAGGCGGGCCACGGCCCACCCTGGCCCGTCAAGGGAGGTACGGGTCCTGGTGCTGGCCTGGATGAAGTCGATCAGGATGTCCGAGTTGTCCACGGGAACCTCGTGGATGATGCAGCGGAGACACGTCACTCACACATTCAGCCGTAGTACATGACGGACAAGGATAGGTGTTGTCCCAGCTGGGGTGTCCCGGAGGGATCGTGCGCCCCTCGCGCGGATGAGAGAAAGCTAAGGTTACGACTGGTAGGTGGCGCAGATATCAGTGGCTGGCCTGGGCAGACACCAGAACGTGGGAATGGAGTGAGACACAAAAAAGTGAGGAAATGCACGAGAAAAATGGGTGACGGTTTCAAGTTGAGACTTTCTTCACATGATGACAGGAGAGAGGGAAGTCAATAGCTAAGAAATACAAGGTGTGGAAAACAGGACATAGGGTTGGGCGGATCAAAGGATATGTTGAATAGGGTCAACAGTCACAGTGTCACAGTGTGGAAAACTGGAGTCCTTCGGCCAAACTTGCCCACAACGGCCTAACATTGTCCAGCTACACTAGTATACCTGACCTGCGTTTGGTCCTCTCACTCAAACTGTCATATCCGTGTACTAAGTATAATGTTTCTTAAAGTTGGCGATAGTCAGCCTCTACTATTTCCTCCGCAGCTCGTTCACTTAAACCACACCATCAGGTGTGAAAAAAGGTACCCCTTCAGATTCCTATTAATCTTTTCCCTTCACCTTTATACCTATAGTCCTATGGTCTCGATTCCCTACTCTGGGCAAGTAAAGAGAATCTGTATGCGTCTTCACGTTCTACTCCTATATGATTTTATACTACTGTTAACATGTCCCAGACTACACTGTCCCACTGCCTGCGATTTGTCCATAATCCCTCCAAACCTGTCCTGTCCATGTATAAGAATGAACTGCTAGATGCTGGATAATCGAAGGTAGAACAAAAAATGCGGAGAAACTCAGTGGGTGTGGCATATCCCTATCCATGTACCTGTCTAATGTTTCTTATAAATTGGGATGATCCCAGCCACAACTGACTCTCCGGCGCAGATCGTTCAATTTAACCCCACCACCCAACTGTGTGGATATAGTTTCCACATCAAGGTTAATATTTCAATCTTTTCCCCTTAAACTTGAACCCATGTCCTCTGGTCCTAGATTCACATTACTCTGGGAAAGAGACCTCTGTGCGTCTACACGATCTTTTCCTCTAATTATTTTATTCACCTCTTTGAAGATGTTCCTTGCCCCAGATTGTATAGAAGGGACTGGCATTTCTCAGAGTGGACGTGAGTGAATGAACGCAGCGCATATCGTTCCAGAGGGGTCAGATGGGGGAAGATAAGGAACTTTGTTTCACTTTGGCGAGGGAAAGAGGGAAGGGGAACAAAGTTTAATTGTAGTCTGAGATGAGAAGGGCCTGTACACATGGTGTACTTGTCCGAAGCTTGATGCCACAGCTTGCATGGCGTGCGGCAAATAATTAGTATGACTAATGTACTATTTTGCCCCTTATCGCATAGGGCTATGATGTTACCAGGGACTCCACGAATTCCTCGGTACACGTGGACATGACTATGCGACTTCAAGGGTGTGTGAGCTACAGGTTGTGGGCTGGGGCAGGTTTGACTATCCACTGGAGCGCAGGAGGATGAGGTATTAATCTTATCAGAGGTGCTACAAAATCTTGAGGGAATAGTATTCTGTTTAGAGAACACAGCCCGAATGGCCCTTCTGCAAACGGGTCCCCGCTGACCAGGATCCCGCAACATCCCCGCTATTCATCACACACACTGGGAGACATTTTATAATTAGACAAGCATTTAGCCTGCAAACCCGCAGTCTTTGGAGCGTGGGTGGAAATCTGGAGAGAGTGAAAAGTAACGATCCATGTTACTCCACAGATGACTGCCTGACAGCTGAGTTACTCTTTAGAATTTAAAGATTACAGTGTGGATAACAGGCCTTTGGCCATCGATGCGATCAAACAGGAAACTGCACTATCCTACTAACAAAGGGAATATTGCCTTTTTACAGGAAGTAATTGACCTACAAACCTGCACGGTTTTGGAGTGTGGGAAGGTAAAACCGGTGGCACCGCTAGGTAAACCCCCACGATATGTCAACGGGGAGGAGTGAAAATCCGTTACATGAAACCCCCAGCGCCCGTAGCAACGATGGAACCCGGGGTCTCTGGCGTCTGCAGGCTGGAAGATCTAACGATGCGCAACTTGCCGCCCTCCTGATTATCCTGGAGCCCACCCTACCCACCAGAGAGCAGTCCTGAACTACTATCCACTCATTGGTGACCCTTTACCTTTGACTTACTTTGATCGGACGTTATGTTAAACTTTGTATCCTGTATCTTGTGATCCGTGCTCGGGCCTGACTGTAATCATGTATTGTTTTGCCACTGGCTTGGTCAGCACGCTACAGATGATGTCACGGTTACCTCGGTGCAGGGGCAATAAACTACACTGAGCTGATGATGTACACAGGTTGCTCAAGGAGTCAGGGTCGTACACAGAGGAGTAGGCTGTTCATTCTCCTCCACGACAGGTTACTCTTGTTCAACTTAGTGACGGGATGACCGCTCTCTTGCGGCTGCCCGTGTCGAGCCATCAGTCGGGCAGAGTGCAGTCGTGGGGTCTGCATCTATGACAGTGTCGCCCTTCTGGAACCCAAGAGTCAGCAACTTGACTTCCAATGTAAATGGGTGGAGAGGTGGGGACGTTCCCGCTCACAGGTGTCACCTTCAACGTCACCCGCCACAGCACTACCCCTCACCTCCCCCACCCCACCACAGCCTACCCCCACCCACACCCACCCCACCCCACAGGCTTACATTCACCTCAAAACCCCACACACAGCCTAACCCTAACCCCCCCCCCCCTCCTCACCCCACCACACAACCCCCACCCCTCACTCACCCTCAAGGCCTAAACCCTCACCCCTCCCCCCCCCACCACAGCTAACCCCTCACCCACCCCACCCTCACCACACCCACACCCCACCCCTCACCTCACCCGCAGCCTAACCTCACCCCCACCCCACCACCTCAGCCTAACCCCTACCTCACCACACCCCCAACCCTCACCTCATCACCTCAGACCTTACCCCTCACCCCCACCCCCACCCTCACCCCCACCCACACCCCCATCCCCTCACTCCCCCACAGCCTAACTCACCACCACACCACCCGCCCACAGCTTACCACTCACCTCCACCCCACACCCCGCTCACAGCCTAAACCACTCACCCACAACCCTCACCTCACCCACAGCCTATCCCTCACCGCACCCACAGCTAACCCCTCCACCCACCCCACCCCCCATCTCACCCCACCCACACCCCACCTCACCCCACCAACACCTCCACCCCCGCCCAAGCCTAACCCCTCCACCCCAACCCATCATCACCCCCACAACACCCCTCACCCCCCCGGCCCTCGCTAAACCCCTCACCCCCACCCCACCCCCTCCCTCTCCCACAACCACCCTCACCTCACACCTGCCCCACCCACAACCTTCACCTCACCCACAGCAAAACCCTCAACCCCACCCACATCCTCCCCACCCCCATACTCCCCAAACCAAACACCCCCCCTCATCACCCACAGCTAACCCCACCCACACCACACTCCCCTCACTCACCACAGCATACCCCCTCCACGTCACTCCACCCCCACCCCTCCCTAACCCCACCCCTCACCTCACCCACAGCAAAAACCCCGTCACCCCTACCCACACACCCCACCCTCCCCTCACCCACTAGCAAACCATCTCCCCACCAACACCCCCACCCATCACCCTCCACCAACTCACACTGTAGCGAGAGGATTCTTTGGTCAGAACCTTTTCACCCAGGGTGGAGTGCGAAAGACTAGTTGGCATAGCGTTGAGATGAGAGGGGTGGTTTTAAAAGATGTGGGGGGCTTGTAGTTTTTTACACAGAGAGGGTGTGCTTGCTGGACTCAGTGGGCCGATGGCTGTTTCTGGGCTGAGCTCTAGAGTCCTATTGAATGCCAGGTATGGCGCACTGCCAGGGTGGGGGGTGGAGGCAGATACGTTCAGTTGGTGTGTAGAGGCTTTTAGACAGGCCATGGATTGCAGGGAATGGTGGGATACTGGCAGCAGTCAACTGTATGAGGGGATCAGGAAGGAACTGCAGGTGCTGGGTTTAAACAGTAGATAAGAAAACAAATGTGTGAAGTAACTCAGCGGGATGGCAGCATCTTTGGAGAGAAGGAATGGGTGAAGTTTCGGGTCGACCGCCCTTAGAGTCTGAGAAGATTTTTGTGTCTATCTGCGTTACGCTCCGTTGTGGGCCTTTTAATGTACGGTTAAAATAAACTCCTTTTATGTGTTTTAAATTATTCTCTTGCTGTAGAATGACAATGATATTTGACTGTGGATGTTTGGCATTTGGTAAATTAGTTTGAACTCATTTTGGTCTTGTCAATGTGTGTGGAAAATAATCTATCGCAGTCACACCCCACGGGCAGACTGCAGCTTCCAGTCGGCACAGTTTACATTCATCCATCTCCATAGTGATGCATGACCTGCCCCAATGAGTGAAAGCCTGTGGAGAGGATGTGGAGGAGGATGTTCTCCACTAGAGGGAGAGTCTTGGACTAGTGGGCACAGACCTATGGATTAAAGGGGACG
The DNA here is from genome assembly GCA_035221665.1 of Okamejei kenojei. Classification (NCBI taxonomy): domain Eukaryota; kingdom Metazoa; phylum Chordata; class Chondrichthyes; order Rajiformes; family Rajidae; genus Okamejei; species Okamejei kenojei. The sequence continues at coordinate 41,779,079 of CM069155.1, forward strand.
TCTCCATTTAGGAAGGAGATGAGGAGGGAATTTATTTGTGCAGGGGTTGGTGAATCTGTGGAATTCTTTGCCACAGAAGGTAGTGGAGGCCACAGTTCAGAGATATTTTTTAGGCAGAGATGGATGGATTAGTAAGGTGTCAGAGGTTATTATGGGGAGATGGCTGGAGTATGGGGTTAGGAGGGAGAGATAGATCCGCCTCTGATTGAATGGTGCGTACGATGACCTGATGAGGCCGATTGGCCTAATGTGACTCCCTATCTTTTGATGACAGTATGAAACCAAAGTACACACCAAGTTACGCTTCCCTGGGATATCACTTTGAGGTGGACCCTGACGTGGAGCGTTGAACACTTCTGCGATTATGAAAAAGGTCCAGATGTGACTGCACTTACTGGGGCTGCTCTGGAAGCTAAATACATCACTACAGAGACTGTGCTGTACTTGTATCGGTTGCTCCATTGAGGAGCATCATAACATACTCGTTATGCGTGTGGTAACACAGATGCACAGCGGCCAGAGGTAAGGCTCCAGAGGGCCATTGACAAGCCTGAGGATTGTCGGCTGCCCTCTCCCTACCTTGGAGATCTTACACAGTTCCCGCTGCATCAAAAAATCCCAGAATATTACAAAGGACATTTCCCACACCGGATATAATCCTGTTTGAACTGTTGCCGTTCAGGAAGACAGTACAGATCTCAAGGACAAGAACAAACAGAACTTAAAAACAGCCTGTACCCCACTTGCTCTACGGCACTAGATGTGGCGACAAGGACCAGAAGGGACTAACGGGTCTGCGGGTGGCACTGTGAGACCGACAAGTAGGACGTTAGGGTGGGTGTTTATGTGTGTATTTTCATATTTATTTTAGTTGTTTTTTATCTTTTGTCATATTTTACATTGCATGTATCATAGCTTTTGAAAACCGAGAGAATGGTTGCACGCTGACGTGTTTTAAATCTCGTCGTACATGGTTCATGTTACATTGACAATAAGGAACGATCCTATTCTACATGACAATAAAGGGTTCATTAATCAATTAACCCAGGCCGGGAGGCTGTACATCCAGCCCCTACCTATCAGTCCGTTGATCTCGAGTCCTGCAAATCTCTGCATGGCTTTGATGGCCTCAGTCAAAGCCTCTTGCATCTGGAGCTGGCCCCTGACAGCATCGGGGGGCGGGAGGTAGCCAAACATGGTCAGCCAGTCCTGGGGGAAGAAACCAGGCCGTTATCCCAACACGGCAGCGACTGGCTGCTCCGGACACGACATGCCCACCACCGCAACACGTCCACAACCCAGCACACACACCACAGCAAACACACCCACACCCCCCCACACCCACACACACCCCCCACACCCACACACCCCCACACACTCCACACCACACCCACACACCCCAACCACTCAACCCTCACACCCACCACAACCCACACCCACACCCTCACACCCTCACAAGACCCACACCCTCACACCCGCACAGTACCCACCCCTCACACCCTCACACCCACACCCTCACCCCTCACACCCACACCCTCCAACCCTCACCCCACACACCCACACCCTCACACCCCCACACCCACACCCCACACCCTACACCCCCCCCACGACATACCCACACACCCACCACACCCACATACCACCACACCCCACCACCCACACACCCACCCCTCACAACCCTCACGACCCACCCCCACACACCCACACACCCACACAACCCCCCCCCACCCAACCCACACCCACCCACCCCACCCACCCACCCACCACACCACACCCACACACCCACCCCCCACCGCTCACCCTTACCCCCCCCACCCAACACCCCACCCCACAACCCCCACCCCACACCACCACCACCCTTCACCCACACCCCACCCCCTCCACCCACACCCCACCACCACCACACACCCCCACCCACACCCCCACACCCACACACCTCACACCACACACCCACACCCCCTCCCTCCCACCCCACAACCCCACGCCTCACAGACACCCACACACCCCCACCCCACACCCACACACCCCCCGACCTCACACCCACACACCCACACACCCTCCCCACACACCCCACACACACCCCACCCCCCTCACACACACACACCCACCACACCCCCAACCCTCACACCCTCACACCCACACACCCCACCTCCCTCACACCCACACACCTCGACACCCCAACACCCTCACCACCCACACACCCCAACACCCCACCCTACCCTCAAACCCACCACCCCACACACACCACTCACCACACCTCACACCCACACAACCCTCACAACACTCACTCACCACACACACCTACACCGCTCACCCTCCCCACACGAACACCCTCACCCACCCACACACCACCCTCAACAACCCCACCCACCTCACACCCTCTACCCTCACACCACCCTCACAACCCATCCGCAACACCTCACCCTCACACACACCACACACCCCCCACACTCACAGCACCACACCACCCACACACCTCACCACTCACACCCACAACCCCACCCTCAACCACACCCACACAACTCACCCACCGAACTGTCCACACCCACCAGAAACACACCAACAGCTTCACCCCACCCACACCCACTCACCCCACCCACAGTAACACCCCACACCCTCACCCCACACCCTCACACCCACACACCCCCACCACCCTCCTCACACCCACAGCAACACACCCACAGCAACACACCCCCACCCTCACACACCCCCCTCACACCACACAACACACCCACCCTCGCCCACACCCACAGCTACACTCCCCTCCTCAACCACCGCAACACACACCCACAACTCACAGCAACACCCACAGTCAAAACACACCCACACCCTCACACACACACACCACCCACACACACCCACCCTCACACCACACCCAGCAAACACCCACACCTCACACACCCACACCACTCCACACCACACCCACAGCAACACACCCACCCCTCACACCACACACACCACCCTAACCACACCCCACACAAACACCACCCTAGCAACAACACCCCCACCACACCCCCATCACACACAAACCACCAACACCTCGCACCACCCCCACACACCCCCACCCTCACCACCACACCACAGCAACACACCCCACCCTCGCACCCTCGCACCCCACCACACCCCCACCCATTCCGCCCCCAACCTCAGCACCCTCGCACCCCCACCCCCACACACCCCCACACCTCACACCCACTCCCACAGCACACACCCACCCTCCACCCCACCCCACACACGCCCCACCCTCACAAACCCACCCTACCAACAGCAACACATAAACACCCAAAGCAACACACCACCCCTCACACACCCAACCCTCACACACCCACACCCTCACACAACCAAGTCCACAACCACCCCCCCAGAGCAACACACCCACAGCTACACCCCCACCTTCACACCCCACCACACACAGCAACCCACACCACCACACCCACCCCACCACCTCACACCCCACCCCCACACCCCCACCCACACACCCCCACCCACACACTCACACCCCCACCCTACCCCCCCACCCTCACACACCCACATCACACCCACAGCAACACACCCCACAACCACCTCACAACCCACAGCAATCCACCCACATCTACACCCCCACCCTCCACACCCAACCCTCTGACCCCCCCACCTCCACTCACACCCCCACACCCTCACACCACACACCCACCACACACCCTCACCCTCACACCCCCACCCTCACATCTACACCACCCCCACCCCAAGCTACCCTCCACACCCTCGCACCCTCCCCACACCGTAAGTCAATCCAACCACCCATCACAAACCCCCCACCCCTCCCCCCACTACATACCCACCTACCCCACCCCATCTACACCCCCCACTCTCACACCCCCCACACCATGAAGCGAGCGGGCCAGATCACCTCTGACCCCTCTCACCCCCTGGCCACAAACTCTTTGAATCACTTCCCTCTGGAGGCGACTGGACTGCCAAAGCTGCCACAGCCAGACATAAACAGCTTTTTTTCCTTGAATAGTAGCTCTACTCAATAACCAAAAATCTGTTGCCTCCTTTTGCCTCTGGTATTTTATCAAATTCACCATGTTTAATCGATAATGTTGTTATTTTTATGTTTTATGTGTCATTCCTAACGCCTGTCACTGTGTTTTTGTTGTCACTTGCGGACGGAGCACCAAGGCAAATTCCTTGTATGTGAATACTTGGCCAATAAACCTATTCATTCATTCCTCTATTTAGCTACCGTTGAAGACGTTCTCCTCCTCTCTCCGACGAGAGTTTCCCTTATCCCTATCCAGTCTGATGAAGGGTCTCGACCCGAAACGTCACCCATTCCTTCTCTCCACAGATGCTGCCTGCCCGCTGAGTTATTCCAGAATTTTGTGTCTACCTTTGAGTTAAACCAGCATCTGTAGTTCTTTCCTACACAGGTTGGAGGCAAGGTAGTGGATGGTGCGAGAGAGGAATGGGTGGTGAGGTAGGTCTACACATCTCCGGCTCCAGACAGGTCACTTGCTCAAACGCTGCAGATAAAAGCTCACCAGGGGAAAGGTCTGCTCGTTACAATATTATTCTGCTGAAAGTAATTCAATCATTACCCCTTTTAAATCATTCAGCTAAAGGGATTTTGCGGCCAGATATGAAAGTGATTTATTTCCAGGTTCAGTTATTAAATTATTGATCTCTTTAAGAGCATAACGGCAGACAGGGAGGGAGAGGCAGTGGTGAGAGGCAGACAGCCAGGCGACCAGACAGAGAGACTGGGGCTGGTTAGAGGCTGGCCGCTACTCAGACTGTCGACAGATTGCAGTGAGTGTCTACTGTGCCTGCCCACAGACTCCGATCACCCTAAAACCACAACGTATTATAATGTGAAACATAGACAATAGGTGCAGGAGTAGGCCATTCGGCCCTTCGAGCCAGCACCACCATTCAATATGATCATCCAAAATCAGTACCCCGTTCCTGCTTTGTCCCCATCTCCCTTGATTCCGTTAGCCCCAACAGCTAAATCTAACTTTCTATTGAAAACATCCAGTGAATCGGCCTCCACTGCCTTCTGTGGCGGAGAATTCCACAGATTCACAACTCTCTGGGTGAAAACATTTTTCCTCATCTCAGTCCTAAATGGCCGACCCTTTATTCTTAAACTGTGACCCCTGGTTCTGGACTCCCCCAACACGGGGAACATGGGAAGGCCAGCCGGGATTAACACTGGCAAATGTTCATAAGATACAGGAGCAGAATTAGGCCATTCAGCCCATCGAGTCTGCCCCGTCATTCAATCATGGCATGTTTAGAGAGATCCGGGCCAAACGCAGGCAGGTGGGACTCGTGTAGATGGGGCACGTAGGTCGGTGTGGGCAAGCTGGGCCGAAGGGCCTGTTTCCCTGCTGCATGTCTCTAACTCCATTCTCCTGCCTTCTCCCCATTACCCCTAACACCCACACTAATCATTAGCCCCTCAACCTCCAACTGACGTATGGCCTCCACCGCCGTCTGTGGCAATGAATTCCACAGATTCACCGCCCTGTGGCTAAAGAAATTCCTCCTTATCTCATTCCTAAAGGTACGTCCTTTAATTCTGAGGCTGTGCCCTCTGGTCCTAGACTCTCCCACTGGTGGAAACATCCTCTCCACATCCAGGCCTTTCATTATTCGATGGATGTATCCGATGGACAGTTCAGAACCGCCTTGGGGACATTATAGCAGAGTTATTATTCCTTAATTGAACCAATATAACCCAGTACTGTCCACCTACCTCCACCCCACTTGCAACGGTGTCTATGACTGATGTTAGCGCGTGAGAGAGAGCGCTGGTCAGCCACGGATTCAGGCTCCTATTGTACAGGATACAGATTATAACTCAATTCTCATTCCCCCCTCAACAGATTTTAAACCGGACACGATCGCAGGATCAGTCAGCTTCAGGCAACTGGGATAACAGATGTGTGATTAATGGATTGATAAACCCAACTCTGTTCAACATCACAGGAAGAGACACTTCTCCAAATCAACACAGCGTTTGCTAAAAAGGCGCGATGAAAGCAGAATAAGATACGAACAAAATAAATTTAAAATCGCAGATGTAACGAGGTTATTTGAGCAGGGACACGAGCGGAGTCACACGTGGGCAGCACGGTGGCGCAGCGGGTAGAGCTGCTGCCTCACAGCGCCAGAGACGCGGGTTCCATCCTGACCACGGGTGCTGTCTAGAACGCAGAATGTCCAGCACCGGAACAGGCCCTTCGGCCCACAATGTCCGTGCTGGACACCACACCAAGTTAAACTAACCCCCTCTGCCTGCACGCGACCCGTATCCCTCCATTCCCTGCATATCCATGTGCCTGTCTAAAAGCCTCTTAAACACCACTATCGTATCTGCCCCCACCCCCACCCCTGGCAGCGCGTTCCAGGCACCCACCACCCTCTGTGGAAAAAAACCTGCCCCACACATCTCCTTTAAACTTTGCCCCTCTCACCTTAAAGCTGCGCCCTCTAGTCTTTGACATTCCGAGCCTGGGGTAAAGATGTCTAAGAGAAGTTTAATTTACAAACAGGGAGGTGGGTGTCAGGAACACGCTGCCAGGGGTGGTGGAGGAAGAGCGTGTTAGTGTAAGATAAATCAAACTCACCCTGGCAGCTTGCACAAGTATAAAGGTAACTTCTAGGAACAGAATTAGGCCATTCGGCCCATCAAGCCTACTCCGCCATTCAATATGGGTGATCTATCTCTCCCTCTCAACCATTCTCCTGCCTTCTCCCCGTAACCCCCCACACCTGCACTAATCAACAATGTTATGAGATTTGGAACACCACAGAGGCTCTCAGCATGTTAAATATCACATTTTCTGTTTTTATTTCAGATGTGCAGTGTCAGCGGTAGAGTTGCTGCCTCACAGCGCCGGAGACCCGGGTTCGATCCTGACCACGGGTGCTGTCCGTGTGGAGTTTGCACGTTCTCACCGTGACCACGTGGGTGCTCCGCTTTCCTCCCACACTTCAAAGACATGCGTGTGTGGTGTTTGCAGGTTAATCGGTAACTTGTCCCTTGTGTGTGTAGGATAGTGCTGGCGTACCAGGTGATCACTGGCCAGCACGGACCCGATGGGCCGAAGGGCCTGTTTCCATACTATATCTCTAAACTAAACGTCTTGTGAGCCCCTAAAATGAAGGCATTGAGGCTACATGAAAATGCACGCCTGTGAACTTTATTCTTGGGAACAAATGGATTCATTTAAACTTGCATTGAAAAGGCAAATCCTATTATAACGGGTGATAATTCAGATGCACTGCCAGGTTTGGGGGAAAACTCACAGATATAACAAGGCCAAGTGCCTCTGTGACCCCAGTTAATAAAACATGTGTGGAGGCAGAGCTTGAGGAACTGTTCTACTGTCCAGTCTGTGGTGTTCCATAGTTAAGCAACTCACTTGTTAAAACCTGCAAGCTCACATGAACACACCCAGTCGGCCAAAGGTCTATCCCTTCAAGACTAACATCACCTTACTGGGGGCAGGCACCGCACTGAAACCCCCAATCCCACACTCCAGGCGTACAGCTTTGTAGGTTAATTGGCTTGGTATCATTGTAAAAATGTCGCTAGTGTGTGTAGGGCAGAGCTAAGCCCTGGATAGAGTGGATGTGGAGAAGACGTTTCCACTAGTGGGAACTCCTTCTGCAGTTGTACTAGTGAGACCACACCTGGAGCATCGTGTGCAGTTTTAGTCTGCAGATTTGAGGAAGGACATTCTTGCTATTGAGGGAGTGCAGCGTAGGTTTACAAGGTTAATTCCCGGGATGGCGGGACTGTCATCTGTTGAGAGAATGGAGCGGCTGGGCTTGTGCACTCTGGAATTTAGAAGGGAGAGGGGATCTTTTTGAGACATATAAGATTATTAAGGGTTTGGACACGCTAGAGGCAGGAAACATGTTCCTGATGTTGGGGGAGTCCAGAACCAGGGGCCACACACAGTTTAAGAATAAGGGGTAAGCCATTTAGAACGGAGATGAGGAAAAACATTTTCACACAGAGAGTTGTGAGTCTGTGGAATTCTCTGCCTCAGAGGGCGGTGGAGGCCAATTCCCTGTATGCTTTCGAGAGAGAGCTAGATAGGGCTCTTAAAAATAGCGGTGTGAAGAAGGCAGGAATGGGGTACTGATTGGGGATGATCAGCCATGATCACAGTGAATGGCGGTGCTGGCTTGAAGGGCCGAATGGCCTCCTCCTGCACCTATTGTCTCTAATACCAAGACTTAAAAGACAACACGTTTAATTCCCGAGTGGAAAGTGTGGTTTGTCAAAGTGTCTGTTCATTGCCATGAATATTGATGATTACAATGCAAGATTGTAGATCGACAACAATTAGATGTTGGCGAGCTCACGAGCAGATGCATCACAAATGCTTCCCGCATGAGAAACAGCTGCATGGACAGGGCAGGTTTGGAGGGATATGGGCCAAACACGGGCAGGTAGGACTAGTGTAGATGGGGCATGTTGGCCGGCGTGGGCAAGTTGGGCCGAAGGGCCTGTTTCCACGCTGTTTCGAGAGAGATTTAGCTCTTAGGGCTAACGGAATCAAGAGATATGGGGAGAAAGCAGGAATGGGGAACTGATTGTGGATGATCAGCAATGACCATATTGAATGGTGGTGCTGGCTCGAAGGGCCGAATGGCATCCTCCCGCACCTATTTTGTGTGTCCGTGACTCCATGTCTCTGTCTGTGTCTCTGTCCGTGTCTCTGTGTCTCTGTCCGTGTCTCTGTCCATGTCTCTGTGTGCGTCTCTGTCTGTGACTCTGTCTGTGTCTGTGTCTCTGTCCATGTCTCTGTGTGTGTCTCTGTGTGTAACCCTGTCTGTGACTTTGTCTGTGACTCTGTGTCTCTGTGTGTGTCTCTGTGACTCTGTCCATCTCTGTGTGTGTCTCTGTGTGCGTCTCTGTCTGTGACTCTGTCTGTGTCCTGTGACTCTGTCCCATGTCTCTGTGTGCGTCTGTCTGTGACTTCTGTCTGTGACTCTGTCTGTGACTCTGTGTCTCCGTTGTCTCTGTCCGTGTCTCTGTCCGTGTCTCTGTCCGTTGTCTCCGTGTGCGTCTCTGTGACTCTGTCCGTGTCTCTGTCCGTGTCTCTGTGTCTCCGTGTCTCTCTCTGTGACTCCGTGACTTTTCTGTCCGTTGTCTCTGTCTGTGTCTCTGTGTGCGTCTCTCTGTGACTTGTCCGTGTCTCTGTTGACTATGTCCATGTCTCTGTGTGTGTCTCTGTAACTGTCTGTGACTCTGTCTGTGACTCTGTGTCTCTGTGTCTCTGTCCGTGTCTCTGTCCTGTCTCCGTTATGCGTCTCTGTGACTCTGTCCGTGTCTCTGTCCGTGTCTCTGTGTCTCCGTGTCTCTCTCTGTGACTCCTTGACTCTGTCCGTGTCTCTGTCTGTGTCTCTGTGTGCGTCTCTGTGACTCTGTCCGTGTCTCTGTCCATGTCTCTGTGACTCCGTGACTCTGTCTGTGACTCTGTGTCTCTGTGTGCGTCTCTGTGTCTCTGTCCGTGTCTCTGTCCATGTCTCTGTGTGTGTCTCTGTGACTCTGTCTGTGACTAGCCATACATTTGATGTCTCTTCACTATCAAGCCGGGGAGGGAGTGTGGGGTCGGCTTGCATTTGGTTCCAGCGATGAAGGGAGCCACAGCTACGCCGTACAAGCGGATATCGAGAGGACCAGTGTCCCCGACAGCTTTGTTTACAGCCCGACATTGACCAGAGGCGGTCGAACCTCCTCAACTAATGCCAAACACTGAACCAAACTGCACACTGACTGCAGTCTGACGGAATTCACTGAAAGATACAGCATGGAAACAGGCCCTTCGGCCCACCGAGTCCGTGCCAACCATCGATCACCCACGGCGACGTGGAACAGTGAACTGTCTGCATGTGTCGGAAGGGTCGGCAGATGCTGGTTTACACCGCAGATAGACATAAAACGTGGAGTAACCGCGGGACAGGCAGCGACTGTCAGGACCGAGATGAGGAAAACATTTTTCACACAGAGAGTGGTGAGTCTGTGGAATTCTCTGCCACAGAAGGTAGTTGAGGCCAGTTCGTTGGCCATATTTAAGAGGGAATTAGATGTGGCCCTTGTGGCTAAAGGGATCAGGGGGTATGGAGAGAAGGCAGGTACAGGATACTGAGTTGGATGATCAGCCATGATCATATTGAATGGCAGTGAAGGGCCGAATGGCCTACTCCTGCACCTATTTTCTATGTTTCAATCTCTGGAGAGAAGGAATGGGTGATGTTTACAGGGCGGGTCGAGCAGCTTCTGTATAGGAGGTGGGGGACAGATTGATTCATTAACTGATTGAACGATACAGCATGGAAACAGGCCCTTCGGCCCATTGCGTCCACGCCGGCCATCGATCCCCCGTTCACACTAGTTCTATGCTATCCCACTTTCTCATCCGCCCTCAGCAACTCTGCCACTGCGCTGCTGTCCCGCCCCTTTAGGAGCGGGCAATACCGAGTGTTGTTCCCCACTAACCCAAGACTTAAATAGGCCGCACGGTGGCGCAGCGGGTAGAGCTGCTGCCTCACAGCGCCAGAAATCCAGGTTCGATCCTGACCACGGGTGCTGTCTGTATGGAGTATGCACGTTCTCCCCTTGACCTGCGTGGGTTTTCTCCGGGTGCTCCGGTTTCCTCCCACACTCCAAACGTGCAGATTTGTGGGCTAATTGGCTCGGTAAATGTAAACTAGTGTGTGTAGGACAGTGTTGGTGTGCGGGGATCGCCGGTCGGCACGGGCTCGGTGGGCCGAAGGGCCTGTTTCAAGGAAAGGGCTTTCACGTTGCGGCCCTGTTTCCACCAATCTTCAACCACCACACACAAGAAGTGCAAGAGGCGACAAGACAGACACCGTTGTAGCAGGTGTCGTGAAGTGTGGTCAGCTCGGGCTGGACAACTTCTAATCTTGTGTGGTGACATCTCACACAAGCAGCAATCAATGGCGAACAGTCAGCACTCAGTGGGAATGCTGGGTCGCTGGAGTTGGTGACGTTCTTGTGACACTATGCCCCTGACGAAGCTTGTCAGAGATTATCTGCAACTATCTCCCCGGCTGATGTTGTTGGGAGATTCGACACCAATCTGCAGGGCAGGAGCCGATGGTGGGTGAAAGTGAGACTCAATCTCCATCGACATATTCCCATCCACACACTTACACCAAGCCAATTAACCTACAAGCCCGTAGGTCTTTGGAGTACCGGAGCACCCAGAGAAAACCCACGCTTAGAGAACGTGCAGACTCCGTACAGACAGCACCCGTGGTCAGGATTGAACCCGGGTCTCTGGCGCTGTGAGGCAGCAGCTCTACCCGCTGCGCCACCGTGCCGCCCAATTATACAATCGGTAGAGTTGCTGCCTCACCGCGACAGAACCCGGGTTCCATCCTGACTACGGGCGCTGTCTGTACGGGGTTTGCACGCTCTCCCCGTGACCTGCGTAGATTTTCTCCAAGACTTTCGGTTTCCTCCTACACTCCAAAGACGTGCAGGTTTGTAGGTTACTTGGCTTAGTATAGGTGTAAATTGTCCCTAACGTGTGTAGGATAGTGCTAGTGTGCGGGGATCGCTGGTCGGCACGGGCTCAGTGGGCCGAAGGGCCTGTTCTGTGCTGTATCTCTAAACTAAAAAACTAAACAACATCTTAGAGACATTTGGAGAGGAACATGGATAGGACCGGTTTAGGGGGATATGGGCTAACACGGGCAGGTGGGACAAGTGTAGATGGGATCTCTTGGTCAGAATGGACAAGTTGGGCCGAAGGGCCTGTTTCCTTGCTGTGTGACTGAGAGTCTAAGTGGGTGAAGGAGAGAAGCCAGGAGTTAACTCTGCAATTTGCCCAATTACCAAGAGTTGTTAATTAAGTTAAGTGGGTAATTACGTTTCAGAATATTTGAACTGTCAGCAGGATAATGTACTCAGTAATCACCAGGGTAATATCAGGTAGACAATCGCTGACTCAGCCCTGAGCAGCCCACGGGACCCTCAGTAAGCCACAGGCTGACGCTGATCATTCCCCTCGAGGTTTACAGTGAAAGATCCAGCACAGAGACAGTCCACACCGACCAGTGATCCCCACACACACTAGTTCTATGTTATTCTACATTCTCATTCCACTCCCTATGCACTGGGGACAATTTACAGAGGCCAGTTTACTGCATGTTTAGTTTAGAGATACAGGGTGGAAACAGGCCCTTCGGCCCAGCGAGTCCGTGCTGCCCAGCGATCACCCCGCACACTAACACTATCCTACACACACGAGAGATAATTTATAATTACACCAAGCCACTTAACCTACAAACCTGTACGTCTTTGGAGTGTGGGAGGAAACCGGAGCACCCGGAGAAAACCCACGCAGGTCACGGGGAGAACATGCAAACTCCACACAGGCTGCACCCGAGGTCAGGATCAAACCTGGGTCTCCGACGCTGTGAGGCAGCAGCTCTACCCGCTGCGCCACCCTCGTATATTCTGACCGTGAAAACCAGCCCTCGTTCAAAGAACCTCTAAAATGGATTTTAAAATATCCTGGATTTCATCGCTGTTATCTTTGCCTCATCTCAGTCCAGATCAACAGGACTGGTGCACAGCCCAGAACTAGTTCACAAGTTGGAGAGGTAGAATTAGGCCATTTGGCCATTCAAGTATCTATCTGTCTCTGCCTTAACATTATCCACTGACGGCCTCCACAGCCGTCTGTGGCAAAACATTCCACAGATTCACCACCCTCTGGCTAAAGACATTCATTCTGCATAATCTACAGAAAATGATTGTATGAGGAGAGGAGAGGGGAGGCGGGGGGAGGAGGGGGGTGAGGGGGGGAGGAGGGGAGAGGAGGGGAGGAGAGGAGGGAGGGGAGAGGAGGGGAGGGGAGAGGAGAGGAGGGGGAGGGGAGGAGGGGGGAGGAGGGGGGGGGGAGGAGGAGAGGAGGGGAGAGGAGAAGGGGGACATCAGTTCGCGAGAATTGCTTGAGTACATCGAGCGTGCAGGCTGACTGGACTTTGAATAATGTTTCCAAAACATGGGGGCGCCCACATGTGCAATAAATGCAAAATGGACTTGACCATGCAGCTGGACATATGATAAATATAGCAGCAGTGGACCACAGACACATGTTTACACACGCATGCACACGCACACACACACGCACGCGCACACACACTAACATTAAACTGCCAGAATGAGAGGATCTGTTCAAAATGATCTAAAAACGACTGTCTTTAATCAATTTGATGTGTTTACAGATTAAAACACACTGGGAGATGAATAAGCAAAGCCCTTTAATCCCCACAATGGGAGATTATGGTCTAGTGACGGGTGGAATTATTTAAAGAAAATGACTTGTGGCATTGACACGTCAGCGAGAGAGAGCACAGGAAGATGCGGGAACGTCACGGTCGTGTGTGAATGAGGGAATGTAACTCCCCCCTCACACCCCCCACCCTCTCCCCCTGATACTACCCCTCACCCACACGCCAGGAACAAAGTCCAGAGAGCCGCTGACCCGCAGGACTTTGGGAAGTTGGAGGAAACCAGAGCACGCGGAGGAAACCCACAAGGTCACGGAGAGAGCGGGCAAAATACTAACGGACTGACGGACAGCACCCGAGGTCAGGATCCAACCCGGGTCTCTGGCGTGGTGAGGCAGCAGCTCTACCCGCTGCACCGCTGAGCCGCCCGGCAAGGATCAAAGATAACTCAGACCCGCCTCATACAGACCTGTCTGAAGAAGGGGCCCCACCCGACACGTCACCTATCCATGTTCTCCACAGATGCTGCCTGACCCGCTGAGTTACTCCTGCACTCTGTGAAACGTCACCTATCCATGTTCTCCACAGATGCTGCCTGACCCGCTGAGTTACTCCAGCACTCTGTGAAACGTCACCTATCCATGTTCTCCACAGATGCTGCCCTGACCCGCTGAGTTACTCCAGCACTCTGTGAAACGTCACCTATCCATGTTTCTCCACAGATGCTGCCTGACCCGCTGAGTTACTCCAGCACTCTGTGAAACGTCACCTATCCATGTTCTCCACAGGGGGAGGGGAAGAGGAGGGGGAGAGGAGGGGAGAGGAGGGGTGAGGAGGGGGGAGGAGAGGGGAGGAGAGACACTGCAGTTGTACAGGGTTTTGGTGAGCCCACACCTGGAGTATTGCGTACAGTTTTGGTCTCCTAATCTGAGGAAAGACATTCTTGCCATAGAGGGAGTACAGAGAAGGTTCACCAGACTGATTCCTGGGATGGCACGACTTCCATATGAAGAAAGACTGGATAGACTCGGCTTGTACTCGCTGGAATTTAGGAGATTGAGGGGGGATCTCATAGAGACTTGCAAAATTCTTAAGGGGTTGGACAGGCTAGATGCAGGAAGATTGTTCCCGATGTTGGGGAAGTCCAGAACAAGGGGTCACAGTTTAAGAATATGGGGGAAGTCTTTTAGGACCGAGATGAGAAGATCTTTTTTCACAGAGAGTGGTGAGTCTGTGGAATTCTCTGCCACAGAAGGTAGTTGAGGCCAGTTAATTGGCTATATTTAAGAGGGAGTTGGATGTGGCCCTTGTGGCTAAGGGGATCAGAGGGTATGGAGAGAAGGCAGGTACGGGATACTGAGTTGGATGATCAGGCATGATCATATTGAATGGCGGTGCAGGCTCGAAGGGCCGAATGGCCTACTCCTGCACCTATTTTCTTTGTTTCTATGAGAGGGGAGGGGAGGGAGGGGAGGGGAGGGTAGAGGAGAGGAAGGGATGATGGAACTATTTGAACAGGCCCTTTGGCCCACAGACTCAATGCCGAGTTAAACTAATCTCTGGCTGCAGGTGATCCATATCCCTCCACTGTCAGAGTGAGGCCCAGCGCACATTGGAGGAAGAGCACCTCATATTTTGCTTGGGCAACCTACACCCCAGCGGTGTGAACATTGACTTCTCTAACTTCAAGTAACCCTTGCTTTCCCTCTCTCCATCCCCTCCCCCTTCCCAGTTCTCCCACCAGTCTGACTGTCCCTGATTACATTTTATCTGTTACCTTCTCTCAATTAATGATCTTTTCCACATTTTCCTTGATCTCCACCCCCTTTGATGTCTCATTCTCACACCTTATACTTCCTTATCTCTGTGTCTCCCCTTCCCCTCTGAAGAAGGACCTAGACTCGAAACGTCACCTAATCCTTCTCTCCACAGATGCTGCCTGTCCCGCTGAGTTACTCCAGCATCTCGTGTCGATCTTCTCTCCGAACCCTGCTTGCTGTTGCTAGCCACCGCATACATTCTCCTCACAAATCACTGTGGACTACTAACTGAGAGCGTGTCACGGGAGGATTCTGAGGATCAATGATCAGGCCAGATGGTCCCCATATTGCAGGTTTTGTCTGCCTGGCCCACTGGCCAGTCACTAGATTAAAGTAACAGAGAAAACAGGTGCAGGAGGAGGCCATTCGGCCCTTCCACCCAGCACCGCCATTCAATATAATCATGGCTGACCATCCACAATCAGTACCCCGTTCCTGCTTTCTCCCCATATCCCCTGATTCCTTTAGCCCTTAGAGCTAAATCTAACTCTCTCTTAAAAACATCCAGTGAATCGGCCTCCACTGCCTTCTGTGGCAGAGAATTCCACAGATTCACAACTACTCTAGTCGTTGACATTTCCACCCTGGGGAAAGGGTTCTGCCTGTCTACCCTCTCTACGCTCTCATCGTTTTATAAACCTGTATCAGGTCTCCCTTCAATCTCTGGAGCTCCAGAGCAAACGATCCGAGTGTCCAACCTCCCCCCCTGTAGCTGAAACCCTCTAATCCCGGGTTCTGGTAAACATTAATTTATTCGGCACTTCAGAACCTTTTGCTTTCAAGTTTTGCATCCTAGTTTTGTGAAACAGTGGTTACCAGGCAACTGAACCAACTAGAGAGCAGATCTGACCTCCCATCTACCTTATTCCAAACCCTCGGACTATGTTAAATCAGACTTTACCGTGCACTAAACGTCATTCCCTTTACCCTGTATCTGTAGTGTGGATGGCTGGATTAGGTCATAAGGTCAAAAGTGATAGGAGCAGAATTAGGCCATTCAGCCCATCGAGTCTACTCTGCCATTCAATCGTGGCTGATCTATCTCTCCCCTAACCCCATTCTCCTGCCTTCTCCCCATAACCCCTGACACCCGCACTAATCCACAATCTGTCTGTCTCTGCCTTAATCGTAATCGTGCATGGTCGTTCCACCGTGGCTGGCTCGCAACAAAAGGTGTTTGACTGTAGCTGGGGCAATAAACTAAACTAACCCACTGTGTAAATAAATGCCCGAGCAGTCGGCAGCAGTTGAAAGATGGGAAATAGATGATGTGTTATTGTTAACTCAGGCAAGGTCATCAATCATCACATCAGCTCAACTCCCGTCCAGAATGTGAATGTTCTTCAGCAAAGGATACCTGCCGCTCCCCCACCTCCTGGTGCCCTGAATGTGACCCTGAACCCACCAATGTTAAACCCCCAGTTTAGTTTGGAAATACACCATGGAAACAGACCCTTCGGCCCATCATGTCCACACTGACCCTCCATCATCCATTCATGCTATCCCACTTTCTCATCCACTCCCTACACACTAGGGGGCAATTTACAGAGGGCCGATTAATCTACTAACCCGCACGGCTTAGAGGTGTGGCATGTCTGTGTCCACTTGTTACCTGCCACGCTCTGTCGTGCTTCCTGCTCCCCCCCCACTCACTACAATCAGTCTGAAGAAGCATCTCAACCCAAAACGTCACCTATCCATGTTCTCCACAGATGCTGCCTGACCCGCTGAGTTACTCCAGCACTCTGTGAAACGTCACCTATCCATGTTCTCCACAGATGCTGCCTGACCCGCTGAGTTACTCCAGCACTCTGTGAAAAACCTCACCTATCCATGTTCTCCACAGATGCTGCCTGACCCGCTGAGTTACTCCAGCACTCTGTGAAACGTCACCTATCCATGTTCCCCACAGATGCTGCCTGACCTGCTGAGTTACTCCAGCACTCTGTGAAACGTCACCTATCCATGTTCTCCACAGATGCTGCCTGACCGCTGAGTTACTCCAGCACTCTGTGAAACGTCGCCTATCCATGTTCTCCACAGATGCTGCCTGACCCGCTGAGTTACTCCAGCACAGAGTTTGTACGTTCTCCCCGTGACCTGCGTGGGTTTTCTCCGGGTGCTCCGGTTTCCACCCACACTCCATAGAGGTAGAGGTTTGTAGGTTAATTGGCTTTGGTAAAATGTGTACAATTGTCCCTAGTGTGCCGGACAGTGTAGTGTACGGGGTGATCACTGGGCCCCAGTGTGCCGGATAGTGTGTATACGGGGTGATCACTGGTCCCCTAGTGTGCTGGACAGTGTAGTGTACGGGGTGATCACTGGGCCCCAGTGTGCCGGATAGTGTGTATACGGGGTGATCACTGGTCCCCAGTGTGCTGGACAGTGTGTATACGGGGTGATCACTGGTCCCCAGTGTGCTGGACAGTGTGTATACGGGGTGATCGCTGGTGCCCAGGGTGCTGGACATTGTGTGTACGGGGTGATCACTGGTCCCCAGTGTGCCGGACAGTGTAGTGTACGGGGTGATCACTGGTCCCCAGTGTGCCGGACAGTGTAGTGTACGGGGTGATCACTGGTCCCCAGTGTGCTGGACAGTGTGTATACGGGGTGATCACTGGTCCCCAGTGTGCCGGACAGTGTAGTGTACGGGGTGATCACTGGTCCCCAGTGTGCTGGACAGTGTGTATACGGGGTGATCTCTGGTCCCCAGTGTGCCGGACAGTGTGTATACGGGGTGATCACTGGTCCCCAGTGTGCTGGACATTGTGTATACGGGGTGATCACTGGTCCCCAGTGTGCCGGACAGTGTAGTGTACGGGGTGATCGCTGGTCAGCGTGCCGGACAGTGTAGTGTACGGGGTGATCACTGGTCCCAGTGTGCCGGACATTGTGTGTACGGGTGATCGCTGGTCCCCAGTGTGCTGGACATTGTGTATACGGGGTGATCTCTGGTCCCCAGTGTGCCGGACAGTGTAGTGTACGGGGTGATCACTGGTCCCCAGTGTGCCGGACATTGTGTATACGGGGTGATCTCTGGTCCCCAGTGTGCCGGACAGTGTAGTGTACGGGGTGATCACTGGTCCCCAGTGTGCCGGACAGTGTAGTGTACGGGGTGATCTCTGGTCCCCAGTGTGCCGGACAGTGTAGTGTACGGGGTGATCACTGGGCCCCAGTGTGCCGGACATTGTGTATACGGGGTGATCTCTGGTCCCCAGTGTGCCGGACAGTGTAGTGTACGGGGTGATCGCTGGGCCCCAGTGTGCCGGACAGTGTAGTGTACGGGGTGATCGCTGGTCCCCAGTGTGCCGGACAGTGTTGTGTACGGGGTGATCTCTGGTCCCAGTGTGCCGGACAGTGTAGTGTACGGGGTGATCGCTGGTCCCCAGTGTGCCGGACAGTGTAGTGTACGGGGTGATCGCTGGGCCCCTCAGTGTGCCGGACAGTGTAGTGTACGGGGTGATCGCTGGTCCCCAGTGTGCCGGACAGTGTAGTGTACGGGGTGATCTCTGGTCCCCAGTGTGCCGGACCAGTGTAGTGTAAGGGGTGATCGCTGGTCCCCAGTGTGCCGGACAGTGTAGTGTACGGGGTGATCTCTGGTCCCCAGTGTGCCGGACAGTGTAGTGTACGGGGTGATCGCTGGTCCCCAGTGTGCCGGACAGTGTAGTGTACGGGGTGATCTCTGGTCCCCAGTGTGCCGGACAGTGTAGTGTACGGGGTGATCGCTGGGCCCCAGTGTGCCGGACAGTGTAGTGTACGGGGTGATCTCTGGTCCCCAGTGTGCCGGACAGTGTAGTGTACGGGGTGATCGCTGGTCAGCGTGCAGTCAGTGGGTCGAGGGGCCTGTTTCCGCGTTGTGTCGCTGCACTCTGCATTTTATCTTTGCACTACCCGTTGTACTTGAGAACGGCCTGCTTGTACACACCTATACCATAATATGACGATCACACTGCATGCGTAACCAAGCTTGTCGCTGTACCTCTGCACACGTGACCACACTCTGCCTAAATGACACGCATAATAAACAGTTTCACGTGACATCTCGATACACCAACACCAAAACCAGTCTGCAGAAGGGTCTCGATTCCAAACATCAGCCATTCCTGCTCTCCAGAGATGCTGCCTGTCCCGCTGAGTTACTCCAGCATTCTGTGTCTATCTTCGGTTTAAACCAGCATCTGCAGTTCCTTCCTGCACCAAAACCAAACTGTTGGTTTAAGGCACAGTAACTATCTCACATTTACCCTGGACTCGAGTTCAGGTCTGTTGTTGTCATGTGTACAGAGAAAGGTCTTGTTTTGCATGTTCAAAGCAGATAACACTAGACAGAAATACATTCATGTACAAACTGGAGTATAATGGGTAGAGCAAAGGGGACGATACAGAGAGTAGAATATAGTGTGCAGGACGGAACTACAGATGCCGGTTTACACTGAAGATAGACACAGAGTGCTGGAGTAACTCAGCGGGTCAGGCAGCATCTGTGGAGAACATGGATAGGTGGCGTTTCACAGAGTGCTGGAGTAACTCAGCGGGTCAGGCAGCATCTGTGGAGAACATGGATAGGTGACGTTTCACAGTGCTGGAGTAACTCAGCGGGGTCAGGCAGCATCTGTGGAGAACATGGATAGGTGACGTTTCACAGAGTGCTGGAGTAACTCAGCGGGTCAGGCAGCATCTGTGGAGAACATGGATAGGTGGCGTTTCACAGAGTGCTGGAGTAACTCAGCGGTCAGGCAGCATCTGTGGAGAGAAGGAATGGGTGGCATTTATTGTCAAGACTACATCTTCAGGTCTGAAGAAGGATCTCGACCCAAAACGTCATCCATTCCTTCTCTCCACAGATGCTGCCTGACCCGTTGAGTTATTCCAGCTTTTTATGTCTATCTTCTGCAGAATAAAGTGGTCAGTGCTGTCTCTGGACATGGAATGGTCCAGGGGACAGACCCATTGCTGGAGTTCAGCACAGGTTGGCTTTAATCGACCAGGGTGAACATCACAAGCCCAGTTGCCTCTGCCTAACATCGTTTATCTGTTCAGACAGAGCTTGCAGTGGGAACCACACACTGCGCCCGCCCTTCCTCCTGCGGCCACTAGACGGCACATTTGAATCACAAAGTTGAAACAGAGCTGGAATTTGTTTTAAAAAATGCTGGAGTAACTCAGCGGGTCAGGCAGCATCTGTGGAGAACATGGATAGGTGACGTTTCACAGAGTGCTGGAGTAACTCAGCGGGTCAGGCAGCATCTGTGGAGAACATGGATAGGTGACGTTTCACAGAGTGCTGGAGTAACTCAGCGGGTCAGGCAGCATCTGTGGGGAACAAGGATAGGTGACGTTTCACAGAGTGCTGGAGTAACTCAGCGGGTCAGGCAGCATCTGTGGGGAACATGGATAGGTTTGGGTTTGGGACCCTTCTTCAAAGAAATTCCAAGAGCCACCTCTCCATGTTCTCCACAGATGCTGCCTGACCCGCTGAGTTACTCCAGCACTCTGTGAAACGTCACCTATCCATGTTCTCCACAGATGCTGCCTGACCCGCTGAGTTACTCCAGCACTCTGTGAAACGTCACCTATCCATGTTCTCCACAGATGCTGCCTGACCCGCTGAGTTACTCCAGCACTCTGTGAAACGTCACCTATCCATGTTCTCCACAGATGCTGCCTGACCCGCTGAGTTACTCCAGCACTCTGTGAAATGTCACCTATCCATGTTCTCCACAGATGCTGCCTGACATAGAAACATAGAAACATAGAAATTAGGTGCAGGAGTAGGCCATTCAGCCCTTCGAGCCTGCACCGCCATTCAATATGATCATGGCTGATCATCCAACTCAGTATCCCGTACCTGCCTTCTCTCCATACCCTCTGATCCCCTTAGCCACAAGGGCCACATCCAACTCACTCTTAAATATAGCCAATGAACTGGCCTCAACTACCCTCTGTGGCAGAGAGTTCCAGAGACTCACCACTCTCTGTGTGAAAAAAGTCTTTCTCATCTCGGCCTTAAGGATTTCCCCCTTATCCTTAAGCTGTGACCCCTTGTCCTGGACTTCCCCAACATCGGGAACAATCTTCCTGCATCTAGCCTGTCCAACCCCTTAAGAATTTTGTAAGTTTCTATAAGATCCCCTCTCAATCTCCTAAATTCCAGAGAGTATAAACCGAGTCTATCCCGTCTTTCTTCATAAGACAGTCCTGACATCCCAGGAATCAGTCTGGTGAACCTTCTCTGCACTCCCTCTATGGCAATAATGTCCTTCCTCAGATTTGGAGACCAAAACTGTACGCAATACTCGTTGTGTCGCTGACCCGCTGAGTTACTCCAGCACTCTGGCATCGGCAGTTCATAAGGTCATAAGGAATAAGAACAGAATTAGGCCATTCACCCCATCAAGTCTACTCCACCATTCCATCATGGCTGATCTATCTCTCCCTCCTAACCCCATTCTCCTGCCTTCTCCCCGTCACTTCTGACACCCGCACTAATCATGAATCTATCTATCTCTGCCTTAAAAATATCCACTGACTTGTGGCCTCCGCAGCCTTCTGTGGCAAAGAATCCCACAGATTCATCACCCACTGACTAAAGAAATTCCTCCTCATCTCCTTCCTAAAAGAACATCCTTTAATTCTGAGGCTGTGACCTCTGGTCCTAGACTCTCCCACTAGTAGAAACGTCCTCTCCACATCCACTCTATCCGGGCCTTTCACTATTCTGTACGTTTCAATGAGGTCCCCCCTCATTCTTCTAAACTCCAGCGAGTACAGGCCCAGCACTGTCAAACGCCCATCATAGGTTAACCCGCTCTTTGCTGGGATTGTTCTTGTAAACCTCCTCTGGACCCTCTCCAGAGCCGGTTCCTTGTCTCTCTCTCTCTCTTGCAAAGCAACACGTGTTAGAAGGATCTCGACCCGAAACGTCACCTATTTCCTTCGCTCCATAGATGCTGCCTCGCCCGCTGAGTTTCTCCAGCATTTTGTGTCTACCTTCGATTTTTCCAGCATCTGGAGTTCCTTCTTAAACGTGTCATGTATCGTGTAGGTCACAGGTTACAAGGTCGCAAGTGCTGGAATCTTGAGCAAAAAGCACATGGGTGCTGGAGGAACTCAGCGGGTCAGGCAGCAGCTCTGGAGGAACGTACTTCATTTGCTGTTACACTTGGCCGTTGCGAGTTCCCACTACCCCATTTACCAAGTAGATCGGGCGAGACTGACTTGACAACAATTTAAAATGGAAATTGAAAACATGTAACACTGAGCATGAGTATTAATCAGGGGAAAGCTCGTTCAAATTCACATGTAAATGTATCTTCTCCGGTTGAAAGCCATTAATTTCTACATAACAATTAATTCAATAACCCAGGCTTCTTGTACTGAGACAGACACACAATGCTGGAGTAACTAACTCTGCGGGGCAGGCAGCATCTCTGGAGAGAAGGAATGGGTGATGTTCCGGGTCGAAGAAGGGTCTCGGTCCAAAACGTCACCTCTCACACGCACACACACTCTCACACGCACACACACTCTCACACGCACACACACTCTCACACGCACACACACTCTCACACGCACACACTCTCACACACACACGCACTCTCACGTGCACACACACTAACACACTCACTCACACGCACACATTCACACACACGCTCTCTCACACGCACACACACACACTCTCACACGCACACACTCACACTCACACACACACACTCTCACACACACACACACTCTCACACGCACACACACTCTCACACGCACACACTCTCACACGCACACACACTCTCACGCACACACACTCTCATGTGCACACACACTAACACACTCACTCACACGCACACACTCTCACGCACACACTCTCACACGCACACACTCTCACGCACACACTCTCACATGCACACACTCTCACGTGCACACACACTAACACACTCTCTCACACGCACACACTCTCACACTCATTCTCACATGCACACACTCATGCAGACACACACACTTTCACACACTCTCCCTCTCACATGCACACCACCGTTCCCTCTTGCACACGCACTCACACTCACACTCAGTGACGGGTCAGACAAGGAATGAGCGAGTGTGTCCACACGTCGCGTCTCCCAGTATCACAAACTGTCCACGGCCAGAGATGCCTTTGGTAGTTCGGTCACAAGATCCCAGCCCCAGCCCCAGCCCCAGCCCCAGCCCCAGCCCCAGCCCCACACTGCACTGGTGGCGGGGGGGGGGGGGGGGGGGGGAATGGGGAGAGAGGAGGGGGGAAAGAGGCAGAGGAGGGGGGGAGAGGGAAGCAGAGGGGGGAGGGGAGAGAGGAAGGAAGGGGGGAGAGGGGCTGCTGTGTGTGGGGGTTTGTGAGCCCGGGTCGGCACGCTACAGGTTGCGAGTCCCGGCCCCCGCTCATCGGCTCCGCGCCGCAACCCCCCCCCCCCCACACACACACACACACCCCACACACACACACACACAACCCCCCCACACACACACATACACACCCACACACACAACCCCCCCCACACCCACTCACACCCACACACACCCACACACACACACCCCGGGTCCCTGCACCACGGGCGCCGGGGGATTTGCGGGGGGGGGGGGGGTGAGGAGTGTCCCGGCCGCGGGCACTCACACTCACACTCACACTCACACCACCCCCCCCACACTCACACTCACACACTCACACTCACACCACACCACACCACCCACCCACCCCCCACACTCACTCACCGTGGCGGCGGCGGGGAGCGGGTCCCAGTCCGGCTGCGCGGCGGCTCCGGACCCGGAGAGAAACGGCAACAAGATCAGCAGCAACATCGCCCACAACAGGTCCCGCTCCCGTCACATCCCCGCCCGGCCCGGCCCGGCCCAGCCCCGCTACACAGCCCGGCCCGGCTCAGCCCGGCTCAGCTCAGCTCAGCTCAGCTCCCCTCCCCCGGGACACACACCCACCCTCACACCCACACCCGCCCACACCCACCCTCCCGGCAGCCGGACACTGGGAGAGACAGAGGGGGGGAGGGAGGGAGAGAGGGAGGGAAGGAGGTGGAGAAAGAGGCGGAGAGAGAGAGAGAGCGGGGGGGGGGGGGGGGGGGGATCACACAAACAGTCCAGCACAGGAACAGGCCCTTCGGCCCACAATGTCCGTGCTGGACACCACTCCAGGTTAAACTAATCCCCTCCATTCCCTGCATATCCATGTGCCTGTCTAAAAGCCTCTTAAACACCACTATCGTATCTGCCTCCACCCCCACCCCTGGCAGCGCGTTCCAGGCACCCACCACCCTCTGTGGAAAAAAACCTGCCCCACACATCTCCTTTAAACTTTGCCCCTCTCACCTTAAAGCTGCGCCCTCTAGTCTTTGACACTCCCACCCTGGGGTAAAGCTTGTGTCTATTACCGTCTGGTAGAGTTTGAAGAAAGGTCCCGACCCGAAACGTCACCTATCCATGTTCTCCACAGATGCTGCCTGACCGCTGAGTTACTCCAGCACTCTGTGGCCTGTTGTGTATTAACCAGTATGTGCGGTCCCTTGCTTCTATGTTTTGCCACAATGCTGCCTGCATTAGAGGGGGTTCGCTAATGAGGAGAGATTGGACTGACGTGCATTATGTACTCTGGAGCAGCAGAGGTTTGAGTGTCAAGGGTTATAGGGAGAAGGCAGGAGAATGGGATTAGGAGGCAGAGATCAGCTATGGTTGAACTAGATGGGCCAAATGACCCGATTCTACTCTTATAACATGTGACATACGGTAAGTATATAAATGTACGAGTGGAAACAGGCTCTCCGGCCCAACTTGCTCACACCCTGGCCAGTGGTGGCCAGTGGTTGCCAGTGGTGGCCAGTGGTGGCCAGTGGTGGCCAGTGGTGGCCAGTGGATCTGGGGTGACGGAGGAATTGAAGGAAATCCACATTAGGCAGGAAATGGTGTTGGATAGACTGATGGGACTGAAGGCTGATAAATCCCCAGGGTCTGCGTCCCAGGGTACTTAAGGAAGTGGCTCTAGAAATTGTGGATGCATTGGTGATAATTTTCCAATGTACTATAGACTCGGGATCAGTTCCTGTGGATTGGAGGGTAGCTAATGTTATCCCACTTTTAAAGAAAGGCGGGAGGGAGAAAACAGGGAATTATAGACCAGTTAGCCTGACATCGGTGGTGGGGAAGATGCTGGAGTCAATTATAAAAGATGAGATAGCCACACATTTGGATACCAGTAACAGGATCGGTCC
Source organism: Okamejei kenojei (assembly GCA_035221665.1). Classification (NCBI taxonomy): domain Eukaryota; kingdom Metazoa; phylum Chordata; class Chondrichthyes; order Rajiformes; family Rajidae; genus Okamejei; species Okamejei kenojei. The sequence goes on from CM069155.1 coordinate 41,804,418, forward strand.
GAGTCAGCATGGATTTATGAAGGGGAAATCATGCTTGACTAATCTTCTGGAATTTTGTGTGGGTGTAACTAGGAAAATGTACAAGGGAGAGCCAGTGGATGTAGTGTACCTGGACTTTCAGGAAGCATTTGATAAGGTCCCACATAGGAGATTAGTGGGCTAAATTAGAGCACATGGTATTGGGGGTAGAGTGCTGACATGGATAGAGAAATGGTTGGCAGACAGGAAACAAAGAGTAGGGATTAACGGGTCCCTTTCAGAATGGCAGGCAGTGACTAGTGGGGTACCGCAAGGCTCGGTGCTGGGACCGCAGCTATTTACAATATACATCAATGATTTGGATGAAGGCATTCAAAGTAACATTAGCAAATTTGCAGATGACACAAATCTGGGTGGCAGTGTGAACTGTGAGGAGGATGCTATGAGGATGCAGGGTGACTTGGACAGGTTGGGGGAGTGGGCAGATGCATGGTTTAATGCGGATAAATGTGAGGTTATCCACTTTGTTAGCAAAAACAGGAAGGCAGATTACTATCTAAATGGCGTCAAGTTGGGAAAAGGGGAAGTACAACAGGATCTGGGGGTCCTTGTACATCAGTCTATGAAAGTAAGCATGCAGGAACAGCAGGCAATGAAGAAAGTGATGGCATGTTGGCCTTTATAACAAGAGGAATCAAATATAGGAGCAAAGAGGTCCTTCTGCAGTTGTGCAGAGCCCTAGTGAGACCACACCAGGAGTATTGTGTGCAGTTTTGGTCCCCTAATTTGAGGAAGGACATTCTTACTATTGAGGGAGCCCAGCGTAGGTTTACAAGGTTAATTCCCGGGATGGCGGGACTGTCATATGCTGAGAGAATGGAGCAGCTGGGCTTGTACACTCTGGAGTTTAGAAGGATGAGAGGGTATCTCATTGAAACATATAAGATTGTTAAGAGCTTGGACACGCTAGAGGCAGGAAACATGTTCCCGATGTTGGGGGAGTCCAGAACCAGGGGCCACAGTTTAAAAATAAGGGGTAAGACATTTAGAACAGAGACGAGGAAACACTTTTTCACACAGAGAGTTGTGAGTGTGGAATTCTCTGCCTCAGAGGGCGGTGGAGGCAGGTTCTCTGGATGCTTTCAAGACAGAGCTAGATAGGGCTCTTAAAGATAGCGGAGTCAGGGGATATGAGGAGAAGGCAGGAACGGGGTACTGATTGGGGATGATCAGCCATGATCATATTGAATGTCGGTGCTGGCTCGAAGGGCCGAATGGCCTACTCCTGCACCTATTGTCTATTGTCTATTGTCACCCGCCAACATGCCCCACCTACACTAGTCCCACCTGCCTGCGTTTGGTCCATATCCCTCCAAACCTGTCCGATCCTAGTACCTGTCTAATTGTTTCTTAAACGTTGGGATAGTCCCAGCCTCAACTACCTCCTCTGGCAGCTCGTTCCATACACCCACCACCCTCTGTGTGAAAAAGTTACCCCTCAGATTCCTATTAATTCATAGAAACATAGAAACATAGAAATTAGGTGCAGGAGTAGGCCATTCAGCCCTTCGAGCCTGCACCGCCATTCAATATGATCATGGCTGATCATCCAACTCAGTATCCCGTACCTGCCTTCTCTCCATACCCTCTGATCCCCTTAGCCACAAGGGCCACATCCAACTCACTCTTAAATATAGCCAATGAACTGGCCTCAACTACCCTCTGTGGCAGAGAGTTCCAGAGACTCACCACTCTCTGTGTGAAGAAAGTCTTTCTCATCTCGGTCTTAAAGGATTTCCCCCTTATCCTTAAGCTGTGACCCCTTGTCCTGGACTTCCCCAACATCGGGAACAATCTTCCTGCATCTAGCCTGTCCAACCCCTTAAGAATTTTTGTAAGTTTCTATAAGATCCCCTCTTAATCTCCTAAATTCCAGAGAGTATAAACCGAGTCTATCCAGTCTTTCTTCATAAGACAGTCCTGACATCCCAGGAATCAGTCTGGTGAACCTTCTCTGCACTCCCTCTATGGCAATAATGTCCTTCCTCAGATTTGGAGACCAAAACTGCACGCAATACTCCAGGTGTGGTCTCACCAAGACCCTGTACAACTGAAGTAGAACCTCCCTGCTCCTGTACTCAAATCCTTTTGCTATGAAAGCTAACATACCATTCGCTTTTTTCACTGCCTGCTGCACCTGCATGCCTACTTTCAATGACTGGTGTACCATGACACCCAGGTCTCGCTGCATCTCCCCTTTTCCCAATCGGCCACCATTTAAATAATAGTCCGCTTTCCTGTTTTTGCCACCAAAGTGGATAACCTCACATTTATCCACATTATACTGCATCTGCCAAACATTTGCCCACTCACACAGCCTATCCAAGTCACCCTGCAGTCTCCTAGCATCCTCCTCACAGCGAACACTGCCCCCCAGCTTAGTGTCATCTGCAAACTTGGAGATATTGCCTTCAATTCCCTCATCCAGATCATTAATATATATTGTAAATAGCTGGGGTCCCAGCACTGAGCCCTGCGGTACCCCACTAGTTACTGCCTGCCATTGTGAAAAGGACCCGTTTACTCCTACTCTTTGCTTCCTGTTTGCCAGCCAGTTCTCTATCCACATCAATACTGAACCCCTAATACCGTATGCTTTACGTTTGTATACTAATCTCTTATGTGGGACCTTGTCGAAAGCCTTCTGGAAGTCCAGATATACCACATCCATGGTTCTCCTTATCCACGCTACTAGTTACATCCTCGAAAATTTCCACAAGATTCGTCAGACATGATTTACCTTTTGTAAATCCATGCTGACTTTGTCCAATGATTTCACCACTTTCCAAATGTGCTGCTATCCCATCTTTAATAACTGACTCTAGCAGTTTCCCCACTACCGATGTTAGACTAACTGGTCTGTAATTCCCGTTTTCTCTCTCCCTCCTTCTTAAAAAGAGGGGTTACATTTGCTACCCGCCAATCCTCAGGAACTACTCCAGAATCTAAAGAGTTTTGAAAGATTATCACTAATGCATCCACTATTTCCTGAGCTACTTCCTTAAGTACTCTGGGATGCAGCCTATCTGGCCCTGGGGATTTATCGGCCTTTAATCTATTCAATTTACCCAACACCACTTCCCGACTGAACCTGGATTTCACTCAATTCCTCCTTTGACCCACAGTCCCCTGCTATTTCAGGCAGATTATTTATGTCTTCCTTAGTGAAGACGGAACCAAAGTAGTTATTCAATTGGTCCGCCATATCCTTGTTCCCCATGATCAACTCACCTGTTTCTGACTGCAAGGGACCTACATTTGTTTTAACTAACCTCTTTCTCTTCACATATCTATAAAAACTTTTGCAGTCAGTTTTTATGTTCCCTGCCAGTTTTCTTTCATAATCTATTTTTCCTTTCCTAATTAAGCCCTTTGTCCTCCTCTGCTGGTCTCTGAATTTCTCCCAGTCCTCTGGTATGCTGCTTTTTCTGGCTACTTTGTACGCATCATCCTTTGCTTTGATACTATCCCTGATTTCCCTTGTTATCCACGGATGCACTACCTTCCCCGATTTATTCTTTTGCCAAAACTGGGATGAACAATTTTTGTAGTTCATCCATGCAGTCTTTAAAATGTCTTCCATTGTATATCCACCGTCAACCCTTTTAGAATTAATTGCCAGTCAATCTTGGCCATTCACGTCTCATACCCTCAAAGTTACCTTTCTTTAAGTTCAGAACCATTGTTTCTGAATTAACAATGTCACTCTCCATCCTAATGAAGAACTCAACCATATTATGGTCACTCTTGCCCAAGGGGGCACGTACAACAAGACGGCTAATTACCCCTTCCTCATTACTCAAAACCCAGTCTAAAATAGCTGCTCTCTCGTTGGTTCCTCTACATGTTGATTTAGATAACTATCCCGCATACATTCCAAAAAAATCCTCTTCCTCAGCACCCCTGCCAATTTGATTAACCCAATCTATATGTAGATTGAAGTCACCCATTATAACTGTTTTGCCTTTGTCGCACGCATTTCTAATTTCCCGTTTGATACCATCCCCAACTTCTCTGCTACTGTTAGGTGGCCTGTACACAACCCCACCAGCGTTTTTCTGCCCCTTAGTGTTTTGTAGCTCTACCCATACCGATTCCACATCCTCCAAGCTAATGTCCTTCCTTTCCATTGCTTTAATCTCCTCTCTAACCAGCAACGCTACCCCACCTCCTTTTCCTTTCTCTCTATCCCTCCTGAATATTGAATATCCCTGGATGTTCAGCTCCCAGCCTACGTAACCCTGGAGCCATGTCTCCGTGATCCCAACTATATCATAATCATTAATACCTATTAATTCTTCTCCACTTCATCTTGAACCCACGTTCTCTGGTCCTCGATTCCCCTACTCCGGGCAAGAGACTCTGTGCATCTACCCGATCTATTCCTCTCATGATTTTATACACTTCAATAAGATCTCCCCTCATCCTCCTGCGCTCCAAGGAAAGAGGAAGAAGAAGAGTCAGGGGAGAGGGAAACTAGAGATTTGGAAGGGTACAAAGACCAAAAGCCAGTACACGGGAGCAGAGGAGCAGACGTCTCTTGTAGCATCTTCATACCTTCCCAGCTGTATGGTGGCAGATGTCTTGGTGACATTTATTGCACAATTGAGCGGAGATTTAGAAGCAGCTTAACACTAAATACTTGGTTTATTTTTGTAGTAGGTGATGTTTCGGGTCAAGATCCTTCTTCAGACCGGAAAAAGTCACCTATTCCTTTCATAAGGTCATACGTAATAGTAGTAGAATTAGGCCATTCAGCCCATCAAGTCTACTCTGACATTCAATCACGGCTGGTCTATCTCTCCCTCCTCACCCCATTCTCCTGCCGTCTCCCCATAACCCCCGACAAAGGTTCAAAGGTCTGTTTATTGTCTGGTGTACCAATTGAAGTACAGTGAAAATCGATTTACCATGCAGCCATACTAAAAAATAGGAACAAGACGCACAACTACATAAAAGTTAACATAAACATCCACCACAGCGGATTGCCCACATTCCCCACAGTGATGGAAGGCAATAAAGTCTTGACTTCCTCTTTATTCTCCCACGGTTGGGGCGATCGGAGCCCCTGTGTCGGGGCGATCGGAGCTCCCGTGATCAGGGCGGTAGAAGCTCCCGCGGTTGGAGCTCTGAGGTTGATCCCCGACAGGGACGCCAGCACCACCATGTTAAGTCCTGCAGGCTCCCGCGGGCGGAGCTCCCAAAGTCGACCTCCAGCAAGAGGCCGCCAGCTCCACGATGTTAGGCCACAGTGCGGATGGAGATACGATACAGAAAAAAAATGCATCTCCCCCAACCCTCCTTCCCTCCCCCTACCCCCCAACATAAAACAAGCTAAAGTACACTAAAACATACATTTAAGACATACAATAAAACAACAAAGAACGAAAGGACAAGACAGACTGTTGGCGAGGCGGCCGATGATAGAATCCAACTCTGCTTTAAAAATATCCACCGACTTGTGGCCTCCACAACCTTCTGTGGCAAAGAATTCCACAGATTCACCACCCACTGACTCCAGAGATGCTGCCTGTCCCGTTGAGTTACTCCAGCATTTTATGCCTATGTTCAGTTCCAGCCAGCATCTGCAGCTCCTTCCAATTTCCTCTCCAATTGAAATTGCCTGCTCCGTTGAACTGGCAATAAAACTGCCCATGCGGCCCGGAGCCGGCTCAGTAACTAACCCCCTCTCTCCGGCCTTCCCTTCCCCTCTGCATCAGCATTCATGGCGAGTGGTCAAGCACCTGCTCACGTTTATTGATGGATGTCTCTGGCACCTGATGGTGATGTTTTCAATCTGATCCACGGATCCTCTCTCTCTCTCTCTCTCTCTCTCCGCTCTCTCTAACGCACTCATGCACAAACATGACTTCCCTGCAAACTGATGGAAATTGGAAATCAAACACAACCAGCGGGGAGGTCAAACATTTCCCATCAATAAGCCTCTTCCATCCATGCTGTGGAGGTGAGTGAGGAGTACCTGGCGGACCAGGTCTCAGGTAGAGAGGAGGAGGGAACAAAGAGTCCCCCCTCCCCCAAACCCTCAGCAATGGTGGAGTCACCTCCTGAACAAACAAAACTGCTCGCACTGAATGTGTGCGGCACGTTGCTGCAGCGGGTAGAGCTTCTACCTGGCGGCGCAGGGACCCGGGTTCCATCCTGACCCCGGGTGCTGTGTGTGTGGAGTTTGAAACATAGACAATAGCTGCAGGACTCGGCCATTCAGCCCTTCGAGCCAGACCCGCCATTCAATGTCCATGGCTGATCATCCAGACTCACAACTCTCTGGGTGAAAAAGTTTTTCCACATCTCAGTCCTTAATGGCCTACGCCTTATTCTTAAACTGTGACCCCTGGTTCTGGACTCCCCCAACATGGGGAACATTATTCCTGCATCTAGCCTGTCCAATTTCTTAAGAATTTTAAATGCTTCTATATGTTCCCGTCTCATCCTTCTAAATTCCAGTGAATTCCAATGGCCTACTCCTGCACCTATTGTCTATGTAGTGTGTCAAAGTCAAAAGAGTTTGTTGTCGTGTGTCCCTGACAGGACAATGACATTCTTTCTTTGCTTAGCACAACAGAACATAGTAGGCATTGACTACAATTATATACTTAAATACACACATGAATGAATAAATTGATAAAGTGCAAATAACAGATGGAGGGGTATTAATGTTCAGAGTTTTGTCCGAGCCAGGTTTAATAGCCTGATGGCTGTGGGGAAGTAGCTATTCCTGAACCGGGTCGTTGCAGTTCTCAGGCTCCTGTACCTTCTACCCGAAGGTAGCAGGGAGATGAGTGTGTGGTCAGGGTGGTGTGGGTCCTTGATGATGCTGCCAGCCTTTTGAGGCAGCGACTGTGGTAGATCCCTCGTGGAAGGAAGGTCAGAGCCGAAGATGGACTGGGCAGTGTTTACTACTTTTTGTAGTCTTTTCTCTCCAGGGCGCTCAAGTTGCCAAACAAGCCACGATGCAACCGGTCAGCAAGCTCTCTACTGTTCACCTGTAGAAGTTAGAGAGAGTCCTCCTTGACAGACCGACTCTCCGTAATCTTCTCAGGAAGTAGAGGTGCTGATGAGCTTTCTTATTAATTGCACTGTGTTCTCAGCCAGGAAAGATCAGAGATGTGCACGCCAGGAATTTGAAGCTCTTGACCCTTTCAACCATCGACCCGTTGATATAACAGGACTGTGGGTCCCCATCCTACTCCTTCAAAGTCCACAATCAGTTCCTTGGTTTTGCTGGTGTTGAGGGCCAGGTTATTGTGCTGGCACCATATGGACAGTTGCTCGATCTCTCTTCTGTACTCCGACTCATCCCCATCAGTGATACGTCCCACAACAGTGGTGTCGTCAGCGAACTTGGTGATGGAGTTCGCACTGTGACTGGCTACGCAGTCATGAGTATAGAGTGAGTACAGCAGGGGGCTGAGCACGCAGCCTTGAGGTGCTCCCGTGCTGATTGTTATCGAGTCTGACACATTTCCACCAATACGGACAGACTGTGGTCTGTGAATGAGGAAGTCGAGGATCCAATTGCAGAGGGATGCGCAGAGACCCAGTTCTGCGAGTTTGGTAACCAGCTTGGAGGGGATGATTGTGTTAAATGCCGAGCTGTAGTCAATGAATAACAGCCTGACATATGAGTTTTTGTTGTCCAAGTGGTCCAGAGCGGAGTGGAGGGCCAGCGAGATCGCATCCACCGTTGATCTGTTGTGGCGGTAAGCGAACTGCAGTGGGTCCAGGTTTTTGTCGAGGTAGGAGTTGATAGTGTATATGGGGCATGTTGGTCAGCATGGATGAGTGGGGCCAAAGGGCCTGTTTCTGTTCTGTGTGCCTCGACATCTGTGGAGACTGTGAGCTGCAGAAGCCTTACACTGAGCCAAGCTGGTTTGGCAGCCGCTGAACGACGCATTTCATCGCCAGCACATCTGCAACAATTTATTTAGCCTAATGATGATTTAATTGTTGAATCCTAGCAACGTTCCTCCTTCATGTAACCGTATACCCGCTGGTTATTCCAGCCCTGTTCCCAGCCTCCAGGCTCTGGAGATGTGTGAACGACATCATCATATCATCTGCTCAGCCCTCAAAATGTTTCCAAGTGCTTCAGGGTCGAACTGTCGAATAGTGCAGGAAGGAACTGCAGATGCTGGTTTAAATCGAAGGTAGACACAAAGTGCTGGAGTATCTCAGCGGGACGGCAGCAACTCTGGAGAGAAGGAATGGGTGACGTATCGGGCCGAGACCCTTCTTCAGCCTCACGGACTATCAACTAGGCTGAACACTGCACGCTGGACACCTCAAACATGGCCAGCACGGTGGTGCAGCGGGTAGAGCTGCTGCCTCACAGCGCCGGGGACCCGGGTTCAATCCCGACTACGGCCGCTGTCTGTACGGAGTTCGCACGTTCTCCCCTTGACCTGCGTGGGTTTTCTCCGAGATCTTCGGTTTCCTCCAACACTCCAAAGACGTGCAGGTTTGTAGATTAATTGGCTCGGTGTAAGTGTAAAATACAGTATTGTCCCCAGTGTGTGTAGGATAGTGTTAGTGCGCAGGGATCGCTGGTCGGTGCCGACTAGGTGGGATGAACGGCCTGTTTCCGCGCTGTATCTCTAAAACTAAAAGCAGAATACAACGATGCTCTGCCGGATGAGCAGCGTCTGGCAGCGAGGCACCACTTTGCACGTTCTCCCCGTGACCTGCGTGGGTTTTCTCCGGTTTCCTCCCACACTCCAAAGACGTTCAGGTTTGTAGGTTAATTGGCTCGGTATAAATGTAAATCCCAGTCTCCTGACAATTTCTGCATTTAAACAGCTAATCACCATCTAGATCCCACGTCTAATCGTCAGAAACGGCGGAAATCCCGGCATTCTCAGTTTTTATTTCCGATTTCCAGCATTTGATTTTACCCAGTTTTTCATTTAATGCCGCAGAATGTTGTTCTTGTTCTCCCGTGCTAAACATTTTCAAGCGGAGATTGTCAAGTTCTTCATTAGTGCGGGTGTCGGGGGTTACGGGGAGAAGGCAGGAGAATGGGGTTAGGAGGGAGAGATAGGTCAGCCATGATTGAATGGCGGAGTAGACTTGATGGGCCGAATGGCCTAATTCTGCTTCCATGACTTATGGACTTGTGACAGGCATCATGAGTAACATCTGGTTGATCCTTGCAGCTGGAACGAGATGATAAGATCATAAAACCTCAGCCCGGGATGCTCGGCCTGACCACCACAACTGGAGCCGGACGCTGAGTTTTACACATGAAGCGATACCACACTGGACAACAGTGCAGGCAGCTGCACCCCTGCAACACTGCAGTTAATGCGTGAAGCTGCACTGGTCCACAAACATGACTTCCTTCTCGAGTAACTCAGCGGGTCAGGCAGCATCTGTGGAGAACATGGATACACAAAAATATCTCCCTGCTCCCAGACTGAAGAAGGCTCCAACTTGAAAAGTCATCCGTCCATTCCCACCACAGATGCTGCCTGACCCACTGAGTTCCTCCAACAATTTGCTCAAGATTCCAGCATCTGCAATTCTTCCCCTGAAGAAGGGTCTCGACCAGAAACATAACCCATTCCTTTTCTCCACAGATGCTGCCTGACCCGCTGAGTTACTCCAGCACTGTCTATCTTTGGTGTAAAGCAGCATTTGCTCAGATGGGGCAGTGTGGAGGTGTTGGGCTGAAGGGCCTGTTTCCACACTGGGTGACTCTTTGAACAGGACGGGGCTTGCTGCATCGGCAGGATGTTTGGGACGGAGCAGGAAGTGCTGGAAGTCTGCGGTTATTTGATGCTATGCTGGACGGTTCCTGTCCAAGGCATAAAGTGAAAAAGCAGATGCCACTCGACACATCCATGGAGACACAAGTCATCCAGCTCTGCCTGTACTGACCAATTCCACTCCCCGTGTCGCTCGCCACTGAAGGATTTGCATCGTGATCTGTGGAAGTTCCAACACGTTCCACCGCTGGCGAGTAATGTTTGATGTATTGTGATTCAGACAGATGCTAAAGTGGAGCCGGGCCGAGAATCAGTTTTTAATTTTCCGTTTTTAAGGATCTTTTAAGGTCATAAGGGATCGGAGCAGAATTAGGCCATTTGGCCCATCGAGTCTACTCCGCCATTCAATCATGGCTGTTCTATATCTCCCTCCAAACCCCATTCTCCTGCCTTAGACAATAGACAATAGGTGCAGGAGTAGGCCATTCGGCCCTTCGAGTCAGCACCGCCATTCAATGTGAGCATGGCTGATCATTCCCAATCAGTTCCCCGTTCCTGCCCTCCCCGTAACCCCTGACACCCGCACTAATCAAGAATCTCTCTATCTCTGCCTTAAATATACCCACTGACTTGGCCTCCACAGCCGTCTGTGGCAAAGAATTCCACAGATTCACCACCCTCAACTAAAGAAATTCCTCCTCATCTCCTTCCTAAAGGAATGTCCTTTAATTCTGAGGCTGTGACCTCTAGTTGTAGACCCTTCCGTTTTGTCAAGATTCCAAGTGCTGTCCACTCTTGCCATTGATTCTATTCTCAGCTCCTGTGTCACCCATCCCATCTCTCCAGAGATGCTGCCTGTCCCGCTGAGTTACTCCAGCATTTTGCATCTATCTTCAGGTTAAATCAGCATCTGCAGTTCCTTCCTATTCCAATGTGTTAAAGAAGGAACTGCAGATGCTGGAGAATCGAGGGTACACAAAAGGCTGGAGAAACTCAGCGGGTGCAGCAGCATCTAAGGAGCGAAGGAGATAGGCGACGTTTCGGGTCGAGACCCTTCTTCAGACTGGTCAGGGATCAGGGAAACGAGAGATATAGACGGTGATGTGGAGAGATAAAGAACAATGAATGAAAGATATGCAAAAAAGATGATAAAGGGAACAAGCCATTGTAAGCTGTTTGTGGTGTGAAAATGAGAAGCTGGTGCGACTAGGGTTGGGGAGGGAGATAGAGAGAGGGGGAATGCCAGGGCCGAGGGCTGAGGGAGAGGTGGGAAGGGGAGGAGACAGCCAGGGTTAACAAGAATGAGAACATTCAATGTTCAAGCCCAGAGGATGCAGACTCCCCAAGCGGAATATGAGGTGCTGTTCCTCCAACTTGCGGTGTTGCTCACTCTGGCCATGGAGGAGGCCCAGGACCGAGAGGTCGGATACGGAATGGGAGGGGGAGTTGAAGTGCTGAGCCACCGGGAGGTCGGGTTGGTTTTTGCGGACCGAGCGGAGGTGTTCGGCGAAACGATCGCCAAGCCTCCGCTTGGTCTCACCGATATAGATCATCTGGCATCTGGAGCAGCGGATGCAGTAGATGAGGTTGGAGGAGGTGCAGGTGAACCTCTGTCGACCTGGAAGGACTGCTTGGGTCCCTGAAAGGAGTGGAGGGGGGAGGTGAAGGGACAAGTGTTGCATTTCTTGCGGTTGCAAGGGAAAGTGCCCGGGGAAGGGGTGGAGCGGAGGGAAGGGAAGAATTGACAAGGGAGTTGCGGAGGGAGCGGTCTTTGCGGAAGGCAGACGGGGGGGGAGATGGGAAGATGTGGCGAGTGATGGGGTCACGTTGGAGGTGGCGAAACTGGTGGAGGACAATGTGTTGTATGTGCCGGCTGGTGGGGTGAAAGGTGAGGACCAGGGGGACTCTGCCCTGTTTGCGAGTGGGGGAATGGGGAGCGAGGGCAGTGTTGCGGGGTATGGAGGAGACCTTGGTGCGAGCCTCATCAATAGTGGGGGAGGGGAATCCCGTTCTCTGAAGAATGAGGCCATTTGTGATGACTGGTGTCGAACACCTCATCCTGGGAGCAGATGCGGCGTAGACGGAGGAATTGGGAATAGGGGATGGAGTCCTTACAGGAAGCAGGGTGGGAGGAAGAGTAGTCCAGGTAGCTGTGGGAGTCAGTGGGTTTGTAGTGGATGTCGGTCAGGAGTGTATCACCTGCAACAGAGATGGTGAGGTCAAGGAATGGTAGGGAAATGTCGGAAATGGTCCAAGTGTATTTGAGTGCCGGATGGAAGTTGGTGGTGAAATGGATGAAGTCAGTCAGTTGTGTGTGGGTGCAGGAGGTGACACCAAAGCAGCCGTCGATGTAACTAGGTTCCTGCTCCAATGTTAGGTGGGCTTCTTACATCGGTTTCTATTCCATCTGTTGCAACCTTTACTCCGTTTCCTTTGCTTATTCAACCATTTCCGTGCCGGCGGTAAACATGATTAAATGACTTCATCTGGATCATTTGTTCCTGTCAGCTTTCTTGCATCTTAATGCAATTCATTTATCAGCAACTGCAACGGAAATGCAACCTGGCTCTGCACAAGTTCCTCACTAGAGGCAAGGCAACACTTTATACAAGGTAGACACAACATGCTGGAGTAACTAACTCAGCGGGACAGGCAGCATCTCTGGAGAGAAGGAATGGGCGACGTTTTGGGTCAAGACCCTTCTTCAGACTGATGTCAGGGGAGGGGGCGGGACAGAGATAGAATGTAGTCGGAGACAGTCAGACTGGTGGGAGAACTGGGAAGGGGGAGGGGATGGGAGGGAAAGCAAGGGCTACTTGAAGTTTGAGAAGTCAGTGTTCACACCGCTGGGGTGTGAGCTGCCCAAGTGAAATATGAGGAGCTGCTCCTCCATTTTGCACTGGGCCTCACTCTGACAATGGAGGAGGTCCAGGACAGAAAGGTCAGTGTGGGAATGGGAGGGGGAGTTAAAGTGTTGAGTAACCGGGAGATCAGGTCGGTTTAGGCGGACCGAGCGGAGGTGTTCAGCGAAACGATCGCCGAGTCTGCGCTTGGTCTCACCGATATACCGGACTTTATACTGGGGGGTGTGTGAATGTCCTCTGCTGGCCTCTCTGGAGCTCACACCAAACCTTGGCCCAATCCTGCTGGAGGAACTCAGCGGGTCAGCCAGCATCTGTGGAGGGAATGGACAGACAACATTCACACTAGTTATATATTATAGAAACATAGAAAATAGGTGCAGTAGTAGGCCATTCAGCCCTCCGAGCCAGCACCGCCATTCAATATGATCATCCAGAATCAGTACCCCGTTCCTGCCTTCTCCCCATATCTCTTGGTTCCGTTAGCCCAAAGAGCTAACTCTAACTTAATCCTCTTCCTCATTCACTCCTTGCAAACTAGGGTCAACCAAAGGCTAAGGGGCGGCACAGTGGTGCAGCGGGTAGAGCTGCTGCCTCACGGGTTTGATCCTGACCTTGGGTGTTGTCTCTGTGGAGTTTGCATGTTCTCCCTGGCGGGTTTCCTCTGGGTGCGTTGGTACTAGTATACGGGGTGATCGCCGGTTGGTGTGGAGTCGGAGAGACAAAGGGCCTGTTTGCACGCTGAAACTAAAAAATTAGCATATTTATCTTTAGACTTTAAAAATACAGAGTGGTAAGAGGCCTTTTGGCCCATCGAGTCCGTGCTGACCAACGATCACCCCGCGCACTAACACTAATTACAGAAGCCAATTAAACTACAAACCTGCGCGTCTTTGGAGAGTGGGAGAAAACTGGAGCGCCCGGAGAAAACCCACGCGGGTCACGGGGAGGACGTGCAAACTCCGCACAGGCAGCACCCGTACACAGGACGAAACCCGGGTCTCCGGCGCTGTCAGGCAGCAGCTCTACCCGCTGCATCGCCACCGTGCCACCCACTTTGAACTATTTGACTACATTCACGGGCAGCCTGATAGCAGGATACCTGGTCACAGGACAGAGAAAGCATTTAAGAAGCAGGATACCTGGTCACAAGACAGGATACCTGATAGCAGGATACCTGGTCACAGGACAGAGAAAGCATTTAAGAAGGAACTGCAGATGCTGGAAAATCGAAGGTGGACAAAAATGCTGGAGAAACTCAGCGGGTGCAGCAGCATCTATGGAGCGAAGGAAATAGGCAACGTTTCGGGCCGAAACCCAAAGGAAATAGGCAAAGTTTCCAGCTGAAACCCAAAGGGTTTCGGGCCGAAACGTTGTCTATTTCCTTTGCTCCATGGATGCTGCTGCACCCGCTGAGTTTCTCCAGCATTTTTGTGTACCAGAGACAGCATGAAGTGCCTTTATTAATCAGACCCATCTGTATTCCCAAATAGCTTCACGTGTGGTACAGAGAAGCACAAGAGACCACAGCCTCTTCATTTACCCAATGCACATTCATCAGTACAATGACGCCCTGCGAGAACATGAAGGGTTGATGACAGAGGGAGCAGACACAGATAGTCTAGTCTCAGCAGAGATGCTGGGGTGAAGGGAAGAGCGTTCATGTTGATCGCAGCCCGGCTTCCGCCACCACACACAAGAAGCGACATGATCGACACCATTGTGTGCAGATGCCGAGAAATGTGCTCATCTCTGGCTGAACAACTTCTAATCCCGTGTGTGGACTCGATAAGAAGAAGCAGAGATGATTAACTTTGACCATCACGGTGTGGGGCACGGTGGCGCAGCGGGTAGAGCTGCTGCCTCACAGCGCCAGAGACCCCGGGTTCCATCCCGACTACGGGCGCTGTCTGTACGGAGTTTGTACGTTCTCCCTGTGACCGCGTGGGTTTTCTCCGGGACCTTTGGTTTCCTCCCACACTCCAAAGACGTGCGGGTTTGTAGGTTCATTGGCTTGGTGTGTGTGGGATAGTGTTAATGTGCAGGGATCGCTGGTCAGCACAGACTGGGTGGGCCAAAGGGCCTGCTATGTCTCTGAACTAAATTAAATCCCTTAACTCTAATCACACTCAGAACTACAAGTTCACACGAACACCAGCATTTCCTTTCAAAATTGCATTTATAAAATAATATCTTATTCCTACTGTTACCAACTACTTCCGCAGACGGCTGTGGAGGCCAAGTCAGTGTATATGGCAGAGATAGATAGATTATTGATTAGTGCGGTGTCAGGGGTTACGGGGAGAAGGCAGGAGAATGGGGTTTGGAGGGAGAGATAGATCAGCCGTGATTGAATGGCGGAGTAGACTTGATGGGCCGAATGGCCTAACTCTGCTCCTATCCCATATGACTCCACTTAAACAAGTTTTTTTAAGTGCCACAAATAGTTTAACAGTCGGAGGAACTGCATTTATTTGGTTCCCATGTCAGGCAGACACTGGCTCACGTAGGAATTAAAACTCGCTCGGTATGTGAGCGTACATGTTGCTTGCAATGTTGGCTGCGGAATGACACTCTCTTTATATTTGTGTGCAAGGACTGGAGACAGGAAGATTGCAGCAACAATTAGAGAGCCAGCACATCACAGCAGCAATGATATGCGAGGGGTCATAATCCATCATACTACAAATATATCTTAGCCAGTGCAGGAAGCCTCGAAGGATTTGGAAGATAATTAAATGAATGGAGAAGTGACTGGTTTGAGGGATCCCCAGGGAATGAGCCAGCAGGAACTCTGGACATTTGGATCAATATTTGCCGCCCTGGGTTGCAGTGGATTTGCCACGATACACCACTTGGATTCGTAGTAAACTGTGGGTGGGACGGAGAGAGGTTTGGAGAGGATGTGGGCAGATTGATGCAATAGTCAAGTGCGTTCCATTGTCATCTGTACCGGGGCCAGACCAATTACAGCGATACCTGCTGCAGCTTTACTCTAACAACTCGGTAAACAAATACACTACAATATTGGCCAGGTATTGGGTCAAACCTGGCTTTGAGCAGAGCGGCTGGCATAACAAACTGATACAGAGTGCTGGAGTAACTCAGCAGGTCAGGCAGCATCATGGAAGTCACCCGGAACATCACCTATCCATGTTCTCCACAGATGCTGCCTGACCCGCTGAGTTACTCCAGCACTCTGTGAAACGTCACCTATCCATGTTCTCCACAGATGCTGCCTGACCCGCTGAGTTACTCCAGCACTCTGTGAAACGTCACCTATCCATGTTCTCCACAGATGCTGCCTGTCCAATGTATTCACTGGAATTTAGAAGGATGAGAGGGGATCTTACAGAAACATATAAAATTCTGAAGGGATTGACAGTCTAGATGCAGGAAACATGTTCCCGGTGTTGGGGGAGTCCAGAACCAGGGGCCACAGTTTGAGAATAAGGGGTCGGTCATTTAGAACTAAGAAGAGGAAACACTTTTTCACACAGAGTTGTGAATCTGTGGAATTCTCTGCCTCAGAAGACAGTGGAGGCCAATTCACTGGATGTTTTCAAGAGAGAGTTAGATTTAACTCTTGGGGCTAACGGAATCAAGGGATATGTGGAGAAAGCAGGAACGGGGTACTGATTGTGGATGATCAGCCATGATCATATTGAATGTCAGTGCTGGCTCGAAGGGCCGAATGGCCTCCTCCTGCACCTATTGTCTAAGATCCGCTGAGTTACTCCAGCATTTTGTGTCCATCTTTGGTGTAAATCTGCAAACACCTGACAGACGTCTTTGATCTTAAAGTCCTGCAGCAACTCAGTGGGTCAGGCAGCATCTGTGGAGAATAGGAAATGGGTGACGTTTCGTGCCCAGGCCCTTCTTCTGACTGCGGGGGGGGACGAGGGTCACGGATGAGAAGCCACTCCTCCAGGCAGGGAGCTGAACGACCAGAGGAGGTGGGAAAGGACCAGGGGCCAGATCAGGCACGTCCACGTAACTAGGCAGTGAAAGGTCTGATGTAAATGCAGAGAGAATTGATGAATACTTGAAAACAAAACAAATCTCGGCGTAACGAGAAGAGAGGAGAGGATTGATGGAAGAGCTTGTTCAAAGAGCTGTCAGCAGCACAATAGGGCCAACGGCCTCTCCCAGTGTTGGAGGGCTCGCATTCTATTCTCACCTCGATGGGTTCAGAAGCTTTGTGTTCCACTGTGAATTTTAAAAGGCAGGAGACAAACTCGCTGGGGAGCGGGGTAAAGTGCCTCGCACTTTGACTCATTCAAATGCAAATACGATTTGTTCAGAATACCGCATTAGAATAAGTAGAGACATTGTAAGCGGTAATACATTTAAGTAGCAGACACAGGGAACTGCAGACGCTGGTTTGCAAATAAAGATACAGAGTGCTGGAGTAACTCAGCGGCTCAGGCAGCATCTGTGGAGAACATGGATAGGTGACTTTTTGGGTTGGGATCTTTCCTCAGACTGATTGTGGAGGGGAGGGGAGGAGAGGGGATGGGAGGGGAGGGGAGGGGAGGGGAGGGGAGGGGAGGGGATGGGATGGGAGGGGAGGGGAGGGGAGGGGCGGGGGAGGGGGAGGGGAGGGGAGGTGAGGGGATGGGAGGGGAGGGGAGGGGAGGGGCGGGGGAGGGGAGGGGAGGGGGAGTTGAGGGGATGGGAGATGAGGGGCGGGGAGGGGAGGGGAGGGGGAGGACAAAACCTGGCAGCTAATAGGTGATACAGGTGATGGGTTTTTTGGCAATTAAACATGGCTCCAGCAGTGTCGACACAAGATTGCCTGGGTACCAGAGGCAGGGAGTAGTGGGGAGAGTCAATGTTCATACCACTGGGCTGTAAGCTGTCCATGCGATCAGTATTGGGCCAAGGTTGGCTAGGAATGCAGATATTTACCAGAGTTCGATCAAGTCAGCAAAGTTTACAGTAAAATTAAGTTGTAGAATTCACAGGGCTGTGATTCAAATGACAAGGACGTTAGCACAGTCACAGCTGCCACACATACAGAACGGACATCAAATCTTTTAATTTGCATTCCCAATGGGATGGCAAGTGAGCGATGTCGACTGGGGCAAAGCAACATCATCCGCAGGTTCAGGCTGACGGCTTGTCATTGTCCCAGCGTCGATGCAACTAGAAATATCCAGAACGGCTGAGGTTTGGTGTGAGGAGAGGAGGCTGTTCACACACATGAATACAAGCGGGCCCGGCTGGCTCGCGCGGCTAGAGTTATGATTACAGGCCCAAGATCATGCATCAAGCCTTCTCTTTCAACAACTTCTAATGCAAGTGTCGCTTTGATCAATTTCTGCAGAATTTAATTCCACTTCAATAAAAGTCTGCGGGTAGACTGCAGTCAAATTTACCATCACTAACTAGCGTGGGTGTGTGAGTGTGTGTGTAAGTGTGTGTGTGTGTGTGTGTGTAAGTGTGTGTGTAAGTGTGTGTGTGTAAACGTGTGTATTTAAGTGAGTGTGTGTCTGTGAGTGTGTGCGTGTGTGTGCGTTCATGCGTGTGTCTGTGTGCGTGCGTGAGTGTGTGCATGCATGTGCATGTATGTGTGCGCGCGCACGTGTGTGCATGTGTGTGAGTGTGTGCATGTGCACGCGTGTGTGTGCACATGTGTGTGAGTGAGCGTGTGCACGTGTGTGAGTGAGCGTGTGCGTGTGCACATGTGTGTGAGTGAGCGTGTGCATGTGCACGTGTGTGTGAGTGAGCGTGTGCGTCTGCACGTGTGTGAGTGAGCGTGTGCGTGTGCACGTGTGTGTGAGTGAGCGTGTACGTGTGCGAGTGAGCGTGTGCATGTGCACGTGTGTGCGCGTGTGCAGGTGTGTGTGAGTGAGCGTGTGCATGTGCATGTGAGCGTGTGCATGTGCACATGTGTGTGCATGTGCATGTGCACGTGTGTGTGCATGTGTGTGTGCACGTGCGTGTGCATGTGCGTGTGCACGTGTTGAGTGAGCGTGTGCATGTGCACGTGTGTGTGCATGTGCGTGTGCACATGTGTGTGTGCATGTGCGTGTGCACGTGTGTGTGTGCATGTGAACGTGTGTGTGTGCGTGTGCAGGTGTGTGTGCGTGTGCACGTGTGTGTGAGTGAGCGTGTGCACGTGCACATGTGTGTGTGCATGTGCGTGTGCAGGTGTGTGTGAGTGAGCGTGTGCACGTGCACATGTGTGTGTGCATGTGCGTGCGCAGGTGTGTGTGAGTGAGCGTGTGCATGTGCACGTGTGTGTGTGCATGTGCACGTGTGTGTGCGTGTGCACGTGTGTGTGAGTGAGCGTGTGCATGTGCGTGTGCACGTGTTGATTGAGCGTGTGCATGTGCACGTGTGTGTGCATGTGTGTGCATGTGCGTGTGCACGTGTGTGTGCATGTGTGTGTGCATGTGCGTGTGCACGTGTGTGCGCGCGTGCATGCACACAGACCAACATTTCTTTACATTGATACTGAGGCGTTGAGTTTGTGTAACATCTCACTGCACGTTTGACTCACAGGTTGCGATGGAGGATCGGAGCGATCGTTCTGCTGTGAAGACAGGTTTGGTAAACACACACCAGGGGAGCTGGGCTTCCGTGGGACTAACTGGCTCCATCTGTCAAGCTCAAAAAGGCTCAATATCGCAAGTTTGACGAGAAGGAAAGTTGAGAATTGGGCAAAATGTTGGTTGAGATGATGAACTTGTCAATGCCTCTTGCAGCAAGAAATATGTGGACCAGTTGAAGGATTGGAGTGAAGAGAGAGGATACTGCCCTGGACCTTGGCGGCTAGTGCTTGCATTCTGATGCTTCAGATAGAAACAACAAGCTATCTGCTGCAATAGACACGTTACTGGACTTGAGCAATGCATAACGTGCTGGAGGAGCTCAGCGGGTCAGGCAGCATCTGTGGAGGGAAATTAATTGGTCATACAGCTAATTTCAGCCCAACTTGCCCACCCTGACCAACATGCCACATCCACACTAGTCCCAGCCGCTCACACTTGGCCCATATCCAGCTAAACCTGTCCTATGAATGAATGAATAAGTTTATTGGCCAAGTATTCACATACAATGAATTTGCCTTGGTGCTCCACTCGCAAGTGACAACATGACATACAGTGACAGTTAGGAATGACACATAAAACATTAATAATAAACTCCATATACCAGTGCAATTATCTCTTGAACGTTATGATAATCCCTTCCTCACCTACCTCCTCCGGCAGCTCGTCCCATACACCCGCCACCCTCTGTAAAACAGTTACCCCTCAGGTGCCAATTAAATCTCTCCTCCCTCACCTTGGTGGCGAGAGTGGGGAACAGGTAGATCTGCTGCCTCACAGCGCCAGAGATCCAGGTTTGATCTTGACTCAGGTGCTGTCTGGGAGGAGGTTGCATGTTCTCCCCGTGACCTGCGTGGGTTTTCTCCGGGTGCTCCGGTTTCCTCCAATATTCCAAAGACGTGCAGGTTTGCAGGTTAATTGGCTTCTGTAAATTGTCCCTAGTGTGTGGGATAGAACTAGTGTACAGGGTGATGGCTGGTCGGCACGGACTTAGTGGGCAGAAGGGCCCCTCTCCACTTCTCCAGATAAAAATGGTCAAGGACATTCACGTCAAAGAGTCTTGGCCAAGATGTTTCTACCTCGCTCTCCATGAAGAACCACTTCACTTCTGGCACATCATGGGGTGGGATCTTGGTTTAATGGTCGGGTTGCATTGGTCACAAGCTGCAGGAGTAGAATTAGGCCATTCGGCCCATCGAGTCTGCTCTAACATTCAATCGTGGCTGATCTCTCCCTCCTAACCCTATTCTCCTGCCTTCTCCCCATAACCCTCGACACCCGTTCTAATCAAGAATTTGTCGATCTCTGCCTTCAAAATATCCACTGACCGGGCCTCCACAGCCCTCTATGGCAATGAGTTCCACAGATTAATTACCCTCTGACTAAAGAAGTTCATCGTCACCTCCTTTCTAAAAGAACGCCCATTAATTCTGAGGCTGTGACCTCTGGTCCTAGACTCTCCCACCAGTGGAAACTCTATCTATGCCTTTCATTATTCTGTAAGTTTCAATGAGGTCCCCCCTCATTCTTCTAAACTCCAGCGAGTACAGGCCCAGTGCTGTCAAACGCTCATCATAGGTTAACCCGCTCATTCCTGGGATCATTCTTGTAAACCTCCTCTGGACCCGCTCCAGAGCCGGCACATCCTTCCTCAGATATATGGAGCCCAGATTGGCTGATAGTACTCCAGATTTCAGCCTTACCAGCGCCTAGAGCCTGAGCATTACATCTCTGGTCATACGTCGTGGACTAGCCGGGAGATGTTCATTGCTGAAGAATTGCCAGTTTGTGGGCGTTGGGTTAGATTCCAACTGCTCTTCCTGTGGATCACCTGTCAGTTGCCCGTGGAGCTGCCATTTTCCACGTTGAGTCCTGATGGTGTTACTGGCTCAAGAACTGGTAGTTCCTGCAGATTATTAGCTCCAGCTTGGCCTGGTGCAAACCCAAGTACCTGGCTCTCTGTGGATAATGTTTCTCACTTTACAATATGGTTACCAGATGGAGCTGTTTACAAAAATGTTCTAGACAATACGTCTCAGTTGCACACGACTCCCACATGCTTGTGTGAACATTGTTCCACATGCTCACACAAGCAGTGATAATGAGCTTCCTTAGACAACAATTCATCAGTGCATATCTCTACGTTTAAAATATCCACTGCGTGGCCTCCACAGCCAATGATTTCCAATTTATCTACAATCTTGATTGGTCATGAAGTCATATTGACACAACACAAACAGCTGAACCCCCTGTAGCTCAGGCCCTCGAGTGCTGGCGACATCCTTGTACATCTTCTCATCCTTCCTATAGCAGGGTGAACGAAACAAAACTCCACGTGTGGTCTCACCAATGTACTGTGCGACTGTAACACAACACCATATACTCTGTAGCCTGACTGGTGAAGGCCAAGGTGCACAAAGCATTCTTCACCATCCTATCCACCTGTCAAGGAACTATGCACCAGTGCTCCTAAATCCCTCTGCTCTACAACGCTCCCAGAGCCCCGCCATTCACTTAAGGTCCTGCCCTAGTTTGTCTTCCAAAATGCAATACCTCCCACTTGCAGGACCTGCATTAAACCCTGTTAACCATTGCTCTGACCACCTGCCCAACTGACCCAAGATTCTGCTGGAACTTTCCACAGCCATCGTCACTACCCATGATACTTCAGTTCAAGGGTTCACAAGCGGGGGTACATTTATCCCCAGGGGTCAGTTTGTTGATTCTGGATTTGTACATATTTGTTCTCATTGAGTAATTCAAGATTCAAGAGATTCAAGCGAGTTTATTGCCACGTGTCCCTGATAGGACAATGACATTCTTGCTTTGCTTCAGCACAGCGTTTGGTTCAGGTTTACCGGTATCTGTTCATCAGCAGTTGTTCATCAATAAATGCAACAACTGCAATCGGCCCGGCTCCGATCCCCGAACTACACTAGTCACGGGCCTCCAGTCTGAATACACAACCTTCCACCATCAGCTCTGCTTCCTTCCATGAAGCCGATTCTCCATCCAGTCAGCTACCCCACCTCCCAGAGCAGCCTAGCGCGTGGAACCTTATCAACTGCCTTACTGATGATGTAGACCGTGTCCACGGCCTTGCCCTCAATGACCTCTTTGGTTACCTCCTCAATGAAGGTTACGTGACCCTAATACTGCCACCTTGTCAACCGTGCAACTTGGTTATTTTTCCAGTTATATTTTTGCACTAATATTGTACTTTTTTGTATTATCTTTTAGAATTCCTGGATAATTTTATTTTGTGCTTGTCTGAGTCCATGCACCTTTAAGCACAGGTGAGATTTTTCCCCCCATTGAAGCTGTGTCTCACCATATGAATAAACTGCCAAAGGGACAAGCAGCATCTGCGGAGAGAAGGAATGGGTGGCGTTTGGGGTGGAGGGTGTGAAGAAGGGACTCGGCCCGAAACGTCACCCATCCCTTCTCTCCAGAGACGCTGCCTGTCCCGCTGAGTTACTCCAGCATTTTGTGTCTATCTTCGGTTTAGAGCAGCACCTGCAGTTCCTTCCTACACAAAGTGCCAAAGGTGCTACGGCAAGTCGTGGTTCCCAGCCTTGCATTGCAGTGCTTTTCAGTGAAGTAAACACAGATACATCATTGATAGAAGATGCCCTGTCTCTTATATTGTAGCAAATTGTTATTGTTCACAAATGTTCGCTCCTGCTGTGAAGATTTTTCCTTCATGTTCTTAAGAACAGAAAGATCAACATTTCTCCCCCCATTTATTTTAAAGTGAACCATAGTTGCTGTACACAGAGGAGAGTATTTTGTAGGGACAAATAAATTAAGTGCAGCTAAATCGATTTTTATCCATTGGATCAATTACTGCTGTGTGTGTACACACTGTCAGGGCACTGGTTACTAACAATCACACTATTAAATACAGAGGTAGACAAAAATGCTGGAGAAACTCAGCGGGTGAGGCAGCATCTGTGGAGCGAAGGAAATAGGCAACGTTTCGGTTCGAGACCCCGAAGGAATAGGCAACGTTTCGGGTCGAGACCCAGAAGGGTCTTGACCCGAAATGTCGCCTATTTCCTTCCATCCAGAGATGCTGCCTCACCCGCTGAGTTTCTCCAGTCTACCTTCGATTTTCCAGCATCTGCAGTTCCTTCTTAAACATTAAGCGCAGAGAGATCGCCACCGTATAAACCTGTTTTATAAACCGCAACACCTTTTCAATTAGAGGTCCTCACGCGATCGTGTTGGGATTTAGCAACGTGACCTCGACAAAGTAGATATCGACATTAGACATACACTATTAGGCAGCACAAGAATAATTGTTTCCAACGGGTTTGAAAGCTACCCTGGGATATTGAGGGCAGAAATTCCACCCGTGCAGAATTCCGCTGCTTTTGATCTTTCATCCAGAGTAGATTACAAAGGTTTAAATGCAAATAATTAACCATTCCCGGAGGCCCATCAATTAATCTGCAGAAAACTGGCACAAGGAAGATAAATCAATTTGTTTTAATACAAAGAATTGCAGATGCTGGTTTACAAAAATACACAAAGTGCTGGAGTAACTCAGCGGGTCAGGCAGCATCTGTGGAGAACATGGAAAGATTACAGGCGTCGAGCCTGTAGAAGGGTCCTGACCCGAAATGTCACCTATCCATGTTCTCCACAGATGCTGCCTGACCCGCTGAGTTACTCCAGCACTCTGGGTCTTGTCTGCGGTCATCCATAACTTCCATACCTCCATCCAAGGAAAAAATTCAATTGCTTAAATAATTGTGTCTACGTCACGTTAGTTTGAAGATTCTAACCCTGTTGACCCTGTGGAGTCCAGCAGTCTGTTTTGTGCCCAACATTAGGAGTACTGATTCCCGTGTTGGTCACCCTGTTAATCAGCTGAAATAGTGAGTGTAGAAAATGTCTACACAGATGCTGACAGGACCTGAGAGACTGAGTTATGGGGAGCGGTGAAGCAGGCTAGGACTTTATTCCTTGTTGTGTAGAAGACTGAAGGGTGATCTTGAAGTGTATAAAACTGTGAGGGGGTTAGATGCAGTTGTTCTCCCCAGGGTACTTTACTGGACCATTCTACTGGGTTTTTTTAAATTGCTGTGTTTTTTTTCCTTTTTCCTTCCTCCCACAATATGTATTATGTAAATATGTGACTCTGTCCCATTCTGTTTGTATTTAGTTTGTTTTTTGCACAAAGTCCACGAGCATTGCCACTTTTCATTTCATTGCACATCTCGCATGTGTGTGTGATGAATAAACTTGACTTGACTTGGTAGTGGAATCAAGAATATATGGAATATATGGAACGAGCTGCCAGCCAGTGGTTCAGGCAGATACATGCATAGAGAAGGTTTAATTTATTGTCACGTGTACCGGGGTACAGTGAAAAGCTTTTGTTGCGTGCCAACCAGTCAGAGGAAAGACAACACACGATTACAATCGAGCCGTCCGCAGTGTACAGTTGCTGTCAGCGTAGAGATGTAAGAGTGGAGCGATTGTAACACACGATTCACTTCTGTGGCCCGCACACAGTGAGCTGCCTGGGCTGGGCACCATCTTGGATGTTGGATTTAGAGGGAGACGTGTCGGGCGAGTAGGACTAGCATACATGGGCATCTTAGTCGCCATGGATGGGTTGGACCAAAGGCCCTCTCTGTGCTGTGACTATCTTGTAGACTTGTATCAGGTCACCGTCTCTGCCACATGGATGATTCATCCGCTCAATGGGGTCTCATTGCAAGGTTGATTGCAATCGTGCACAACTCTAAGGGCTCTGGCAAATCCACTCCTGGCGTCTCGGTACAATGCAGGGTCATTATTTAAGGATAAGGGGGAGTCCAGATAAGGATTGTTGGGGGAGTCCAGAACCAGGGGCCACAGTTTAAGAATAAGGAGTAAGCCATTTAGAACAGAGACGAGGAAACACTTTTTCTCACAGAGAGTGGTGAGTCTGTGGAATTCTCTGCCTCAGACGGTGGTGGAGGCTGGTTCTCTGGATCTTTCAAGAGAGCTAGATAGGGCTCTTAAAAATAGCAGAGTCAGGGGATATGGGGGGAAGTCAGGAACGAGGTACTGATTGGGGATGATCAGCCATGATCACATTGAATGGTGGTGCTGGCTCGAAGGACCGAATGGCCTCCTCCTGCACCTATTGTCTGTTGATAATGAGCAGAGATACCAAATGCCAAACATTTTAATTACCCTTCCCAATAAACTAGGCTCAACTAACTCTTGGCAGCCCAACTGCAGCCTCGTCAAGGGCAAAGTCATCGAGTGCCCACTTGCTCCAGGGCCCACTGGGATATACATGGAGATGAAGAGCCTCAAGCATCCCTTGTGTGGTGGGAGGAGAACTCCAGATTCCAACGCCGGGACTTGGAGTTTTGATGCCAACATCTACCTGTGACTGCCAACATCTGGTTGTCTGCTGGCCCGTCCTAGCTTGGCCCAGGACTGTAGTAGTGTACGGTGTTGCAGGCAGCCGCTACGCTGGGTGATGCGGACCACAGAAGGTAATCGCAGCGGAACGCTGTACAAGGCACATTGATTATACAGCGTTCTAGTTCCTACTGGCGCAAGGTCAATCACTCATTGTGGAGAAGAAAGAAATTTACTACCAATCTGAAGGTCAAAAGTGGCAATTCAGAAAACATTAATCCACCCAGCTGTAATATGCTGTAAAATAACATGGGAATGAAGCCATTCCACACCGGGGTTAATGACATGGAAGAAGAATACAGTCCTGCGTCTATAACAGCTTTGTACAACAAGCCAACTCACTGGATATTTCTACAGCAGAGATAGACAAATTCTCAATTAGAATGAGTGCCAAGGGTTGTGGGGGGAAGGCAGGAGAATGGGGTTAGGAGGGAGCGATAGATCAGCCATGATTGAATGGCAGAGTAGACTTGATGGGCCGAATGGGCTAATTCTGCTCCTATCACTTGTGAACTTCACCAGATCAGTCTGAAGATGTCACCTATTCATGTTCTCCAAAGATGCTGCCTGACCCGCTGAGTTACTCCAGCACTTTGTGAAACGTCACCTATCCATGTTCTCCACAGATGCTGCCTGACCCGCTGAGTTACTCCAGCACTCTGTGAAACGTCACCTATCCATGTTCTCCACAGATGCTGCCTGACCCGCTGAGTTACTCCAGCACTCTGTGTCCAGCTTCTGTTTTATTAAAGAAGGTTCCCTGCTTACTGTCGGCAAGTTGGAGAATCTGGTAGCTCCTGTTCCACACGGACTACTGATCAATGACCAGAACTTGTATGTCTTTGAAGATAGACACAAAACGCTGGAGTAACTCAGCTGGACAGGCAGCATCTCTGGAGAGAAGGAATGGGTGACGTTTTGGGTCGAGACCCTTCATCAGACTGGTGAGTCTGCAGTTCCTTCCTAGACACTATATGTCTCCACTTGATTAGTGGCATTAATCTGATATATCAGTGGAAATAAACTAAATCACTGAGCCATTAATAAAAACCATTTCAAAATCTAATAATATAGCTTATTCACTGACCGCAACATCGTTCACAGTTTAACAAGATGAAGTAATTTATAGAGTTTCAGCTTTAAGTTATTCCCTCCGCTGCCTTCCACTTCACATGGTGCAGACAAGTCAGTAAAGCAGCCTCAGGACTGCAACAACAGCTCAGCTAGGCGGACACAGCTCAGCTAGGCTGTTAAACAGGTACTCGACTAAATTCAGTTGAAGTAAATGTTCTCCTGTGAGCCAAGGAGCCTGCCACTGATAGGTGTAAACCACCAACTACCAGAAGAGTTCCGACCTGAAACGTCACCTGTTCCTTCTCTCCACAGATGCTGCCTGACCTGCTGAGTTGCTCCAGCAAATCGGTATAAACCAGCATCTGCAGTTCACTCCTACTTTTATCTTTTGCTCTACAATATCTGAAAGCAAGCAAGTAAAACAAAGTGTGACCACACAGCGGTCACTTGTAAGTTTAGGTACACAGATGCACAGTGGTAGAGTTGCTGCCTTACAGCGCCAGAGATTCTGTTTCGATCCTGACTACAGATGCCGTCTGTACAGTTTGTATGTTCTCCCTGTGACCGCGTGGGTTTCCTCCTGCACTCCAAAGACTTGCAGCTTTTGTAGGTTTCCTCCCACACCCCAAAGACGTGCAGGTTTGTAGGTTAATTGGCTTTGGTAAAATGACAAATTGTCCCTGGTGTGTGTAGGATAGTGTTAGTGTGCGGGGATCGCTGGTCGGCACCGGCTCGATGGGCAAAGGGCCTGTTTCCTCGCTGTATCTCTAAACCAAACTAAAGAATCTTTCTAATTAACAGCAAATAGCTATATAAAAGAAACGTACATGAACCTTAAACTGGCTGAAAGAATAAGCACCCCCACAGAGACATGTTGATTTGCAGGGTTTTTATTTTCAAATACTTAAGAAATAGAAGCAGATGAAGGGAATGATACTTCATTGGTTCCATGAGTTTAATGATGATGGACAACAGGTATTGATTGATTCCCAATACTGGTGTAGATGCAGCAAACATTATACTTCTACAAATAGCACTGAAATATTTCAGAAATTAATAACCATAAATGTAATTTTACTGGAACAATCATGTAAATTAATGTACAAATTTAGGTTGCAGATTTAGAAACTAAATCCTTTACTTTTTAAGAAGATTCATCTGTTACTGAAACGGTCATTTGCATTGCTGTCACCCATGCGGATTGAATTGCCTGCGTATTTGCTCAAATTGCATTGAAATTTGAACTGAAGATTGGTTAACTCACCTCTTCCACAAGTCTTCATCATTGGAAGGCACTTTCACCTCGTTAAAAAATCCCTTCAAGCCAGAGACTGTTACCATTTGTGTGCTACCTGCTTTCCTTGCAGGGATTCTGCTTTTGGAACCTTATTCAATACCTGACACTTAGCTGAAATGGTGCAATGGCACAAGTAGTCCGTTCAGCCCATTAGGGCCACACCAGCTCCAGAGACAAATCCCACAAGTCTTATTCTCACTTCCATGTTTTCCTGAAACTTAAGTGCCTGTCCCACTTGGCAATATATTCGGTGACTGCCGGCATCATTGATTGACGTATCAGGTCACCGAAAAATGTGTGGCGTGATGACGTATTGACACTCTGTGTTTCCAAGTGTTGCTTCATTATTTTTGTTGCCGCTGGATTTTGAAATGTTCACACTGATATGATGCCGGCAGTCGCCAAAACATTCGCCAAGTGAGACAGGCCCTTTAGCCTCTCTACATGCCCACTCATTTCACCCTACACTAGGGGTCATTTATAGTTGCCAGTTAACCTACCAGCATTTCTGTGGAGACTTTCAGAATGCAGATGCTGGAATCGGGTGCAAAACAGAATTCAGTTGTGCGGGTCTGTGGAGACAAAAGGCCGCAGTGCCCCAACCTCTCGCGTCAACGTTTGTTCTCCTTTATGGAGACTGCTTGACCTGCTGGGTCTTTGGAAACTGGAGGACCCGGTGGAGGTTGGCTTGGTCACAGAGAACCCCAGGGTCAGCAGAAGCACCTGAATCCAGGTCATCACAGTTAACAGGTTTGTTCTCCTCACTCTCCTGCGTAATGAAATGCCATTTATTCAGAATTATAACCCCAACACAAATTAGACTGAAATATAGCAATGGGACCTTTTTGGAATCTAACATCAGTTAACGATTTATCAAGTTATTGACAAATCAGCCCCTGCTCACCTTCCTCCACCGTTCAACAAACAGGACTCATGGACTACAGGCGAAACTTAGAACAGTCTCAAGTCAGAAAAAGGTTGTTGTTTGAACCGGTGTCCTACTTTGGACAGCTGGTTCCCCCCCCTCCCCAAATTGTCACGACCATGATGCCTGCAGGAGTGGTGATCAAACTGTAATGGGATCTACTCATTTACATCATGGGGAGGGAAAGAAAACTCAACTAGACCAGTTCCCAGTGTATTACTGCGGAGCCTGCCTGTAGTCGACTCACGGACCTCATAGACCAATGTGTGGAGATGCCCATCAGGACATTGCTTTGAGATGCTTGTTTAATAATGCACTAGGGTTGTCTAGGGAATGCTAAGGAAACAAAAACTGCAAATCTGTTCTTGTCAGGTTTTCCACGCACAAGTATAAAAAGGCATAAAATGTTATTTTCGCTTACCTCTGGGATTCAAATTTCCCCGATCACCTGCTGCAACTGAAATGGGAATTTGTCCTTTAATCTTCCACAGAGAAGTTGTCAAAAACATAATATCAACATAGCAATCATCTAGCCATTTCTAGAAAGTAGCTAGTAATAGTAGGGGCACTTCTGAAACCTGGGGAGATTTTAAACAATGAATTTGATTAGAATAAGAATCAGATTAGTGCCAGTAGATTGGAAATAAGTTCTGCAAAATCTAGATTTTTCCTCCCAGATTTGAATAGCATTATCTGAATGCTGTTAAAATGAGGAGGGAAAAACCCAGCTTGGATCAATCAGGTGTTCTTGGGGGTTGGTCAAATGTTAAACCAGTTCCAGCTAAATGACATGGCTCACAACAAACCAAGCCAATGTCTGAAGAATGGTCCCAAACCAAAACGTCACCTATCCATGTTCTCCACAGATGCTGCCTGACCCGCTGAGTTACTCCAGCACTCTGTGAAACGTCACCTATCCATGTTCTCCACAGATGCTGCCTGACCCGCTGAGTTACTCCAGCACTCTGTGAAACGTCACCTATCCATGTTCTCCACAGATGCTGCCTGACCCGCTGAGTTACTCCAGCACTCTGTGAAACGTCACCTATCCATGTTCTCCACAGATGCTGCCTGACCCGCTGAGTTACTCCAGCACTCTGTGAAACGTCACCTATCCATGTTCTCCACAGATGCTGCCTGACCCGCTGAGTTACTCCTGCACTTTGCGTCTACCTTTATAAACCAGCACCTGCAGTTCCTTATTTCGACAAAAACCATACCTTTCCAAAATCAACATGGTTGAGTTAAACTTATCCAATTGAAATGGATATACAGTGCCCTCCATAATGTTTGGACAAAGACCCATCATTTATTTATTTGCCTCTGTTCTCCACAATTGGAGATTTGTAATAGAAAAAAAAAATCACATGTGGTTAAAGTGCACATTGTCAGATTTTATTAAAGGCCATTTTTATACATTTTGGTTTCACCATGTAGAAATTACAGCTGTGTTTTTATACATAGTCTCCCCATTTCAGGGAACTCCTGCCACTGGATCCTGACCCAGGTCTGTAATGACTGTGGGGTGGCTGTCTGTGCACCAGTTTCCCCACGTTAAACAAAGTCACGCACAGGCGTCCTCCCTGTAGGAGGACAGGCATACACGTTTTGTGTGACCGCCAATTATGATGAGGGGACCATAATGTTTGGGACTCATGGCTTCACATGTGTTTGTAATTGTTCAGGCGTGTTTAATAGCCTCCTTAATGCAGGTATAAGAGAGCTCGCAGCACCTAGTCTTTCCTCCAATCTTTCCATCACCTTTGGAAACTTTTATTGCTGTTTATCAACATGAGGACCAAAGTTGTGCCAATGAAAGTCAAAGAAGCCAGTACGAGACTGAGAAACAAGAATAAAACTGTTAGAGACATCAGCCAAACCTTAGGCTTACCAAAATCAACTGTTTGAAATATCATTAAGAAGAGAGCACTGGTGAGCTTACTAATCGCAAAGGGACTGGCAGGCCAAGGAAGACCTCCACAGCTGATGACAGAAGAATTCTCTCTATAATAAAGACAAATCCCCAAACACCTGCCCGACAGATCAGAAACACTCTTCAGGAGTCAAGTGTGGATTTGTCAATGACCTCTATCCGCAGAAGACTTCACGAACAGAAATCCAGAGGCTACACTGCAAGATGCAAACCACTGGTTAGCTGCAAAAATAGGATGGCCAGGTTACAGTTTGCCAAGAAGTAGTTAAAAGAGCAACCACAGTTCTTGAAAAAGGTCTTGTGGATAAATGAGACGAAGATTAACATATACCAGAGTGATGGCAAAAGCAAAGTATGGAGGAGAGAAGGAGCTGCATACCACAAAGATCCAAAGCATACCACCTCATCTGTGAAACACGGTGGTGGGGTGTTATGGCCTGGGCATGTATGGCTGCTGAAGGTACTGGCTCACTTATCTTCATTGATGATACAACTGCTGATGGTAGTAGCATAATGAATTCTGAAGGGTATAGACACATCCTATCTGCTGAAGTTCAAACAAATGCCTCAAAACTCATTGGCCAGCGGTTCATTCTACAGCAAGACAATGATTCCAAACAAAGCAACAAAGTTTTTCAAAGCTAAAAAATGGTCAATTCTTGAGTTGCCAAGTCAATCACCCAATCTGAACCTAATTGAGCATGACTTCTATATGCTGAAGAGAAAACTGAAGGGGACTAGCCCCCAAAACAAGCATAAGCTAAAGATGGCTGCAATACAGGCCTGGCAGAGCATCACCAGAGAAGACACCCAGCAACTGGGATGTCCATGAATCGCAGACTTCAAGCAGTCATTGCATGCAAAGGATCTGCAACAAAATGTCATTTACATGAGACTGCTGTGTCCCAAACATTATGGTGCCCTGAAATGGGGGGACTATGTATAAACACTGATGTAAGTTCTACATGGTGAAACCAAAATGTTTAAGAATGCCTTTATTAAAATCTGACAATGTGCACTTTAACCACATGTCATTTTCTTTCTATTACACATCTCAAATTGTGGAGTACAGAAGCAAATAAATAAAGGATGGGTCTTTGTCCCAAACATTATGGAGGGCACTGTAGCCTTCTAGTCACTCAGATAGTCAATACAAGTACAATGGCTAACAGTGGAGTAACTCAGTGGGTCAGGCAGCATCTGTGGAGAACATGGATAGGTGACGTTTCACAGAGTGCTGGAGTAACTCAGTGGGTCAGGCAGCATCTGTGGAGAACATGTGCAAGGACTTTTCGGGTTGAGATATAAGAGTAGGTTGAAGAAGGGACCCGATGTGAAACACTACCTATCCATGTCCACAGAGATGCTGCCTGACACACTGAGTTACTCCACACTTTTGTTAAAACAATGGCAAATAGTCAGCAGTGTTAAAATAAGCTGGAGTAATAATTGAAGATAGACAAGAAATGCTGGAGTAACTCAGCGGGACAGGCAGCATCTGGAGAGAAGGAATGGGTGATGTTTCGGGTTGACACCCTTCTTCAGACCAATTATTGGAATTATTGGAGTAATAATTGGTTTTGTGTGAGAGTGAGTAACCTACTTTGGCTTGTTTAGATATGCGATCATTTTAACCACAGTTACTCAGAAATCGTAATGTTCTCCCCAAAACCACTGTGTCAGCTGACATCATTGCAACCGCACGCAGAGGTTGTGCATTGCAGGGACATCAAAATGGCAGGACCATGAGGTAAAGTGTGAATTTGTCGGGAAAGGCAATCCCAAACACAATGAACGAACTGAACCGCAACTTGAAAATGAACCTTCAGAGTTGATGAAATACTCAAGTACTTTCACTCCATTTTTCCCACAAACAAAAGTCTTTAACCATTCTAAACAAATAAATTATCTTTAATATTTCAATAGTTTGCATCTGTAGTTTAAAGTATTACCACAGTCCACGCACATAGTTTTTCTGGGTATGAAATCAAAGTAAATTTGTGAATAGCGATTTAAATCAATGCAAATACTTCTGAAAGTGGCCGGTACGCAGGACATGGTGTGCAACGCTGAGGGTGTGTTTTGCTGCACCTCCACGCATCTTCTTAGACTCGTATGCACACAGCGCTCCAAGGATAAACCCCACTAACCAACCAGCCGTTATTCAAGACCGGCGTCAAGAGAACTCCTTAAATTTACAAAATGGGATGTTACCTCATCTTTGAGAAATGAAATAGTAGAACTCCTTCACAGAAGGATAATCCAAGCTCCTGTCTGGTTGTCACAAGTGATTATAGGCAGCGAGATTTAATGCTCAAGGGGCAGCCCCATATTTTCAGAGACATGGTGGTACTCGGATACCCTAGAAGCATATTTTGTTGTGTTCAAGAACAGGAGAGGAAATTGCAAAACACCAACAGAACAGACTTAAGATCTTGGTTCAAACTGTACTTATCAAAAGGAGCCGTACAAAAGTTTATGCCAAAGTGGAATGCTGCCCAAATTGTCTAAATAAATTAGTTCTTGCAACAAGGCAGCTTGAGTTGCTTGTGAAGCCACTGAGGATCCTCGCGCTGATGCTGTGCCCACTGGTACTTTTTTCCTCCAAAAAATTTTAATTTATACATCTTTTGAAGCAGCCAACATTGCTCTCACTTTGGCCATGAGATCCTACATGACAGGAAAAGAAGAACAATTAGTGTTGTGCATTGGTTTCTTCCCCACACTGTCAAGATGCTTTGCTGCTTGGCTTGGCAGCAGCTCTACCCAAGACCGCAAGGAATTGCAGAGACTTGTGGATGTAGCCCAGTTCATCACACTGACCACACTCCCCATCATTGACTCCATCTACACTTCATGCTGCCTCAGAAAAGCAGCCAACACAATCAAAGACTTGTCCCACCCCGGTCATTCCTTCTTCTCCCTGCTCCCGTCCGGCAGAAGGTACAGAAGCTTGAAAGCGCGCACCATCAGACCCCCCTGTTTTCAGGCTTCTGAACGGCCCTTCCATAAGCTAGGGCACTGTCTGATTCACTACCCCATTGCGGACATTGGACTTTGTCTCTGGAACTGAAGCGCTACAATGCTGAGAACTATATTCTGCACTCTGTATCTTCCCCTTTGCTCTACCCTTTGAAATCAGTTCTAGTTGACCTGATTGTATCTATGTAGATCTGTCTGGATAACATGTGAAACAAAGCTTTTCACTGGACCTTGGTAAACGTGAGAATAATGAAGCTAAACCTAAAGTAAACCGTCCAAAGTAATTGAAACACTTTTGAGGTAGAGACATTGTGGCCATGTAGGAAATGCAATCCTTCCATGGCTGATGGATCAACAATGTAGTTTGCAGGTGCAATGCTCGACAGAATTTCAATATTCCTTCTTGTATATTTCTGATACTTTTATCATAATGTGATCATAATCATCAGACAAGGACTGCAGTGCTTCCCATTAAATCTACACCTCGCCTTTAAGCTTCTGCTTTTACACTTCCAGATATAAATAAATAATCCTTATAAAGACTGCCGAGAACTATACTCTGCACTCTGTATCTTCCCCTTTGCTCTACTGGATTGTACTGGAGTTTGAACTGATTTTATTTGTGTGCAGTATATCTGATCTGATTGGAGAACAAAGCATTTCACTGAGAGTAATCAACCCAAACCTTGACAAAGGTGAGGAGAAGGAGTGCAGTCCACAACACCAGCGACCAGGCAGGCTTGCTTGCAGTAATTCATACCAGAAATATCTGTCACAATAGCTACTATTACATTTCATACCTGAGTTATTTTACTCTGCACTGTGGATAGAAGTTCTGCCGATACTGTTTCGTCCTTTTCCTGTGAGCCACCCCTACAGATGAGACAAAATTATGGTCTATTGGCACTATTGTCATTTACATGCAATATGTTTAATGCATTTGTAGCAAGAATCTACAAACTAAATTCTGCATTGCCGTTTCATCCAAACATTGTTCAATATCTTTAATCCCATCTTGTTATTTCATACATATCTATTAACTATAAACTGCCAGCTCGACCATATTAGTAATGGCGGGGAAACTAAAAATATAAATGTTACAAGCAGCGCAGGGATGTATCACAGATAAAAGCTGTTGTGAAACTTGAGGGAGCAGGTCAATTTGAGGAGTTCACAATCTGTGCTTTGTTCTCATACTGTTACAACGGGTCTATTCACACTTATACAATGCGTTGCCATGATAGTGTCAGCAAAACCACTTTTAGACGATTGGCAAAGGAACTTTTCATCAACTTTAACGTGCCAGCCAAGCACGGCGGCTCTGCCTGATTATATACTTGTAATTGAAACTGCTTGGCCTGGAGTAAAAGACAAATTGGGTAGTTATATGTTGCTAGCTTTGGGTAAAGTAATTAGTTGATTACAAAAAAAAACACTTTGGAATCAATTCTTTAGTTCATTAATTGAAAAAAAATAAATGGAACCAAAAACTCTAAAATTAAACTATTCATTAGCTGCATAACTAAACTGAATTGCTATACGGAAACACAATGATAAGAGGCAATGATAGGTTCGAGCGGCCTAAAAGATGCAACTTCGAAAAACGGCTACATTACTACATGGGGAAAAAAACATAACATGTGGCCTAACATTCTTTCAGTATGGTGAAAATATTTTAAAATATAATCATCTTACTGTGAGACAATCATAATTAAATCTATTTTTTATACAACTTGGATAAAGGACAACACACATATTTAACTGGTCAAGCCTGTTTAATTTTAAATTAACACTATTTCATTTTAACCGTTTATTATCCAAGGTTGTTGTAGGGTAAAGTTCTGCTGCTACACACCGTGACAGCCTCAGCTTTTTCCAAGCCCCACTAACTTCGAGTCGACTAATTACTACTCACGTCTGTTATCAGGAAAGTTAGTGACGTACCTTTGGCAAGATCTTCTCCATTCTTCAAATGAAGTTATCCTTCACATACCAATGAACAAGCCCAGTCGGATAGAGGGGGAACCAAAAGCACAGGGACAATGTCCCCTTACAATCAGATATCACGGCCAACTGGCCCTCCCATCCTTTACATACGAATTCTGCCCTGCAATATTCCTTAGTTGTTTGCAAACTAAGGATCTGGTGGCAATGCAGCTGAAATCAGCTCATTAATTACTCGTTTTAATTTTGTTTTTGAAAAAGCACAAGCCCATACTCCCAGATCAGGGGACAAAGGAGGAAGGGGGCAAGGTGTAGCCGGAGGATAAGCAATTAACAAAATAATTGAGACTCTACCAGAGGTAGGCTAACTTATTAATTTAATTAATTATCCTCCATGAACAAACAAATTGTGACCTAAAAGTACTCCTTTCAAAGCGAGACCCGTGTGGTGTTGAATGTGCCATCTTCAGCACTTGGTGGTGCAGATTTTGGGCTTGAGATCTGGTAGGTAGGTGCGCTTTATCTCTTAAACACTCCACTCCATTACAAAGGCAACAACACTTAACGTGCTTTTTCAGAACAAGAATTAACCAGCAGCGCTCAAAATAGACAATGACTGTAAAAGGCTACCCTTCATTTGGGATGAGGGAATGGATAAACTTGCTAACTACCAGCAGAATCATTTGGGCTGCATCAAGAGAGTTCAGGAAAGGTCTGGTTTCCGTCAACCTCACTAGAGTTCTACATCGCCATTCCTCATATGTAATGAATTCGATGATTCAAAACATGAGTGCGACAAATTTTCCAGTCTCAAACCGGGGCTCTAGCCACAAACATAGATCTGTGAGGTGGCCTGGCCTCTAATTATCTTTTCATAAAATGTAAATTAAATGAATAGTCACTCAATGAATGGATGAGAGATAAAAAGAATTTTCCACTGCAGCTGTTTACGCTGGTATGGAGGCAGCTTTGATTCTGCAAAGTCAAACATCCCTGAATAATGGGAATATTGTAAGTGGAGGGTCACCGTTTTCAGCTGAAGGGCATTGTAACTTCCACCACGTCAAGAGATGCGCTTTGTGCTGCTCTTTTCTAATGTATGTACCATCAGCAATGGACGCAGCAGTCATCTCAATTCAGGGAACTGATCTTTGTCATTGGGAAAGTAAAATGCAAGCATTGTTCCTGGGCTGAACTGAAGTTAGAATCTGACCCTTGTGATGGGTGGGAAATCAATACAGCTTTCTCTTCCCTCACCTTCTAATGTGGCGCACATGTGGGGGCGGGTGGTAAAGGATAGTACGGGGTAAACAAAGCTCTTAGAACATTCTCCTTCAAAGGGAGGGAAGACTTGGGAATTGTTGCTAAACAGGAGTCATGCTGAACTATGTATTAATTAGCAATACTTGTTAATTAATACAAGTATTGTGTTAATGCAAATCAAATACTGTATTAATGCTGGAGAAAACTAAGTTTTATCATCTCTGCACAAATGTTTGTTGATATTGGCGGATAAACATAGACAATAGGTGCAGGAGGAGGCCATTCGGCCCTTCCAGCCAGCACTGCCATTCGATATGATCATGGCTGATCATCCAGAATCCGTACCCTGGTCCTGCTTTCTCCCCATATCCCTTGATTCCGTTAGTCCCAGGAGCTAAATCTAACTCAGTGCCGTTAGGCAAATGGGGAAAGGTAGCCCAACCCAATGAAAGTGTTCTAACAGAAAGGTCTATATGGAAACCGCCAATTAGCTTCTCCAATGGTGCCCAGCACCAGTCAGCAACATGTGCTAGTCACCTGGCTGTCAGTGACAGTCTGCCTGCTGCCTGCACTGGGAAACGACCCAGTCACCCGCAGCACCAGGCTCAATGCTACTAGGCACGCATCATCTGAGGAGCAAAGCAAGCTTGAAATTTAGCTTCAGGATTGCACATCAAACAATGCTGCTATCAACTCAGCGGGACAGGCAGCATCACTGGAGAGAAGGAATGGGTGACGTTTCAGGTAAGAATGATCTCGTCCCCAAAACGCCACCCATTCCTTCTCTCCAGAGATGCTGCTTGTCCCGCTGAGTTACCCCAGCTTTTTGTGTCTATCTTCGGTTTAAACCAACATCTGCTGTTCCTTCCTACACAATGCTGCTGTTAATATCACGGTATGATACAGTGAAATATCTGAAAGAACCAGGGTGGATCAACGCCACCAAAACACATCATTGCCACTATCAACTGGGACCTGTGCATGCTGGCTCAGACAAAGCCATTCCCCACAGTCCACAACTATATAAACTGAATATTTCCAGGGTTTCATTCTGACCAAGTGTCTATAACTTTGACACTAAGGTAATGTATGGTGTCCAACTATTCTTATCCAAAGAGCTTGTGGGGAGGGCATGTTCTCGACCTATTCCTCTCTCCAGAGATGCAGTCTGGCCCGCTGAGTTACTCCAGCTTTGTGTCTCTCTTCAGCCTGTGGGAAGACACTGCATTCTTCCATCTAGTCAAACCTTGCCCTGCACCTGAGCAACATGGTTCTTCTGTGTGGACACAAGGAGCTGCAAATGTTTATAATCTTGAGCAAAACACAAAGTGTTGGAGCAACCGAGCGGGTCAGACAGCTTCT
The DNA here is from genome assembly GCA_035221665.1 of Okamejei kenojei. Lineage (NCBI taxonomy): Eukaryota > Metazoa > Chordata > Chondrichthyes > Rajiformes > Rajidae > Okamejei > Okamejei kenojei. The sequence continues at coordinate 41,842,809 of CM069155.1, forward strand.
GTGGAGGGAGAGGGACAGACATTTTGTGTTGGGTCCCTTCTTCAGACGTGACTATTCCGTCCACAGATGCTGCCTGACCCGCTGAGCACCTCCAGCGCTTTGTGTTTTCCTCTCTTTCTGTCTTGTTGCTTTCGTCAACTTCACTATACCTGGAACTCTGCCAAGGATTGCAGTCAGTATAAGTAATTAGACTGAATTACTTATATTTGTAATTAGTGGTATAAACAGATAACCCAGTGTAATTCATTCGCTTCAGATTTTCCAAACTAAGACTGGAATGCTCCAAGTTGGCAATGAGAACCACTTCTGTGAATAGCAAGCTGCCCAAGCGCATTAAGCTCAAAACTACACTCCCATTAACGGGCACACATCTCACTATGATGCTGCAACTATGAAGGAACAGACCACAAACATCCCTTTCCAAATCTCTGGGGTCAAAAGTATTATACAAATTAACAAGTCTTGTGCATTGTATTTAAGACCAGACTGGTCTGTAACATGAAAAAAGATTAAATTCACCGGGCAGGGTTCAGTGAAACGTGCCAGGTGCCAGTGGAGCTGGGAGTTTTAATATCGGCCATTCAGAGAGATTGCTACATGATCTTAGACCCTCATTTAGTGGGTATTGGAGTTATTTGGAAAATTCCCTTCAGTCGGACTCTACCAGGGCTAGTAAAACATCAGGGGCAAATTTGTAGCTAACACAGTTTTTTGTCCGTACAAGGCATATAATATAAAAGGCAGTTTAGTAATGATACACATCCATGTTATAGGGTTACTCACTGGGGGGGGCATAATAGATCTTGATGCTACACCATGCCAAAAATTCTTCATTTGACCTCAAGCCAGGCTCTGCTGATTAAAACTGATGTGAACATAAATTGGCAAAAGAAACCAGTGCTGCAGTCTGCTCCTTCACCAACCAGTGTGGGAAAGATGAGCCCAAATGGTTGGTGTCGGACCAGTAGGTTTCGAATCCACTGTACCATAGTAATTGGCCGAAATGGCACAGGGGACTTCTCAAGCCCTAGACCTGCTTTGTTCCCAAGACCCATCACGGCCAAACTTCTGGGAGTGCTTCTTGAGCTTTTCGAGATATTTTTCCCACAATTATGAGGTCTCCCTGGGCTCACTCATGGCATGTCATGTTGGTGCTGAACAGGCGGGCATTCCTCAATATCTCTGTGTCGATGCCTGACATCCAATCTTCTACAGTTTCTTTCCAAGTTCTCAGTCTTTCTTTCTAGGTTCTCCCTGAAAAGTTGGCATTGGGTACAGGATGATAAGTTGAATCCGGTGAGAAAGCAGACGGGACAGCGGTCATAGTGGCCAGAAATCAGGAAGGTCCAGTGACACGTACAGCACATTAAGTCACGTAAAGCTGACTTGAGTGTCTTGCAAAAGATCAGGGTGCAGAGGGGAGACCCCAGAATCAGTGGATCTACTGATCTAGAATCCAAGGGTAATAGAACACGTGGTCAACTACTGTTTTGCCAGGATGCAGCACCCATGGTCAGTCATGACCGAGAGAGGCCTACTACTGGTCAACTAATGTAACAATGGCACTCCCACATAAAGAGAATAAAGGATAGTGTGTCACCGGAACATCACAGACATCTTCTGCCCCCTGCCGCACTTAGTCCCCACCACATGTACATAATGGCCATCTTCACAACATTACATAGGAAATTAAAATGTCACAATCCCTGTGCAAACTTTGTAATATGTCTTGATGCCAGCAGATCCAATGGTTATACTAGTGGACTGGTTGACACCACGTGAGCAGTAGAAGCTGACTGGATACCGGCTATGTCCAATGCGGTACTGAGACGGGCTCAGTGAATTTGGCTTGCGTAGAATTTTGCGATTTATTGCTTTCCCATCAGTTTTAGAAAGGCAAAATGATACAACCTCGTTATTGGACTGTGCAACTTTTGGAAACACTTCACACATGAATATTATTATTTTTAAACAGTTGTATCACACTGAACAGTTGAATTAATGAAGCTCCAATCTTTGTAATGAATATAAAGTTCCCTATTCTTACAATATTGTTCCTGTGCTCAGACACTGACATAACCTGTATCTGCAGACAGCTGTTCAAGAGCAAGAAGAAGTTAATCATACATCTGAACAGCAAGTCACAACTACTTTACCATATGGGATGTCCAGCTCCAAGCGATCCTGCAGGAGCCTGCAAGAGAACTTGTGTCAAAGGGTTGGACACCCATTCCCAACACAACCATGAGATGTATGAGATCCTGCTCATGGGCAGGACTACAACAGCAATGTCAATACACATTAGGGGCAGCACAGTGACACAGTTAGTAGAGCTGTGTGCATCCAGTCTTGCACGTTCTCCCTGTGACCGCGTGGGTTTCCTCTGGGTGCTCTGGTTTCCTCCCACATCCCAAAGATGTGTGGGTTTGCAGGTTAGTTGCCCCCAGTATGAAGGGGGAGGATAACATAGAACTAGCGTGAACAGGTGATTCATGGATAGCAGGGACTCAATGGGCAGAAGGGCCTGTCTCTATGTTGTATAACTAGACAAAACAAGGACCGGTCAGAACTATTAACTAACGCCCCAAGATTTTCACATTATGTCTATACATTCCAGCTCTTTTTCTTTTGCAATGAAAATTCTAAAACAAACCTGCGTGGTGTAAATACAATTTAAAAATAAATAAACTTATTATTGATTATTCAGTTATTTTCATTTTTCAGTCTAAAAAACTTTTGACAATATGGCTATCAATGTTTATATTTTAATTCAGGAAAGCAGTGTTGCCAACAACACATATTGTGTGCCAGTTATCTTGTAGTATCCACTGTAAAGCTGTTTACCCCTGGGACAATGTTTAATCGTGTGGAAAGCAAGGGCTCTGATGTTTAACACTGGTTGGTGGCAAGCTAAATGCTGCTGACACGGGTAATGTTACATTAGCTCCCATTTCCCAGCAGCAGATGAAGCAATGCCACTTCAGAGAGGAACAACTAGGTGTCTGTTGTTGGGAGGAACAAAGGCAAGAATAAGAAGCACACTACTTAATAACGTACCATACAGGAGCCATATTGGATGTATAATGTTCATACAGTCTCAACACCCAAACCAAACCATGCAATAGTGCTAGAGAATACAGATAAACTCAGCTGACTGAGCGACCAGACCACAGCACACAGAGCTGGACACACTATGTTGAGGAGACAGACCAAGGCCGGCCCCAAGTTTCCAACATCCGTCCCTTTACTTTCTCTCCACACTTTTCCAGAGCAGCTAATGCAATGTCTAGGAACACACACACACACCACCTGAATCTTCTGACTGGGCCCAGTGCAGCTAATTGACCTCAACAGCAAGTTCAACAACTGAAGTTCACAGCTCTTTCCCCTTCTCCTGTTCTGCCTCTGCATGTGTACCTCTCCTTCCTTCATTCATTCCATGACTTCCAATTTTGCGCGTGCGTGTTTTGGGGTAATTGTGAGCACTTCTGGTTTCCACTTTAGATATGTTAGTGCTCTCACCCCCAAATCTTACAATCTGCTCATCTCGAACATGTCACAATTCTGAAGCAAGGCCATCTAGCTACAACAGCAGCTCCCATTCAAAGCATGATGACTAGCCCTTTTAGACTAGTTTAATGCATTTGGGTTAATAAAATAACTTGAAACACAAAAAACTATTTTATCAAAAAGCAAATTAACTACGTGGATTGGGAGATATTATTTTATCTCCATGTCATTGGCTTTGCAATGCATCAAATTAATCCTTTTTATTCCTCAAGGAACTTTGTAGTTGCTTAAAATGACATTATAATTTCTTCAGATAAATCAAATTCACAGAATGATTTTAAGAGCAAATTAAAATTTGGTTGTGAAAATGGCCACTCCACATGCAAATAGAAAAAGCAATCACTGGCAGATCATGGATCCTTCTGGTGACAAATTAGGAATCAACAATCTAATAGCATTAAAAAAGATATAACCCTTATATCAGTGGTTCCTAGCCTGGGGGTCGGGACCCCCATGGGGGGGTCGTTTGGGGCTTTACCGGGGGTCATGAAGGGGTCATAAAAACATATCCACATACAGCATGTTGTTCACGTCTGCGCGTAGGTATGCCTAAAAATAGCGGAGTCAGTGGATATGGGGAGAAGGCAGGAACGGGGTACTGATTGGGGATGATCAGCCAAGATCACATTGAATGGCGGTGCTGGCTCGAAGGGCCAAATGGCCTACTCCTGCACCTATTGTCTATTGTCATAAAAAGGTTAAGAACCACTCGCTGCCTTGTATGATTGTCATTTGCAGCCACTCCACCAGCTTCAGTTTGTAGCTTTTAAACACCCCAAAAACTGCTTAGAATCACAACTGTTGAGGTGTGACTAACACCGATCTTGACTTGGTGTGGGTCAATTATTCAGAAAGCAGATTGGACATGGAAATGAGGGCACTAGTGAGCAACAGCAATAACATAATTACATTTCACTTGATCTTGGTTAATATGTTCCTGCAAAATCAATTCCAACACCAATCAAGCGTAGCCTTAAAAGTGTTACATTTAACATTGAAATTAACAACTGGGAAACAAATGCAAGGATGTATGAGAGAAAACGGAGAATGTTTAAGGATTTACTACGGCAGAAAGTGAGAATGGAATAGGCATAGGTTGGTCACTTTCAAGGCACACAGCTAAACACAGACTGATGGGTCCTGACCTGAAACATCACCTGTCCATGTTTTCCACAATGCTGCCTGACCCGCTGAGTTACTCCAGCACTCTGTGAAACGTCACCTATCCATGTTCTCCACAATGCTGCCTGACCCGCTGAGTTACTCCAGCACTCTGTGAAACGTCACCTATCCACCTTCTCCACAGATGCTGCCTGACCCGCTGAGTTACTCCAGCACTCTGTGAAACGTCACCTATCCATGTTCTCCACAGATGCTGCCTGACCCGCTGAGTTACTCCAGCACTCTGTGAAAGTGCCTCTTATTTTGTGGCATTTATAACAAGTGGCCTTTATACAAGTGGCTTTTATACGAGGTTATTGTTGGTGTGCCAACAATAACCTCGTCCTCAACTCCCAGAAGACGAAGGAAATCATTGTTGACTTTAGAAAGAACAGAGGGGGCAGACACACCCCCATCCATATAAACGGGACTGAGGTGGAGCGGGTCTCCAACTACAAATGCCTCGGGGTACACATCTCGGAGGATCTGTCCTGGTCCCTCAACACCTCCAAGCTGATCAAAAAGGTGCAGCAGCGCCGTTACTTCCTGAGGAGGCTGAAAAAAGCCCACCTGTCCCCCCAGATCCTGACCAACTTCTACCGCTGTACCATCGAAAGCATCCTGACCACCTGCTTTACGGTATGGTACAGCAGTTGCACCGTAGCAGACAGGAAGGCACTACAACGGGTGGTGAAAACCGCCCAGTACATCATCGGTGCCCCGCTCCCTGCTTTGGATGCCCTCCACCGAAAACAGTGTCTGAGACGGGCCGGGAAGATCATCAAAGACCCCTCCCACCCTAACCATGGACTGTTTGCCCTCCTGCCATCAGGGAGGTGGTACAGGAGCCTCAGGTCCCGCACTACTAGGATGAGGAACAACTTCTATAACAACACCATCACACTGCTGAACTCGGAGTCCCGCCGATAGATTTCTCCAGTCTCTCCGTCCACATTGTCTGCATTCTGTATCTATTTATATATTGCTATTACTACAAACTGACGCTAAACTGCATTTTATTGTACCCATACTTGTATCTGTGCAATGACATTAAAGTTGAATTGAATTGAATTGAATTGAAGAGGAATCGAATATAGGAGCAAAGAGGTCCTTCTGCAGTTGTACAGAGCCCTAGTGAGACCACCACCTGGAGTATTGTGTGCAGTTTTGGTCCCCCAATTTGAGGAAGGACATTCTTGCTATTGAGGGAGTGCAGCGTAGGTTTACAAGGTTAATTCCCGGATTGCGGGACTGTCATATGCTGAGCGAATGGAGCAGCTGGACTTGTACACCCTGGAGTTTAGAAGGATGAGAGGGGATCTCATTGAAACATATAACATTGTTACGGGTTTGGACACATTAGAGGCAGGAAACATGTTCCCGATATTGGGGGAGTCCACAACCAGGGGCCACAGTTTTAGAATAATGAGTAAGCCATTTAGAACGGAGACGAGGAAACACTTTTTCTCCCAGAGAGTGGCGAGTCTGTGGAATTCTCTACCTCAGAGGGCAGTGGAGACAGGTTCTCTGGATGCTTTCAAGAGAGCTAGATAGGGCTCTTAAAAATAGCGGAGTCAGGGGATATGGGGAGAAGGCAGGAACGGGGTACTGATTGGGGATGATCAGCCATGATCACATTGAATGGCGGTGCTGGCTCGAAGGGCCGAATGGCCTCCTCCTGCACCTATTGTCTATTATTCTACAGTTAAACTCAATGACAATAAATGTCTGTACACGAGCTCTGAGTGAGATCAGGAATCAAATACTCATTGCTTGCTGTAATGCAGTTGATAATTGGAGGTCCAATGACCTGGAAACAAGCCCACATATTTTGTAAAAATAAAGTAAAGTATGCTTGAAAATGACAGGCAACAGTTCCAGAAGGAGATAATGTCTAATCAATCCCCTTGATCCCAGTGTTTCTGAAAACATGTCATATTTTCTTCAATGAACATTCTGACTCATGATTCTGGTCCAATGATGATGAGGGGGTGTGTTAGAGATGGATATGTACATGTTGGGAGAGTAAAATGTCGATGAAAGGTAATCCATATGAAATGCTAACTCCATTTCTCTCTGCACAGTTTGCCCAACCCACTGAGTATAGTGGCTTTTTGTGTTTTTAATTCAGTTTTCTGCCAGGGAGGCGTTTAGCAAAGTATTGAACATTAATTATGAGTGTTCAATGAAATTCCAATCTACATCAGCAACCTAAATTCACATTTGCAACCAACTGAACAAGGTTGGACAAATTTGATGAAGCAGCCAAGCATTTGGAGCAAATATGTACTCCAGTGAGTGGAAAACAATAGCTTGATTCCAAAATATAGAGGCAAGGAATTGAATATGCTGGTTTACAAAAATAAAAGACACAAAGTGCTGGAGTCAGTGGGTCAGACAGCATCGCTGGAGAACATGGATAGGCGATGTTTCAGATCGCGACCCGTCCCAATACGTCCCAGCCCGGAATGTCCCTATCCACATTTTCCACAGCTGCTTCCTGACTCGCTGAGTTGCCCCAACATTGTGCATCTATTTTAGCTAAATTTCGAGGCTTTACAAGAATTGTCTGGGCCAGACTGCATGACACAGTGCTGAACCCGATTGTGGAGGGCCAAAGAATGAAGATTCTGACAATACAAATGATTAAACTTGTATTTTATGGACCAATCTGCTATTTCAGAACAGGCAGAGCTGCTCAGCTGTGCCAGCTTTAACCCAATTAACTGGGTGGAAGCGTGGGTCCCCTGAGCACAGATTGCATCCACTCCAGTTAAATGCCTGTCAGTGGATGCCTGCACTGGACTCGGTTAATAGGGGAGCACCAAGAACAATTCTCAGGAGCCCAACAAATCAATGGGAAGAATCATTCAACACACACAGTAAATTGGGGTCACTGTCTTCTTTATTTGATTCATTCAGTTGATTCAAATACAGTGAATTGTTCTGGATTGTATACATTTTTTTCAAGTGCTTAGATTTTTATTTTAGCACCGAAAATACTTTTCTTTCAAATTTTGTTTTAACAGACTTTGTGATCGATCAAATTATGAGATGGACAGAGCAATGGCAGATGGAATTTAATTGTAATAACTGCCAGGTGATGTCGTTTGGAAGCACTGACACACACACACACATACAATTAATGGCCGTGGGGAGTTGAGGATCGTGCTGAACAAGTCCAAGGTTCCCTCTAGCTGGCGGAACAGGTAGATGGGGCGGCATGGTGGTGCAGTGGTGGAGTTGCTGCCTGACAGAGCTGCTTACAGCGCCACACACCCAGTTTTCATACTGGCTACTGTTGCGTGTCTATACGGAGCTTGTACCTTCTCCCCGTAACCTGCGTAGGTTTTCTCCGAGAACCTTGGTTTCCTCCCACACTCCAAAGACGTACAAGTTTGTAGGTTAATTGGCTTAGTGTCAATGTTAAAACTGTCCCTAGTGTAGGATAGTGTTAATGTGCAGGGATCGCTGGTCGGCGCGGACTTGCTGTTACCGTGCTGCGTCTCTAAACTCTAAATAAGTTAGTGGAACAGGTAGATCAAGTGGTGGAATAGGTAGATAAGGTGGTGTGAGCAGCATACAGTTTACCTGCCGCTTTCATTAGTCACAGCACAGCATATATGAGCGGGAGAAATGATTATGGCACAACTTCAAACCAAAATGAGCTTGGTTCACTGCTAGAGTATTGTACACAGTAGCGGTCATTGCACTATAGGGAGGACTTGATTACACTGGAGAGAGGTCAGACATTAAGAGCAGCATTGGTAGGGGAGACAATAGGAAACCTTTCTCGATACAGTTTACTTTGCAGTCAGAAACAAGTGAGTTGATCATAGGGAACAAGGATATGGCGGACCAATTGAATAACTACTTTGGTTCCGTCTTCACTAAGGAAGACATAAATAATCAGCCAGAAATAGCAGGGGACCGCGGGTCAAAGGAGGAATTGAGTGAAATCCAGGTTAGTCGGGAAGTGGTGTTGGGTAAATTGAATAGATTAAAGGCAGATAAATCCCCAGGGCCAGATAGGCTGCATCCCAGAGTACTTAAGGAAGTAGCTCAGGAAATAGTGGATGCATTAGTGATACTCTTTCAAAACTCTTTAGATTCTGGAGTAGTTCCTGAGGATTGGCGGGTAGCAAACGTAACCCCTCTTTTTAAGAAGGGAGGGAGAGAGAAAACGGGGAATTACAGACCAGTTAGTCTAACATCGGTAGTGGGGAAACTGCTAGAGTCAGTTATTAAAGATGGGATAGCAGCACATTTGGAAAGTGGTGAAATCATTGGACAAAGTCAGCATGGATTTAACGAAAGGTAAATCATGTCTGACGAATCTTGTGGAATTTTTCAAGAATGTAACTAGTAGCGTGGATAAGGGAGAACCAGTGGATGTGGTATATCTGGACTTCCAGAAGGCTTTCGACAAGGTCCCACATAAGAGATTAGTATACGAACTTAAAGCATATGGCATTAGGGGTTCCGTATTGATGTGGATAGAGAACTGGCTGGCAAACAGGAAGCAAAGAGTAGGAGTAAACGGGTCCTTTTCACAATGGCAGGCAGTGACTAGTGGGGTACCGCAGGGCTCAGTGCTGGGACCCCAGCTATTTACAATATATATTAATGATCTGGATTGAAGGCAATATCTCCATGTTTGCGGATGACACTAAGCTGGGGGGCGGTGTTAGCTGTGAGGAGGATGCTAGGAGACTGCAAGGTGACTTGGATAGGCTGGGTGAGTGGGCAAATGTTTGGCAGATGCAGTATAATGTGGATAAATGCGAGGTTATCCACTTTGGTGGCAAAAACAGGAAAGCAGACTATTATTTAAATGGTGGCCGATTAGGAAAAGGGGAGATGCAGCGAGACCTGGGTGTCATGGTACACCAGTCATTGAAAGTAGGCAGGCAGGTGCAGCAGGCAGTGAAAAAAGCGAATGGTATGTTAGCTTTCATAGCAAAAGGATTTGAGTATAGGAGCAGGGAGATTCTACTTCAGTTGTACAGGGTCTTGGTGAGACCACACCTGGAGTATTGCGTACAGTTTTGGTCTTCAAATCTGAGGAAGGACATTATTGCCATAGAGGGAGTGCAGAGAAGGTTCACCAGACTGATTCCTGGGATGTCAGGACTGTCTTATGAAGAAAGACTGGATAGACTCGGTTTATACTCTCTAGAATTTAGGAGATTGAGAGGGGATCCTATAGAAACTTACAAAATTCTTAAGGGGTTGGACAGGCTAGATGCAGGAAGATTGTTCCCGATGTTGGGGAAGTCCAGGACAAGGGGTCACAGCTTAAGGATAAGGGGGAAATCCTTTAAGACCGAGATGAGAAAGACTTTTTTCACACAGAGAGTAGTGAGTCTCTGGAACTCTCTGCCACAGAGGGTTGTTGAGGCTAGTTCATTGGCTATATTTAAGAGGGAGTTAGATGTGGCCCTTATGGCTAAGGGGATCAGAGGGTATGGAGAGAAGGCAGGTACGGGATACTGAGTTGGATGATCAGCCATGATCATATTGAATGGCGGTGCAGGCTCGAAGGGCCGAATGGCCTACTCCTGCACCTAATTTCTGTGTTTCTATGATAGCAGAAGTATCCAAAACCAGAGGGCATAGGTTTCGGGTCATGGAGGGGTAAAGGGATTTAAAGAAGATTATGTTCACCCAGGTGATTTGATCTGGAGACACAATGACATAGACACAAAAAGCTGAAGTAACTCGGCAGGTCTGACAGCATCTTTGGAGGATGTTTTGGGTCGAGATCGTTCTTCACACTGCTTAAGAACTCACTGCTTAACTAGCTTGTGGAAGCAGGGACTCACAGAATATTCACGAACTACCTAGACCACCACTTGAGGTGCCATGGAACTGAAGCTACAGACCATGTGATGGGAACTGGCATTAGTACAGATAGGAACCTGACTGGGGGTGTGGACTTGGTGGGCTCAAGCTAAAGGACCAGCATCTGTTCCATGAGGCTCTGTGACTTTCTAAAATGTTCCATTTAACAAAATTGTTTTAAGTGAAGGGAGCACAGAGCAGGGACTTTAAAACCATTTTGCAAGTAGGACATGTAGACCTGGCTCAGAAAGGACCTGCACTGGCCCCTCGGATCAGACGGGAGCCAACCCGCTGTGGAAGGATGGCAGCTGGGAGCATGAAAGAGCAGTCCAATGGCTGACCCCTGGCAAGCTCCGACATCTCACACATCATTCATTAGCACAATGGCTACAACATCAGACAGGAAAAATGTTGGCAATGTTGACACAGAAAATAGGTGCAGGAGTAGGCCATTCGGCCCTTCGAACCTGCACCGCCACTCAATATGACCACGGCTGAGTAGACAAAGTCATTCCTCAGGTAGAAGTCAGAACACAGGGATGGCTGCCACTACATGTTTTTTGAAATAGAGTTTGGTTTTAATTTAAAATTTGGCAGGCTCTAGAAAGAAGGAAACATTGAAAGCTGGAGGGATGAGATGAATGGGAATGTGCAATCAGATCAGTGTCAGAGTTGAACAGCATGGAAACGGCCCAACTCTTCTCTGCCGAACGAGCTACTCCCAATTGCTTTTCCCATCAATCCTTTCCTATCCATGTACTTGTCCAAATGTCTTGTTATAGTACCTGCCTCAACTACGTCCATCCACACACCACCACCCTGTGAGGAAAAAGTTGCCTCTCAGATCCTTTTTAATCTTCTTTCCCCTCTCACCAGGAGTTGCATGTGGAGAAAAACAACATTTCAAGTGCTTACTATTTTTGTATAATATACAATAGGTGCAGGAGTAGGCCATTTGGCCCTTCGAGCCAGCACTGCCATTCTCTGTGGTCATGGCTGATCATCCCCAATCAGTACCCCGTTCCTACCTTCTCCCCATATCCCTTGACTCCATTATCTTTAAGAGCTCTCTCTAAATCTCTCTTGAAACCATCCAGAGAATTGGCCTCTACTGGCTTCTGTGGCAGAGAATTTCACAGATTCACAACTCTCTGGGTGAAAAAGTTTTTCCTCATGTCTGTTCTAAATGGTTTAACTCTTATTCTTAAACTGTGACCCCCTCCCAGTTCGGGATTGTTAAGTACTGTGTGTTCGATAAAACTCATGTTCTTTAACCTTGAAGCAGTCTGTACATTGCTAGAAACACTTCAATATTACAAGACAAATAATATTACAAAGAATTAGTCCTTGAAGGACTCACGAACAAGATAATTCAAGACCATATGCTGACACTGCCAACCAAGGATAAACCAAGCACTGTGATAATGGATGCCAAATTCAACCAATGCACATAAATACCAGAATAACCAAGTTTTGGTATCTGAATATAAAATCCTTTAAACTTTAACCAGTTTTATTAACTTTGTAATTATGCAGGGCTAGAATAATAAATAAACAATGAAGATTAAATGTTAGCTTGTCAGAAAAAGAAGGTACTCCGATAGAAACAATTTCCAGCCTGATAAAAAGACAATTTCACGGCAAGGCTCCAGGTACAACAGAGACATGGACCACATCATTAATAGGACTCCTGTATGGCACCAGACTCAAAAGACCCATATTCTTGTGCTTTCTTCCTTTGTTTTTTTAAAGAAACAATTTATTATTTTATACCTTGAGAGTTATCACTCAGGAATATTCAAAGTATTAAAAAAAATGTAAACCCATCTCAAGGAAATGATTAAAATGGTCAACGTGATTAATTGGGGAATCAAATTCTCATTTAGTTTTCATCCTAATCGACCAGATGGAAGAATACAGTCAGCTTTCAGTGTAGCATGAGTGGAGCATGTGTAGCCCGCCCATCTGTGAAGCACTGACAGGTCTACCTGTCCACCTCAGGAGTTTTAACAAGTGACAGAAAGAACATCAGGCCTGTTTACTTTGTATATTGTTTGTGATTGATCAGCTGCGACACTTACAAAAATATCTTAAGTAATATGGCTAAATGAATAAGTAGCTTATGCATAACAAGACTATGAAAGGACATTACCTTGAATGACCCTGACTGGAATCTCTGCTTTCTGCTGGTGACAAACTAGTAGAATGTGCAGAACTTCTTGTTGAAGACTTCATGCTGGATTTTTTTGGTGATAAAGACCTCGAACGTGAACGTAAAGGTTTTTCTTTTAACTTCGGATGAGATTTTGAACTCTTTTTCTTCTTCTTCTCATATGGAGACCTTTCAAGATGTATTTAAGGAAAGACATTTATGAGTAAAGCGTCTTTGAAATAAAAAGTATTCTGCACAGTTTATAAAACGGTTATCATTTTGAATTAATTGGTAAGTTTATCCCAAACATTCAAACTTTCCTCCCCATCATTAAAAATGTTCAGAGCGTGCTTTGTATTCTAAAGTTTCTTTCTCTCCTGCCTCGACAACTTGAATCTGTTTAAGTGAATACTTGTCAAAAGGCCATTGTTGGGAGACTCAAGAACCTCTACATTAATATTCTACACATCCATGTTTGTTACAAGGAATCATGTTAGTAATGAAGAAGAATACTAATTACTATCAGCGCTCTCTAGCCTGAAGGAAGCGAGTCGTATTTAGATGTGAACCATGGTTCACGTTGTGGGTTTGTGTCCCAATCCAGAGAGCTTCATCATGGGTACCTTCCCCACTATGCCACTTTTCAGTTGAGGTATAACTGAGGCTCCAATGCTGTCTTGGGTAGGCATAATCTTTGCTGATTAAAGAGGATGTGGGCATATTTACTTGTGCAGCAAAATCAAAAATCACATTGACTGGTGCGCACTCCTGTATATAGGCGAGACCAAGCGCAGGCTCGGCGATCGTTTCGCTGAACACCTCCGCTCAGTCCGCCTAAACCTACCTGATCTCCCGGTTGCTTATTCCCTCCCATTCCCACTCCCTCTCCCATTCCCACACTGACCTTTCTGTCCTGGGCCTCCTCCATTGTCAGAGCGAGGCCCAGTGCAAATTGGAGGAACAGCACCTCATATTTCACTTGGGCAGTTTACACCCCAGTGGTATGAACTTTTCTAACTTCAAGTAGCCCTTGCTTTCCCTCTCTCTCCATCCCCTCCCCCTTCCCAGTTCTCCCACCAGTCGTGTTGTCTCCGACTACATTTTATCTCTGTACCGCCCACTCCCCTGACATCAGTCTGAAGAAGGGTCTTGACCCGAAACGCCACCCATTCCTCCTCTCCAGCTATGCTGCTTGTCCTGCTGAGTTACTCCAGCATTTAGTGTCTATCTTCGATTTAAACCAGCATCTGCAGGTCCTTCCTACACACTTTGACTGGTTGTTTGTCGGATAGCTGTTGGTAGCACCTGGCTGAGTTCTGAGAACATCTTACTTCAATGCAACTTGTTCTTTCTAATGGTCCCAGTCAGATTAATTCAGACATGAAGATTCCTGGCCGGTCTCACCGAGTATTGCAAGCGTCAGAGAACTTATCTAAAAAACTAACTGGCTGCAGTCAACAATGCACCAGTCATTAACCCACATGTTTACAGTGGAGTTGCGTTCTGACTGTATGAGGCAGTGGAAACATGAAAATCAACGAGCAGGACAATAGAAAACAGCCCCTGACCCATCCAGAAGGGCAACCAATCATTGGACTTTCTTCCACATTTAATTTCTATCATCTATGCTTTTCACAGACCACACTCCTTAAGCCGTCTCTTCCTCCTTAAGCTCCTCTGCCTTCCAAGTCTCGGTATTTGCTTATAAACCCTTGAATCTTTAATTAATTACCACTCTCTTGAGAGGTCTTCAACCTGAAACCTTAATATCTTTACATAGGGTGGCACAGCGGTAGAGTTGCTGCCTCCCAGCGCCAGAAACCCGGGTTCGATCCTGACTACGGGTGCTGTCTGTACGGAGTTTGCACGTGCCCCCCCCCCCCCCCCCCCGTGACCTGCGAGGGTTTTCTCAGGGTGCTCCGGTTTCCTCCCACACTCCAAAGACCTACAGGTCTGTAGACTAATTGGTCTAGTATAAGTGTAAATTGTCCTTAGTGTGCGTGTAGGATTACTCGAGGTGATTTGAAGAGTCTGTTTCTGCGCTGTAACTCTAAGCTAAAATAAAAATATTTTCTTTCTCCACAGCTCATTCCCGGCAACATTCCTTTCGGAATAACTAAACGCATTCACGTCATGAAGAATTAATTCAAAACCAAAATGATTAAAAGTGCTGAATGCATCAAGGCCATCTCAATCATATGAACTCATGTTAACTGTGAAATGATTTACAAGGGGCCATTTAAATACAGATCTCAACTTAGTGCTTAATGTGAGCAGTGTTGTGTTTCAATACAGCATTGGTGTATAAATATATCTGTGCAGGATTTTTCTCAGTTCTTTTGTACAAATATTTGTGGTCAGTTTTTTTTTTAAACTGTTAAATGTCACATCTTGATTTTGCAACTCAGAGCACCAAAGAAAATGCTGCTCTTTAAACAGTTCAAGGATTTTCTTTTAAGACTGCTGGTATAAAGTACTAAGCTGAAGCGATTGAGAGACGGTTAGATATAAACTTCTTTCCGAAATAAATCTGAGGGCAACTGGAAAGAATGTGATGGAAGTACAAATGTGAATTTAAATTGATAAAAGCAAAAGAACTAGAGATATCCCTTCAAAGCCTTCATTATAGGTAAGGTGGAAAAGTGATTATATGGATGATCCGCCGTTGTACTTGTATTACTACTCCAACATTCTTGACAGCTTAACTACAACAATGTTATGTTCTTACACAAATGATGAATAAAATGACTTTTCATACACAAAGCAGATTAGCTCATGAAGAATAGGAAAAATATTACATTTAAATTTCAAGAGGTCTGATATATCTGAATTATCTCATAGGACACCCACATTTGGCTTTGTTGGCTCAAAGAATATGGGGAGAATACAGGAATGGAATACTAATTTTGGATGATCAGCCATGATCCTATTGAATGGCGGTGCAGGCTCGAGGAGCCGAATGGCCTACTCCTGCACCTATTGTCTATGTTTTTATGTTTCATACTCCATCATTTATATCATCTCCTAAATCAAACTTGATCGTTGCAAAGGCATCGTTCAGATATTCATGTTTTTAAACTCCACATGAAAATGCTTTACTTTGGGAACTAAAGAATAAACTTAACAGTATCAATGAAATGTACAACATGAATATATGTGCCTATAATTAGTACTTATTGCAGACTATGGCTATGGGCTTGAAGAAGGGAGGCAACATAGCCCTGTAGTCTTGTCAGTGAGGGCAACTACATCAATAACATGTAAAGCCATCCTTTACAGGAGATGTTGACTCAATGCAGAGTAACACCTAGATAGAGAGGAGCAACAGTGATCACTCCCAATGGAAATAAATCCCCCATCTCCAATGTTTCCTGAACCCTTCACCCGTCCCACGACCACACTGCCTCATGCCAAGCTATGACCAGGTTGTTTATCTCCCGACAACTTTTCTGTGCCTGATGTCTTTGGTTGGATACATGGTGCAGATATAACATCACAATATACCAATTAAAACACAGCCGAATATATACTAAATCTGGCAACTTTTGTCAATGTCTCTGATTTAGACATTTCACTTTTAACAGGTTATCACCTGACCAGATCACTGTGCAAGTCCAGTACTGCTACTTCACATCTTCTGACGATGAAATTCCATTAGTTTTCTCATTCAGCTTACGGAAGTCAACATCCAAATTGATGCTTCAATCCATTTCAGGATTATTTTGTTGCCTGTTTTATTGCCACATGCAGAACTCTAAGATACGACATCCTTTCACTTGTGGGCATACAAACCATGCATTAACAGCCTTTATTGTCTATCTATAATTGTGTGGGCTATTAGGATTTAAGAATATAACTAGTCTTCTTCTTGCGTATGATGTGCACAGCCTAAAGTTGTAGGACAACTTGTTCTATTTGATCTTATTTGATTGTGTATGCCGGGTTGATTACTTTCATCGAAAAAGGTTGCCACGTGAAGGTTGCAATCTCCCACCCCAATAGAACAGGTTAGTCCAGGGAGATGTGACAGATTCCACACAAACACAAAAAGCTGGAGTAACTCAGCGGGTCAGGCAGCATCTGTGGAGAACATGGATAGGTGACGTTTCAGAGTGCTGGAGTAACTTAGCGGGTCAGGCAGCATCTGTAGAGAAAATAAACAGATGACTTTTCGGGTCTGTACCCACTCGGATTCCATAGTTGCACTTCTTCAGTCTGAAGAAGGGTCTCGACCTGAAAGGTCACCCATTCCTTCACTCCAGAGATGCTGCGTCCTGCTGAGCTACTCCGGCACCCTGCGCTGATGGTTATTCCCTTTGTCCTGCATTTGTACACTGTGGACAGCTTGATTGTAATCATGTGGTCTTTCTGCTCACGGCCCAGCATGCAACAAACAAGCATGAAACAAAACATGACAATAAACTACATTAAACATAGAAATTAGGTGCAGGAGGAGGCCATTCGGCCCTTCGAGCCTGCACCGCCAATCAATATGATCATGGCTGATCATCCAACTCAGTATCCTGTACCTGCCTTCTCTCCATACCCCCTGATCCCTTTAGCCACAAGGGCCACATCTAACTCCCTCTTAAATATAGCCAATGAACTGGCCTCAACTACCTTCTGTGGCAGAGAATTCCAGAGACTCACCACTCTCTGGTGTGAAAAATGTTTTACTCATTCGGTCCTAAAGGAATTCCCCCTTATCCTTAGACTTTGACCCCTTGTCCTGGACTTCCCCAACATCGGGAACAATCTTCCTGCATCTAGCCTGTCCAACCCCTTAAGAATTTTGTAAGTTTCTATAAGATCCCGCCTCAATCTTCTAAATTCTAGCGAGTACAAGCCGAGTCTATCCAGTCTTTCCTCATATGAAAGTCCTGACATCCCAGGAATCCGTCTGGTGAACCTTCTCTGTACCCCCTCTTTGGCAAGAATGTCTTTCCTCAGATTTGGAGACCAAAACTGTACGCAATACTCCAGGTGTGGTCTCACCAAAACCTTGTACAACTGCAGTAGAGCCTCCCTGTTCCTATACTCAAATCCTTTCGCTATGAATGCTAACATACCATACGCTTTTTTCACTGCCTGCTGCACCTGCCTGCCTACTTTCAATGACTGGTGTACCATGACACCCAGGTCTCGTTGCATCTCCCCTTCTCCTAATCGGCCACCATTCAGATAATAGTCTACCCTCCTGTTTTTGACACCAAAGTGGATAACCTCACATGTATCCACATTATACTGCATCTGCCATGCATTTGCCCACTCACCCAGCCCATCCAAGTCACCTTGCAGCCTCCTAGCATCCTCCTCACACCTAACACTACTCCCCAGCTTAGTGTCATCAGCAAACTTGGAGATGTTGCATTCAATTCCCTCGTCCAAATCATTAATATATATTGTAAATAGCTGGGGTCCCAGCACTGAGCCTTGCGGTACCCCACTAGTCACTGCCTGCCATCCTGAAAAGGACCCGTTTACTTCTACCCTTTGCTTTCTGTCTGCCAGCCAGTTCTCTATCCACATCAATACTGAACCCCCAATAGTGTGTGCTTTAAGTTTGTATACTAATCTCTTATGTGGGACCTTGTCGAAAGCCTTCTGAAAGTCTAGATACAACACATCCACTGGTTCTCCCTTATCCACTCTGCTAGTTACATCCTCGAAAAATTCTATAAGATTCATCAGACATGATTTACCTTTCGTAAATCCACGCTGACTTTGTCCAATGATTTCACCACTTTCCAAATGTGCTGCTATCCCATCTTTAATAACTGACTCTAGCATTTTACCCACTACCGATGTTGACTAACTGGTCTGTAATTCCCCGTTTTCTCTCTCCCTCCTTTATTTAAAAGTGGGGTTACATTAGCTACCCTCCTACTCCAGAATCTAAAGAGTTTTGAAAAAATATCACTAATGCATCCACTATTTCTGTGGCTACTTCCTTGAGTACTCTGGGATGCAGCCTATCTGGCCCTGGGGATTTATCGGCCTTTAATCCATTCAATTTACCTAACACCACTTCCCAGCTAACCTGGATTTCACTCAGTTCCTCCATCTTATTTGACTCCCGGTCCCCTGCTATTTCAGGCAGATTATTTATGTCTTCCTTAGTGAAGACAGAACCAAAGTAGTTATTCAATTGGTCTGCCATGTCCTTGTTCCCCATGATCAATTCACCTGTTTCTGATTGCAAGGGACCTACATTTGTTTTAACTAATCTTTTTCTCTTAACATATGTATAAAAACTTTTGCAGTCAGTTTTTATGTTCCCTGCCAGTTTTCTTTCATAATCTATTTTCCCTTTCCTACTTAAGCCCTTTGTCCTCCTCTGCTGGACTCTGAATTTCTCCCAGTCCTCGGGTAGGTTGCTTTTTCTGGCTAATTTGTATGCTTCATCTTTTGTTTTGATACTATCCCTGATTTCCCTTGTTATCCACGGATGCACTACCTTCCCTGATTTATTCTTTTGCCAAACTGGGATGAACAATTGTTGTAGTTCATCCATGCAGTCTTTAAATGCCTTCCATTGTCAACCCTTTAAGAATCAATTGCCAGTCTATCTTGGCCAATTCATGTCTCATACCTTCAAAGTTACCTTTCTTTAAGTTCAGAACCCTTGTTTCTGAATGAATTATGTCACTCTCCATCCTAATGAAGAACTCAACCATATTATGGTCACTCTTGCCCAAGGGGCCACGCACAACAAAACTGCTAACTAACCCTTCCTCATTACGCAATACCCAGTCTAGAATAGCCTGCTCTCCCACGTTGGTTCCTCTACATATTGGTTTAGAAAACTATCCCGCATACATTCCAAGAAATCCTCTTCCTCAGCACCCCTGCCCATTTGATTCACCCAATCTATATGTAGATTGAAGTCACCCATTATAACTGTTTTACCCTTGTTGCACGCATTTCTAATTTCCTGTTTGATGCCATCCCCAACTCCACTACTACTGTTAGGTGGCCTGTACACAACTCCCACTAGCGTTTTCTGCCCCTTAGTGTTTCGCAGCTCTACTCATATCGATTCCACATCCTCCAAGCTAATGTCCTTCCATTCTATTGCGTTAATCTCCTCTCCTACCAGCAACGCTACCCCACCCCCTTTCTGTTTATCCCTCCTGAATATTGAATATCCCTGGATATTCAGCTCCCAGCCTTGGTCACCCTGGAGCCATTCTCCGTGATCCCAACTATATCATAGTCATTAATAGCTATTCGCACCTTCAACTCGTCCACCTTATTACGAATGCTCGTCGCATTGAGACACAAAGCCTTCAGGCTTGTTTTTACAACATTCTTACTCCTTATACAATTATGTTGAAAAATGGCCCTTTTCGATTTTTGCCCTGGATTTGTCTGCCTGCCACTATTAATTGTCACCTTGCTACCGATTGCTTCTACCCTCATTTTATACCCCTCTTTCTCTCTGCTCACACATTTAAGAAACCCACCACCTCTTATTCTCTGTTTATTAATTTTTTCTTCTTTCCCCCCTACATGTTGGGTCTGAGTGCTTCCCTTCTCTGCCACAATTAAGTTGCTGTAGAGGTTATGTTCAAACCTTTAATCTACAAATATGGCTATTATGCATTCAACTGAGCTGTAAATGATTATTATTCCAATAAACCATCTGCATACAAATACCCCTTTTAAGTTCTGATTATACCTATTTGCTTCCAATTATAACTAAGTTCAGCTTTTTAAGCTAAACCTTGCAATTTAATTCAAAAAATTTGGTGTTGTTAAAAGGCAAAAAGCAAAGGTTATCCTTGTATTACATGTTGATTAGTGTGGGTGTCACTGGCAAAGCCATCATGTATTGTCAATCTCAAACCATTATTGATCTGTGGCTTGCGGGGCCATTTCAGAGGGCAATTAATTGCCCACCCTGTTACTGTACATCAAGAGGCATACAAAATACAAGAATGAGCAAGGCTGGCAGGTCCCCATTTCCAAAGGATATTGGTGAATTGGTTTCACAAGTTCTCAAATTATAGGAGTAGAAATCGGCCATTCGGCCCATCCAGTCTACTCTGCCATTCAATCATGGCTGATCTCTGCCTCCTAATCCAATTTTTCTGCCTTATCATCATAACCATTGACACATGTTTTAATCAAGAATGTGTCTCTCGAAATATCCACTGACTTGGCTTCCACTGTCCTCTGTGGCAATGAGTTACACAGATTAATTAATCCTCTGACTAAAGAAGTTCCTCCTCGCCTCCTTTCTAAAAGAGCGCCTTTTAATTCTGAGGCTGTGGCCGCTGGTCATAGACTCTCCCACCAATGGAAACATCCTTTCCTCATCCACTCTATCTATGCCTTTCATTATTCTGTACGTTTCAATGAGGTCCCCCCTCAACCTTCTAAACTCCAGCGAGTACAGGCCCAGTGCTGTCAAACACTCATCATAGGTTAACCCTCTCACTCCTGGGATAATTCTTGTAAACCTCCTCTGGACCCTCTCCAGAGCCGGCACATCCTTCCTCAGATATGGGGCCCAAATTTGCTCACAGTACTCCAAATGCTCCTGGCCAGCGCCTTATAGAGCCTCAGCTCTACACAATCCCATGAGTTCATACAATCCTGCAAGTTTATGGCTACCATTACTGATATTAAATTGAATCTCCGCAGCTTCTCTGGTTGGATTGAAACCAGCATCTCTGATCAGCAGGCCTTGGAACTGCCAACTCAGTAGTCTATACAGTGTGCCACCATGCCCCACTTGCAAGCTAAATTCACAAGGGCCTTGCAAACACTACCAGCAGGCTTACTCATCTGAAGGGAATGAGATTAGAAGCTTTTACAAGTGGCTTAATGGAGTGCATTGCCATAATTGTGGCAATGCAACTAATGCTATTAATAGCTCTCAGATAAAATTATAAAGTGGTCTCTCTAGACAGCACCTTCTCAGGGGAATAAGGACGGGCCATAAATACTGACTTGGCCAGCAATGTACAGAACATCAATACATTTTCCTTCATCAGAACAGAAGGACTTTTCATTGAAGTGAAATTTAATTGTTTCCCCAGACGTGAATGCTGCCTGATCCACTGAGAACGTCCAAGATTATTATCTTTACATTCTCAGCATCCACAGTATTACAGTATGGACGGATCTGCCATGTGGAAAACATACCTTGATCGCTTCCTGGCAGCTATATCCGAGCTGTTACCGACTCGATAAGCTGTCGGGACGTTTCGGTCTCTATCCCGCTCCTCGCGTCGTCTTTCTGATGACTGAACTCTTCGCCCATGAGGCGATCTTGATCTACAACCAAAGAAAACAAAGATTTATTCAGTAAAGCGGTGCTTAGTTAATTACATCTCCGTCTTTGGCTTACAGCTTTCTGAGCCCTCTCGGGTGTTTAATGACATGGACAGACTGGAGAAGCTGCTGTTGTTTTTCATTGCAACACTGAGGGCAGAAAGGGAGACAATGGCTACAGCATCAGCATTGTAGTCAGAGTTGCTCAGCGCAGAGAGCAAGCCTATCATGTCCTCGTTGACCACTGCACCGGCCTGAATTAATGCCTTTTACCCATCTTTTATTCACAGCTTTGAAATCATGAGGTGTATAGGGTAGAGAGTGGATGTGTCCCAGGATGGAAGGGGCAGAAACCAGAGGAAATATAATAAAAATAACAGGCAAAAGGGCTGAAAGTATCAGGTTTTTAAGTAATGAGTGGGGAGTGATGGAAGGAGATTCACTTGTGGCACCTGGATAAAAATGTGAAAACATTTGCAGCATCAGGAAGGGTTAGAGGGATATGGGCCTAACGTAGTTTAGCTGGGCATCTTGGGTCAGCATGGATGAGATGGGCCGAAGGGCCTGTTCTGTGTTTTATGATTGTAAGATGGGGGAAAAGGAGATGTAAGCGAAGAGCTCAAAGTGTTAGAGGTCTAACTAGAAATGAATAAAAAGGATCTGCTTTCACAGGAGGACCAGAGGTCACAGATTCAAAAAACAATTGGTGAGGAGCCAAACGTGACCCAATGAAAAGGTCTGTCAGACAGCAAGTAATTATAAAGTGGAATTCATATCCTGAAATACCATGAGCTGAATAGTCTCCTTCCAAGCTGTAACAATGCCAAAGATTCAGATAACTATAGAACACATTAACATTACACAGAAAGCAACAAGCAACAAAAACAAGAGCCCTGGCAGCTTTTAACGTCGGGCAAAAAGCGAGAATGGGCCTCAGCGAACAGTCTTTCTTTCACACAAAAGACAGAGGAAACGTGGAAAGCTCTCACTCAATAAACTGTTGAAACCAGAAATCAAATAGAAAACATTTAAAATTGAGATCAATGCTGCATTGATATGAAAGTACAGTAAAGGTTACAGTTGCCTCTAGGAACAACTGAAGCAGGCAAATCAATAATGTTCTAATTGAATGGTGGGAAAGGCTCGAGGAGCTGAATGGCCTTTCTATATCCCTGTATGTGCCTACAGCTACTAGACTTTTAATATACTGCGGCTGAAGTACAAATAAAATGAATGCCTGCACAGCATACCACATAATTTGTGTAAATGACTGTGCCTGATAGCATGCCCGATATCCATCCAAAAATACAACAACCAATACGTAAAAACTGACAAAGTGTTTAGAAATGTATTAAACAAACACAGAAGAAAAGAATAGCTACTTGAGATTAAACAAACACAGGAGGAGAAAATAATGACAATTTAATTAGTGGTGCATATCCCCATGGTTTACTTGGAAGAGCTGAAACAAAATGCAATTATGCTACAGTTACGGATCTCCGGTGTCTGAAGCCCATGAAACGTCATCTACCATAGTTGGAATCTGGGATGAGCTGGAATCTGGAACGGTGGTGGAAGCAAGTATCCAGGCAACATTCAAGAAGCATGCACATAAGTAATTGGATTACCGAACCACAGAAAGCTATGAATAAAAGATGGGTAAGGGGATTAATCTAGGCAAGTATAATGGACAGCATGGGCATGATGGCCTTGCTTTCTGCACTGAGTAACTCGGACTGCAATGCTGAGGTTGTAGGCAACTTCAAGACAACCACACACAGAGCTGCAGATGAATAGATTAACCTCATATCCCTGCAGAATTTAATTTAAGCAAAGTAGTTCTGGTTGAGTAGATCAGAACTGCACAGAATTATCAAGGTCAGAAATATCTTCCAGATCAATTACAGTTGAAGATGACAAATTTCTTACAATTCCAAAACAGGCAGTTTTATCTATTTGACTGATCCAAGTAGGTCTCATTATTCTGAGTGGGAGAGAGGTTGCAGATATATAATGCCTACTGCACCAGGACAAGCTGGCCAGACAGAGCAGAAGATTTTCATCTAACTATCTCAGCTCATGTGTGTTTGAAGGCATAGTAGGCAATGCCCAATTATACAGTAGGTGACACAGCTAGCCATCTGACGCGCAATAAATAAATAGATAAATAATACGGTCATCGGCCTGAAGCATATAAAATTCCTATGGCGCTTGACAGAGTAGATAAGGAGGTACTGATTAGAACAGAGGTAGACACAAAATGCTGGAATAACTCAGCAGGACAGGCAGCATCTCTGGAGAGAAGGAAGGGGTGACATTTCGGGTCGAGACCCTTCTTCAGTCTGATGCTGCCTGTCCCGCTGAGTTACTCTAGCATTTTGTGTCTACCTTTGATTTAAACCAGCATCTGCAGTTCTTTCCTACACATAGATTAGAATGGAATTTTAATTAGGTACTGATTAGAATGGAATTTTAGAACTGGGGGGGGGTGTCAGTGTCACAAAATAAGGATCCACGATATAGTATAGACAAGAAGACATCTCTTAACAAAGGGAGTAGCAAAGATTTGGGATTCTCAGTCTGGGATTGTTAGCTTTAAGAATGTCACAGTAACCAAGGATTTCAGGGTTTAGTACAGGAATGTGTAGGAAGGAACTGCAGATTTACACCGAAGATAAGACACAAAATTCTGGAGTAACTCAGCGGGACAGGCAGCATCTCTGGAGAGAAGGAATAGGCGATGTTTCTGGTCGAGACGGCAGGATGTTGCCTGAGCCGCTGAGTGACTCCGGCATTTTGTGTATATCTTTAGTACTGGAATGTTGCACTGAGGTAAAGATGGATCATGACTTTACTGATTGCAGAGAGGTCTGGGAGGAGTTGAACGGCCCACTATTTCCATTTCTGGTGTTCTATTGAGGGAGAATAGTTCAGTTCAGTTTAGTTTATTGTCACGTGTACCGAGGTACAGTGAAAAGCTGTTTTGTTGCATGCTGACCACATATTAACTTTAAGAACACACCTTGAATGTCTGACGCTTCTGTAGGCACTCGGCAGAGAATGTTTTGCTTTTGACCGCGACCTCGATCTGGACCTCAGGCGATATCTGGGCCGCGACCGAGACCTTGACCGCGATTTCTTCCTGTGCTTCTTCTCTTTCTTCTTTTCTTTCTCCTTCTCCCTTTCCTTCTCCTTTTCTTTATCCTTCTCTTTCTCCTTCTCCTTCTCTTTCTCTTTCTCCTTCTCCTTCTCCTTCTTCTCTTTCTCTTTTGAAATCCTTGCATTTTTTATTGTGACCCGACGGAATGTCTTCACTTCCATAGCTGGAACAACGTTATATGAAATCTCACTAGTGACCTAAAGGAGAGAAACGGCAGAACTTTATCATGCCCTTCAAAGACAAGGCATTTCCCCCCCTCCCCCCATTTAGGCCCTTTGGCCCACTAAGTCTGTGCCAACCATCATTCACACTAGATTTAAGTTCTCCCACTTCCCCACCCGCTTCATATACATTAGGGGGAAATTTAGGGAGATATATTAACCTACAAACCTGCACGTCTTTGGGATGCGAGAGAAAAACGGAGCACCGGGAGGAAACCAACGCAGTCACGGGGAGAACATGCAAACTCCACACAGGCAGCACCCGAGGTCAGGATTAAACCCGGGTCTCTGGCGTTGTGAAGCAGCTGCTCTACTTGCTGTACTACTTTTGATCTGGGCAAACCACGACAGGGAAATCTACGATTTCCTAAGTATATAACGCTCTTTGCAGGATCTTCTAATTAATTGTTGCCACTCAGTTAGGATTGGGAGCCTGGTGCTGCAGTCAGCCGCAAAGTGCAGACACTCATCACTGACTGCAGTGCACAAGAGCTAGCGAGTGTGTTGCAGGGATCTCGGTCTCAGCTTAAGAAGCAAAGTTACTAATCACTGGTGGCCACCAACTGTGATTTCACCAAGGTGTGGTGGTGTAGCCACTTTGAAAGGTTTCCCAGAGAGCAAAATTTCATAATCATCCCACAGAGCACAAACTAATATTGGAACATATAGGAGAATAAGATAAATATGAAATCACAAACTAAGCTGAATATAAAAACAATAAAATTAATAATAAAGAAATATTTATCCAAGAGTATTACAAAATTCTTGCCACATATCTTAAGCTTTTCACGGTATTTCAGCAGACTAGCATGTAATTTTTATTGGATTACTGATTTCCCTTATGTATGGATGAGGACAGGACAGCCTGAAGAAGAGGAATAAATCATTGATAACTTCAGAATTTCTGCAAGTGCTCAAAACCTGCAGTTGATAGCACCTTCTCACCATAAGATGCGGCCCAGTGGACTACTGACTACTGTACTGACAAGAATAGAAACAGCATTTGAAATGTAACTTTGTTGAGATTTGCTTCAAAAATACCCACGCAGTCTGTAAATAATTTACCAATATTAAAGCAGCCAAAAATAAAAGCTATATTACAACTAAAGATATGATAGTTCCTTCTCTGACAGATATTTTTTGCAGAGACAGTTGCAATAAGTTGGATTAGCGAGCGGTACAATGCAGAAACCTTTCACCACATTGACTTCAGTCTGATGAAGGTCGACTGCGGGAGAAGTGTGACTCCTGTACAATGCATTGAGCCTTGCTGAAGAAAAGCACAAATTGAATAGAGGCTGATGCTTGTTGGCCCATCCAGCGCTTGCCTCTCTGTGCTGAAAGGCATTCTGCAGGGTATGCTGCTAATATCATTGCTCGCAAACAGGTCACATTTTTGTTTGTGCCGCTGCTTATTCTACCGAGGAGGAACAAACATAATCTTTCATTGGCATGCCATCTAATATTTAGCCTTCCTCCAAAGTCAACACAATATTCGCCCATCATTATGATAAAATGCCTGTTGCGCTGGCTTCCTTCAGCTCTCAAGCGCTCTGGGACATTTGTATTTATGAAAAGACATTTTGGAAATGCGAGTCTTTAAGTCTGGGGTGAAGTTTAGGCTGTAGTTGCCTCCCGGGGTTGCAGTCCAACCTGGCCCATTGTTAGGCACTGAACCCTGAGTGGTCACACATCCGCGCCTCATCTCCACTAAATACCTTCCAACAGCTGTCAATGTTCAGCCTCAAGCTTCATCAGTTAAACTAAGGGCATTTAGCATCAGGGACATACAGACTCACTTGCAATGTGCCAGCCTATAAGCGATGATTACTAATATAATTCACTCATATTATTTCAAAGTCAATTATCTCACAGTGCGCTTTTATTGGTATCTATAGTATTAATCAACATAAGACATTGTTAGGCAATGAGAGTATAGCTTTGATCCATTTACTTTCATGATAATGGGCCCCAAATGGAAGGTTGATGACTTCAGTTCTGTTAAGTGCACAAACCATTAACCATGGCATCAACTCATTTTCATTAACACAAGGGAACCAAAGCCGTCGCAGGCTTTGCTTAACTAATACGGGCAGGGGATGTAGCTCAGTGGTAGAGCGCATGCTTTGCATGTATGAGGCCCCGGGTTCAATCCCCGGCATCTCCACTCCTTTTGCCTTTATAAATCAGAGCACTGAATATAGGAGTAGGGAAGTAATGTTAAAATTGTACAAGGCATTGGTAAGAGCAATTCTGGAGTATGGTGTACAATTTTGGTCGCCTAGTTATAGGAAGGATGTCAACAAAATAGAGAGAGTACAGAGGAGATTTACTAGAATGTTGCCAGGGTTCCAGCAACTATGTTACAGAGAAAGGTTGAACAAGTTTGGTCTTTATTCTTTGGAGCGCAGAAGGTTAAGGGGGGACTTGATTGAGGTCTTTAAAATGATGAAAGGGATAGACAGAGTTAACGTGGATACGTTTTTCCCATTGAGGGTAGGGAAGATTCAAATAAGAGGGCATGACATGAGAATTAAGGGACAGAAGTTTCGGGGTAACGTGAGGGGGAACTTCTTTACTCAGAGGGTGGTGGCTGTGTGGAATGAGCTTCCAGCAGAAGTGGTGGAGGCAGGATCGATTTTAACATTTAAGAGTAAAGTGGATAGGTATATGGACGTGAAGGGAATGGAGGGGTATGGTCTGAGTGCAGGTAGATGGGACTAGGGGAAAACAAATGGTCGGCACGGACTGGAAGGGCCGAGAGGGCCTTTTTCCATGCTGTAATTGTTATATGGTTATATGGTTATATGGTTAATACAACGCGCCTGCTTGTTTTATAGATGAACAAGCCAAAACTCCCAGGGCATGATCCCTGCTGGCCCCAGGAGGCAATGTAATGGTAAATAAACCAGAGAGGCAAGGAGGAGAGCGTAGGCAAAGACTATGCATCAGTCTGAAGAAGGGTCTCGACCAGAAGTGTCGCCCATTCCTTCTCTCCATAGATGCTGCCTCACCCACTGTTACTCCAGCATTTTGTGTCTAGCGTAGGCAAAGACATGATACACTATGTTCAATGGAACATATCTGTGAACCAGACGTTACAAATTGACAGGGATATAGGCAGGCTAGTCAGAATTCAACAGCTTATCCAAAGGATGATTATCACCTTCGATTACCACCTGCATGGTGGCGCAGTGGTAAGGTAGGCCTTACAGCACTAATCCTGACTATCTGTATGGATTTTGTAAGTTCTCCCCATGACCATGTGGGGTGTCCTCTCCCCCCCCCCCCCCCCCACCACGAGATCTTCGGTTTCCTCCCACACTCCAAAGACGTACAGGTTTGTAGGTTAATTGGCTTGTATAAATGTAAACATAGTCCCTGGTGTGTGTAGGATAGTGTTAATGTGTGGGGATCGCTGGTCGGTGTGGACTCGGTGGGCCGAAGGGCCTGTTTCTGCGCTGTATCTCTAAACTAAACTAAAACTATGTTCATGTGAATGTAGGAAGTAAAAGTTTTCAGATGGCGCGACTGTTGGTGCTGCTGTGGGTATTGAGGAGGGTTGTCTTTGGCGACAGCGGGACATGGATCCAGTGGAAAGTTGGGCCGAGCATTGGCAGATGGAATTTTAACTTGACAAGAGGCAATGCATATAGAAAGTCAAATAGGATAGGACGTGTATAGTAAATAGTAGGGGATTCGGGAATGGACACCAAACGTTCAAATAACTCAGTGGGTCAGGCAACATACCATGGACAGGTGACGATTCAGGTCAGGTGTTGATCAACAGAGGGATCTTGGTACAAGTCCATCAAGTGGCATGATAGGCGGAGAGGGAGATGAAGAAGATAGGTGGACACGCTTGCCTTCACCGGTCAGGGCATAGGATATAAAGGTAGAGACCGTACGTGGCATTTTTACAAGACACCAGTTGGACCATACATGGAGTATTGTGTGAAGTTGATGTTGTCACACGGTGGGAAGGATGGGGTTCTGCTGGAGAGAGTGCGGAGGAGATTCACCAAGATGGTGCCAGGATTGGAGCACGCTAGTTCTCGGGAGATACTGGGCAGGCTGGGATTGTTTCCCTTCAGTGAAGGAGGCGGTTGAAGGAGGGGTGTACAAACTAATGAGAAACAGATAGGGTTCGAGTCAGACTCGCGTTCATATCGTAGAGGTATTAGAAACAAGAACGCATACGTTTGAAGGGAGACGAGGGGAAAGTGGTTTTACTCAGAGAATGGTTGCTGTCAGTTTGTTTAGTTTATTGTCACATGTATCGAGGTACAGAGAAAAGCTGTTTGTTGCCTGCTAACCAATCAGTGGAAAAACAATACATGATTACAATCGATCCATTTACAGCGTATAGAAACATGATAAGGGAATAATGTTTAGTGCCAGGTAAAGCCAGCAAAGTCCGTTCGAAATAGACACAAAATGCTGGAGTAACTCAGCGGGACAGGCAGCATCTCGGGAGAGAAGGAATAGGTGACGTTTTGGGTTGGGATCCCTCTTCAGACCCGACCTGAAACGTCACCCGTCCCTTCTCTCCAGAGATGCTGCCTGTCCCACTGATTTACTCCAGCATTTTGTGTCTATCTTGATCAGACTTTATTGGCTTCTATCTTCTATTTAAACCGGCATCTGCAGTTCTTGCTTGCCTACACAAAGTCCGATCAAGGATAGTTCGAGGGTCACCAAAGAGGTAGATAGTAGATAGTAGATAGCCAAGGAGTCCCTGTCGGAGGAGGTGGTGGAGTGTCACACAATCACTATGCCCGTGACATTAGACAGGCAAAACATAGAAGGATACGATTCTAGTGCTGGCAAATGGGATTAGTGTAGATGGGTAAAATGGTTGGCACTGGTGTTTTGGGCTGCACAACTCTATAACTAACTGCACAACCCTAAACTCTGGAGCTGCTTTACGGGAAATAACAAGGTCAATGGGCATCTGTACGTCTCACTGCCGAGTCTTTGATGCAAGTTACCACAAATCCTTCAATATCAATAACTACGGAAAATATTCTGCACTAAAACTGGAGGACGTGGGTTTAAGGGGGGAGGGAACCCGAGGAGCAACTTCATCCATAGAGGATGGTGAGTATATGGAATGTGCCATAGGAGAACGTGGCAAAGGGCAATATTTGGAATTTGGAATATTTGAAATTCACTGGAATTTAGAAGGATGAGAGGGAATCTTATAGAAACATATAAAGTTCTTAAAGGATTGGACAGGCTAGATGGAGGAAACATGTTCCCGTAGTTGGGGGAGTCCAGAACCAGGGGTCACAGTTTAAGAATATGGGATAGGCCACTTAGGATTGAGATGAGGAAAAACTTCTTCAGATTCAGTTGTGAATCTGTGGAATTCTCTGCCACAGAAGACTTAAGGGGTTGGACAGGCTAGATGCAGGAAGATTGTTCCCGATGTTGGGGAAGTCCAGGACAAGGGGTCACAGCTTAAGGATAAGGGGGAAATCCTTTAAGACCGAGATGAGAAGGACTTTTTTCACACAGAGAGTGGTGAGTCTCTGGAACTCTCTGCCACAGAGGGTAGTTGAGGCCAGTTCATTGGCTATATTTAAGAGTGAGTTGGATGTGGCCCTTGTGGCTAAGGGGATCAGAGGGTATGGAGAGAAGGCAGGTACGGGATACTGAGTTGGATGATCAGCCATGATCATATTGAATGGCGGTGCAGGCTCGAAGGGCTGAATGGCCTACTCCTGCACCTAATTTCTATGTTTCTATGTTTCTAAGACAGTAGAGGCCAATTCACTGGATGTTTTCAACTGAGTTAGATTTAGATCTTAGGGCTAAAGGAATCAATGGATATGGGGAAAAAGCAGGAACGCGGTACTGGTTTTAGATGATCAGCCATGATCATATTGAATGTGGTGCTGGCTCGAAGGGCCGAATGGTCTATTCCTGCACCTATGTTTCTATAATTGCAATGTTTAATACATTGGTTGGACAGTGTATGGTTAGGAATGGTTTAGTGAGATAAGGGCCAAACACAAGCAAATGGGACCAACTCGTGTAACTTGGTCGGCATGACAGGTTTTGTTGAAGGGTCTGCTTCGGAGCTATATGATTGTATGACTAACAATGAAGCCTTAGTGTGTCATGTTGTCACTTGTGGGCGGAGCACCAAGGCAAATTCCTTGTATGTGAATACTTGGCCAATAAATGTATTAATTCATAAACTTATTAATTCATTCATTAGTTAGTTAAAGCCATTGATATCAAGCAAAACAGGATTACTGAATTGTTAAGCGCAATTTTATCTGCCAAGGAGATAGCTAAAAGTTATTTTCAAAAGTAAATTTATGCAAAGATGTGAAGATATTTTGGGTATCAAATGAAATGAAATAGGAGCCAAAGGTTTTGGGTATCAAATGAAATTCGGCCAGTTCCATCATTGAATAGAAAGACCATACACACAAGATCTACAGTATAATTTAAAAAAAAGCCTAATGGGGAGAAACAAGTGAAAAACAGCGGGAGGAAAATGCGAATAGAAAAAAGACAATAGAATAGTGGCCGTCAAAGGGGAGGTGGTTTATTGGCTGAACAGATTTTTGAACTGTTCTAAAGAGGAGAAAACTGCTAAATAATGCACCACGGTCTGAGGCAAACTAAAGGATCTATTCAGTCCTCTGCTTGTTTCTAAAACAATGAGGACCTGCCTTCTCCAGACCACATGCTAAATCTGTGGTGGAAGTTTGCTGCAAAATGCAAATGTGCTAACTGCCGATGAAAGGAAGGAATACTGAAAGTCGGGACGCAGAACCACACACTAAGCTTTAAGAAATAACTGCATATGGTGGAAAAATCAAAGAGAGACAAAAATGCTGGAGAAACTCAGCGGGTGAGGCGGCATCTATGGAGCGAAGGAATAGGTGACGTTTCGGGTTAGCTTAACCCTAACCTAAAAAAGACAGATACAATAGTGGCATTTAAGAGGCTTTTAGATAAGACACCGGGATAGAGGGGGCATGTAAGGATGTGCATCACACGCAAAAAGAGAAGATTAGTTTGTGTGTATAATCTTTCTATTTAATGTCGAAGCAGGCTGAATTTCACTTTATACCCAAAGCCTTCGGCACCGTGCTGAGCACAGACAATGTGGGCTGATGGGCCTGTTCCTCTTCTGTACGTTTCAATGTTCCGTGAACAATCAAAGATTGGAAGTTTAAAAATATATTGCTGTGCCATTGAAGCAGTTGATAGTTTTCTTCCAAGTACTCAATTATTTAAGATCTGTGGATATGTGTATGTGAACTGCTCTTGACTCAATAAAAATCCTCCACGTTTCTGGTAATTCATCAACCTTGCAGTTTTTGGTTTGGTATTTAATTTTCATGTTCACGGCTCTGGATGCTTTTCTGCAGGAAAGCTGCAGTGTGAGTACAAACAAAGAGTAGGGATTAACGGGTCCCTTTCAGAATGGCAGGCAGTGACTAGTGGGGTACCGCAAGGCTCGGTGCTGGGACCGCAGCTATTTACAATATACATCAATGATTTGGATGAAGGGATTCAAAGTAACATTAGCAAATTTGCAGATGACACAAAGCTGGGTGGCAGTGTGAACTGTGAGGAGGATGTTATGAGGATGCAGGGCGACTTGCACTGGTTGAGGGAGTGGGCAGATGCAAGGCAGATGAAATTTAATGTGGATAAATGTGAGGTTATCCACTTTGGTAGCAAAAACAGGAAGGCAGATATCTAAATGGCGTCAAGTTGGGTAAAGGGGAAGTACAACGGGATCTGGGGGTCCATGTTCATCAGTCTATGAAAGTAAGCATGCAGGAACAGCAGGCATTGAAGAAAGCGAATGGCATGTTGGCCTTTATAACAAGAGGAATCAAATATAGGAGCAAAGAGGTCCTTCTGCAGTTGTACAGAGACCTAGTGAGACCACACCTGGAGTATTGTGTGCAGTTTTGGTCCCCTAATTTGAGGAAGGACATTCTTGCTATTGAGGGAGTGCAGCGTAGGTTTACCAGGTTAATTCCCGGGATGGCGGGAATTACTCCAGCATTTTGGGTCTATCTTCATTTTAAACCAGCATCTGCAGCTCCTCCTGAAACAACACTATCGTACCCAGTGTTGTGCATTCATGTTGAGTCTAGGCTTTAGGTCAAACATTAAACGATTCTACATTCTCCAGGTAATATTACACGTAATAAAAGCAGAGACTTCCCAGCCAAACTGAGCAAAGCAGATGAGATTAGTTGATCTTGTATTGATGATCTGCACAGATATTGTGGGCCGAAGGCCTATTCCTGTGCTGTACTGTTCTATATCTAATTTTTAATCTCTCATGTTATACCTGTCTCAGCATTTTGAAATGTATTTCGGCTGTAATTCTTCCCCCAGTTTTGATGCAAGCACAGCAAACCAAAACATTAGCACCGTTTCCCTTTCCACAAAATTGTGGCGGCACGGTGGCGCAGCAGTAGCCGCTGCCTTACAGCGCCAGCGACACCGGCGACCCGGGTTCCATCCCAACTGCGGGCGCCGTCCGTACGGAGTTTGCACCATCTCCCCGTGACCTGCGTGGGTTTTATCCGATGTCTTTGGTTTCCTCCCACACTTCAAAGACGTACAGGTTTGTAGGTAAATTGGCTTGGTAACTGTAAAAATTGTCCCTAGTGTGTGTAGGAAAGTGTTAATATGCGGGGAGCGCTGGTCGGCGCTGACCCGGTGGGCCGAAGGGCCTGTTTCCGTGCTGTATCTCTAAAACTAAAACTAAAAGCATTGTCCTGATATTCTCACAGAATCTATTATTTTTCTCGTTTTATTTCCGATTTCAAGCATCTCTGGTAGTTTTTCCAGTTAATGCATTTTTCTGGTTACAAGGAAACAACACATACATCATGGAAATCACATTCTTGTGCAAAAGGTGTCAAACATTATCAAATTATGCATGGAACGCCAGTTTAAAATGCATCAGTTTTGAGAGGTGGAAATTGTTTTATAGGCTGCGATTGCTCTTCGTGAAAAGGGGCATCACTGGAGAAAAACAAAGGCAGAGAATCTCAGTTCAGGAGTGTGATGTGGAGATCGAAGATTGCCCTGGAGTGCTGGTTAATTACTTTAGGGACAAGAGTACTTCTGTGTATATATTCCCGCATAAATTAAATGTAGTTGAGACAAGCTGCCCTTTGGAATGACAAGCTTCTTAGGCTAAATATTATGTTCTCATCATGTGCTTATGAATTCCTATGTAACACTATAAATATTATGTCATTAATATTCTGGGGCAGTCAAAAGCTAGTCCTGTAGTAAGAAAATTATCAATGATTCAATAATAGTTTGAAACATTTAATGGAGAACATGTTATTGGTTTGCATTAGTGAAGAAATAAAAGTCAAGTCAGGTCCAAGACTTGAGAACATTTTCGAGAGATGGACCAGCAGGCTTCAATGAAGTGGGAATTTTTTCCTTGAAAATAATTATTTCTGTGTACATGTAGTATTTTGTGATCTTCACTGACCTGCATGTTGTGGGAGGTATCGTCAGTGACTGTAGTTTCCAGTTCTCCAGAAGGCATGGGAGTTTTCAAGGTCTGCAGGAAAAGGGCAGCTCTCTTCTTGCGCTCTGCCTGCAGCTGCCTTTCTTTGCATTCTTTTGAAGCCTGCGCAAGCTTCTCCCGTGCAGCTGCTGCCAGCCTGTCCTCCAGCCTCTGTTTGGCTGCAGAGAGCAACACAAAACACGAATGAAGTTACACACACTCATACAAAGGTAGACGACTCGAACATTTAGCAGGAAACCAGGAATCCATTCGTTTTCAAATACATATTGATATAACACTTGAGCGTAGTTTGCATACATGGCTCCACTTTGAATGGATGAACTGGCATTGCTAGAACAAAACTAAGCTAAAGGTTCAAAATATTAGTATAGTTTAACTTCTTTGCCACATAATAGGACTATAATTAAATGTAAAGCAAATATTTATGTATCCCAGCAGCTTAATCGCCAGAATTTTACATGCCAACTATATGTATCTTACATTAGTTATGTACATTTGCATTTCATTACAGACAGACTGCTAACATTTTAGTAATCATTTGATTAAAAGGCTTATTGCCAGAGAACAGATTTCTACATTTCTGCATAAAATTGCAATCGGCAAGTATTAATTTGAGTAGACACAAGGAACTGCAAGTGCTGGTTTACACAAAAAAAACCGTGATGGATTAATGCCATGAAACTGATGAATTAATGAGAAGACGAGGCAATAACAAGTTAGTCACAGTGCGGAATTTGGTCGAATCTACTCAACTATCAGCAAGATAATTGGGTAATCCTCCGAGTAGCAGTCTCCAAAAGCCTTAAAACTACGAACAAAATAGTGATTCTGGATGTTTGCTAGCTTATCCAGTAGACAACATTGTGAAATATACCCCTTTACTTCAGGGAGCTTGGTTTAAACCTATCTCCAATGCAGTGATGGAGAATATTTTTTATCTGCAAGTTTGAAGATCCATATTTGATGAGACTGCTCAGGTTCTTGGTCAGTGCAAACTAGTTAAAATAAATGATGTCAACCTTCCAACACCCGTGTCTTACACATATAGTAGGGAAACAGGAGAAATAAGGAACTGCAGATGCTGGTTTACAAAAAAAAAAACCCATACAAAGTGCTGTAGTAACTCAATGGATCAGGCAGTTTCTCTGGAGAATGTGGATAGGTGACGTTTCTGGTCGAGACCCTTCTTCAGATTGTTTAGCGGGTAGGGGAAGAAGAAAGTTGAAAGAGAGATGGGGCAGGACAAAGTCTGGTAAGTTGGTTACAGGTGAGGGTTTTTTTTCTCCATATTTCGGGTCGGGACCCTTTTCAGAGAAACAGCCTTTCAGCCTACTCACCTGATGCCCGTCATCGGGCATCTATCTACATTTTCCGGCACTCAGCCCATGGTCTTCTCACACGTGTGCCTCACCACTAAGTTAAGTGCCCACTTAAGAATGAGCTTTGTCAGGTGTACTCCTTGGCTGTTCCAGAAACAAAATATTCAAGGATCGACAGTAAAATGACATTGGGCAAAAATGTGCAGTTGTCTCACATATTCCTTTTATTGATTTTGTCCCTGGATCGGATTGGAAGTCCAATGTTGTGCCCAGCTCAGGCTGAGCGTTGCAAACACTATCATGCTTGACTCTCAACTGGCATCCAGGGGCGGGAGATTGCAACCTTCACGTGGTCCGCCCTGTTTCGACTAATGCAATCAACTCGACGTGCACAAACGGAAGATCAAATAGAACAAGTTGTCCAACAACTTTAGGCTGTGCACGCCACACGAAAGAAGAATGACCAAACAAGTCAGATCTACGAAAACAATGTTGATGCAACACAGCAAGAATGAAATGAAACAGATTACCCAGCATCGATTTAGGCAACGGATTCAATCATGCCCAAAATGTTGCCAAGTCCTAATGATAGACAAAGCACTCCGCATGAATGTTGTGATACTGATGTCTGAATTTTAAAAGATGTCCCATCAAGTAATCAAGCAATGATGTATCAATAGTAGTGCTCACTAAACTATACTTTAAAGATACTACGGCAGATTCACCAATTACAATCCTTGGGAACATTAGGAGAGCAGATTCACGGAAGTGCTGGCATAATTATATTTACAGAGAAGGAAATATCGTTGGCAGTCCTCACCATTGATATCAGAGCCCTTGGGTTCAGATCAAACACAGATAAGGAGCCTTCTCCTGATGATCACCTATTGTTCTCCCTCAGCAGATGATGCAATGCTCCCCATGTTAAGCAATAATCAGAAGCAGTTGAGCAGCAATGTCACTAAAGTTACTTTGGATGGGGTAATTTAATTCCTATTAAATTGTGGCAATACACAATTGACTGGACTGGCTAGGAAGAGATGGAGAAAGATGCCAGAATGGTCCCGAGACAAGCGATGAGAGAATTAATAAACCAATTTAATCTCATTAATCTATTTGCTAAAGGTGTCTTCCTCCAGAACAACATTTGCTGGACTGACTGCCCAATGATCATAGTCAAACTGGCCCTTCAGCCCAAATGGCCCACGCTGACCCAAGATGTCCCATCTAAGGTACTCCCATTTGCCAGCATTTAGCCCATATCTCGCTAAACCTTTCCTATCCATGTAACATATAAAATTATTAAGGGTTTGGACACGCTAGAGGCAGGAAACATGTTCCCGATGTTGGGCGAGTCCAGAACCAGGGGCCACAGTTTACGAATAAGGGGTAGGCCATTTGGAACAGAGATGAGGAAAAGCTTTTTCACCCGGAGAGTTGTGAATCTGTAGAATTCTCTGCCTCCGACGGCAGTGGAGGCTAATTCTCTGGATGCTTTCCAAAAGTGGCTGTCTCTTCCAGTCCAGGAGTCTCCTACTACTGGAAACATCCTCTCCACACCCACTCTATCTAAGCCCTCCATTGTTCAGTAAGACTCAATGAGGCCCCTCCTGTTAATACTACTAAATTCCAGCAACTACAGGCTCAAAGCCATCAAACGCTCCTCATCTGTTAACCGAGCATCCTTGGGACCATGACCACTACCCACATCCCTCATCATTTTGTAAAACTCAGTCGCCTTCACTCCAGGGGAGACAGTTCCAGCCAACTGGTCTCTGCTAATAACAATCCTCGAGGACAGCCTTGCAAATCTTTTCTGTACCCTCCCTAGCTTATTCAAATTATTTCAATAGTGTGGTGACCTGAACAGGTCTACCATTCAGTGTTTGGAATACTTCACATTTTCAATAGCAAGAGATTTCTTTTCATTATAAATTAATGCACCACACACAACAAGAAAGGCTTGATAAATAGTTGTTGTGCACTTGCATTCTCCTATCTCATTAAGTGCATGAATGTGAAAGCAATTTCGCGAGGTCAAAATACAAAATTGGCTGCTTTCTTTCATTCCTGCTGGTGCAATGTGCAGGCGGTAGACAATTACCTTGAAATCTGGAAAAAACCCATTGGACATACATTTCCAAACAAATCAGCTTATCAATGATCCACAGGAAGCTGATATTCAACCCATCTAGTCTGGTCTGGCATCTCGTAGACCTGTCCCATATTATTTTCCCCAACTGTCTCCACAGCCCTGGAAACTCACCCCCCCACCTAGTAGCTGACCAACTCTTTTTGAGCAACTTGCTTAAATGTTTTCATCATTCTTGGATGTCATGAATCACATCGGATCAATGAGCGTAACAGTTTTCACTTTAAATCTCCTTTGTACCCATGTGCCAAGCTTCACATCTGTAAACACTAATCCTCAACGTGTCCTCAAGTCTATTTACCTTATGCAAAACAGGTATGAGTTTGTATACCCCTATCAAATGTCCGCTCAACCTTAGAGTCACAGTTGTGCTGTTTCATAAAAAAGACGCAGAATGCTAGAGTAACTCAGCATCTGTGGAGAACATGGATAGGTGACGTTTCACAGAGTGCTGGAGTAACTCAGCGGGTCAGGCAGCATCTGTGGAGAACATGGATAGGTGACGTTTCACAGAGTGCTGGAGTAACTCAGCGGGTCAGGCAGCATCTGTGGAGAACATGGATAGGCGACGTTTCACAGAGTGCTGGAGTAACTCAGCGGGACAGGCAGCATCTGTGGAGAACATGGATAGGTGACGTTTCACAGAGTGCTGGAGTAACTCAGCGGGACAGGCAGCATCTGTGGAGAACATGGATAGGTGACGTTTCAGAGTGCTGGAGTAACTCAGCGGGTCAGGCAGCATCTGTGGAGAACAGACAGCACCTCTGGAGCACATGGATAGGTCCACTCATCCTTCTGTTCAAAACAGAATAACGTCAGCTTTTCCAATTTAACCTTTCTGCCAAATATCACTCTTCCTCAGAACCATTCAGGTAAATCTTTTTTGGAACTTCTCTAAAATTGAATATAGCAAAATAAATCAATAATTATTGCCATTTCCATCTTTACTTTCTGCACCACTTAGTTCTAATTCACAATATAAATAGTGTTCAATGGGAGAAATGGTTACAGCTCAATAACTTAAATGGACGCTGATGTTTTCAAACAATTAGTCTCGAAAATTTCATTTTTCAATTTGTAAACATCACAGATCAATCAGTATAATCATTTGAGTGCATAAAAATCTAATTTGCTGCAGAAAACTAATGCAGCTCCTCCATAATTCGACAACACAATAGGGTTGAGTATGTTCACGCAAAGCTGGTAAAAACTGCAATTTATGTTCTACTGCTCGGAATGCATAAGTAAATAAAAAGAGCCCGGCCATAAACCATGGGAGACCATTAGAGTCTGCAGTCACTGACTTCCAAATGGAGATGCCTTAAGTGATGTACGAACATTGACTTCTCTAACTTCAGATAGCCCTTGCTTTCTTTCTCCATCCCCTCCCCTTCCCAGTTCTCCCACTAGTCCCACTGTCTCCAACTATCTCTGTTCTGTCCCCACCCCCAACATCAGTCTGAAGAAGGGTCAAGGCCCGAAACGTTGCCCATTCCTTCTCTCCAGTGATGCTGCCTGTCCCGCTGAGTTACTCCAACATTTTGTGGCTGCCTTAAGTGATACCTTCTTCCCTCCAGCCCTCAGGCTAATAAACACAACAACGATTAAGCTCTGAGCTCTGAACTGCAAAAGACTACATTATTATTGCACTATATCTGTTATTGATTGAACCTTTGTTTTTTATCTCTCTTCCCCCGTTATGAACTATGTTTACAGATAAACATATTCTGTTGTGCTGCAGCAAGTAAGAATTTCATTGTGCCATCCGGGATATCTGACAATAAAACACTCTTGACTTGACTAGTAGACAAAAGTGCTGGAGAAACTCAGCGGGTGCGGCAGCATCTATGGAGCGAAGGAGATATGCAACGTTTCGAGCCAAAACCCTTCTTCAGACTGATGTAGGGTGGGTGGGGGGGGGTGGGGGGTGCGGGGGGGGGGGGGGGGGCGTGGGAAGAAGGAAGGGGAGGAGCCAGAGGGCTGAGGGAG
This sequence comes from Okamejei kenojei, assembly GCA_035221665.1. NCBI lineage: Eukaryota > Metazoa > Chordata > Chondrichthyes > Rajiformes > Rajidae > Okamejei > Okamejei kenojei. Next base: position 41,883,200 of record CM069155.1, read on the forward strand.
AGCTGAGAAGGGAAGGAGACAATAAGGGCTACCGGAAATTGGAGAAGTCAATGTTCATGCAGCTGGGGTATAAACTGCCCAAGCAAAATATGAGGCGCTGCTCCTCCAATTTCCGGTGGTGCTCACTTTGGCCATGGAGGCCCAGCATAGAAAGGTCGGATTCGGAATGGGAGGGGGAGTTGAAGTGCTGAGCCACCGGGAGATCAGGTTGGTTAATGCGGACCGAGCGGAGGCGTTCAGCGAAACGATCGCCAAGCCTACGCTCGGTCTCACCAATGTAGATCAGTTGACGAGTATAGGTTGATTCTCCGGTCGAGGAAGAAACGGAGGGCTTTGAGACCCTCCTGGTGGGGGATGGAGGTCCTTGGTGAAGATGAGGGAATGGGGGCCTAGAGAATGGAATTCCTGGAGACGACGGAGAATGTCTGAGGTGTCTTGAACATAGGTAGGGAGGGATTTAACCAGGGGGGGGGGGAAGATAGGATGGAGTCGAGGTATGTGGAAATAAGTTCGGTAGGGCACGAACAGGCAGAGACAGTTGACTAGTTGTGTATTTGGCATTAATCCAACAAAACATGCCTCTGCGTTCTTTTTTAAAAGAACTAAAGCCTCCTCAACAGTTGAGCAGGTTGATCAGAGCCTCAGGGAACAAGATTTTGCCTGTCGATTCTGCAATAGCTGAATAAGAATACCAGTCCAATAAAACATGGATTCAATTGCTTATGTGAGCCCGGTCTAATGGCTGCTATTCCTGAAACTGAAGGTACAAAACCTTCAATGCTTGAGTTCCTGGCATCAAGAGGACAAGATCAGTCGATCAAAACACAACTTGATGAATGCATCATGTTATCCATAAATAAATCATCTGCAAACATACTTTCACTTCTCACTCTGTTATTAGATAAGTGCTGACCTGCAAGCATTTCACATTTAGCTGAAGCTAAAGCCTAAGACATTCAAATTCGGAACTCTTGGGGTTAAACATCACAAAAATAAATCAGGCTTTGGGTTGATCCAAGTTTGCAATTCAAACGGTTTTCATTTACATCAGTGGCTGCAGACATTTACATACATTTGTACGGGACAATTAGATTGCCAGAATATATTCTCAATGGAACAAAGCATGCTTTGGGCTTTCCATCTGGCTTTGCAAGCATAGTTTGATTGCGTTATCACTTACTTCCCAAAGCAGGACAAATACAAACACATACGATGGCAGCCGTTCAACTACAGATGAGTAACCTTTAAAGCAATATTCACAGACTACTCTTGTTTAGCATTACAATTTTATAAATGATGCATATGATGTAGGCATATATTCATCATTTTCCAACATTCTTCACAACTTGAATCTGAAATGTAAGTAACGATACCAAATGACGACACTAAAAGTAGGCAAGTGGGGGAAATATCTGCGTGCCTTGAAGATGTCATGTATCACTATATTCCGTAACATGAAGCTGCATCATCTTCATGCGTATCAAGAATTGAAGGAAAAAAAAAATATTGATTTACTTTATTTGCCAAATATTGACCGAGAGTGAATTTTATTCTGCATCTCAAAATGTTGGATCGTTTTTGAGTTGTGGTTTCTGTAAAGACGACTTGCCGTTACCACAAATAGGGGGGGCGGGGATGGATGAGCTTGCATAGACTAATTGCCATGGACATCATCCTCAGCCTCGACAATGAGAGCAAAAAGATATTTCACAAAACACAATAAAACTCTGTACCTGGTCTGTTTTATGGTCAATGGTGCCATATTCAGTTCAGAACCAATTTATTGTGGCCCCCCAAAATAACGTTGCCCATTCATGCAAAAAGGAAAGGGTTAAGACAGAGGTTTGTTTTCAAATCCACATCTATTGTTGCGAGAAATCACACCTCCTGAAATGTAGCAAATGTGTCGGGAGCAGAAACAAGGAACTTCAGAAGCTAGTTTACATCAAAGGACACAAAGTGCGGGAGTAACAGGTCAGGCAGCATCTCTGGAGAACACAAATAGGTGACATTTTGGGTCAGGATCCCTCTTCACATCCGACCAGAAAAGTCACTTATCCGTGTTCTCCAGAGATGCTGCCTGACCCGCTGAGTTACTCAAACACATTGGGAACATTGGTAGGTATTTCTTACACCAGATAAAGGAAACAGACTGCCAGACATTTTTAAATGGTAAAAAAATACGTTAATTTGAATATTGAATTCAAAATCGACAAGCAGCAATTATCCAGTAGGATTTTTTTTGGTTCAGATTTCCAATATCTTTTTTTCAAATTTCGCAACATAGCAATTTGGTTGTCTACATTTGAATTATTGTGAATTAGTTATGGATTTGTTAGCAGGTGTCGGAAATCCTAGCTGCAGACCATAAGAGAACTAAATCCAATTAAGATTTTAGGTTCACTTTATTAGCATTCTCTAGGAGGATCACTTTGGGAGATTGCAGTCTGTTACGAAAAAAATCGTTAGAATTTGTACTAATAATATGTCAAGGCTGTATGATTCCTTTGTTCAAATAATGCCCTATCTTCAAATAATTAAGAATTTAGGGAAGTAGATTTTTTATGTCGAGCCCCTCTTACTTGCTGGAATTGAGAATATGATCCAAATTGTTAAATATTACTCCAGTGATGTGACCAGTTTAAGGGTTTCCCCGTGAGATGTTGCAGGGACACCATAAGAATATTATGTAAATCCCAGGGCACAAGACATATCAATCAAAATTACTTGGAAAAGCTGTGTTTCACTATCAGAGTGAAGCAGGGAGCAGAGGACAAGAATGTGGAACCATTGCCTGCTTCTGAAGACAATCACTGGGGAATATGAACACAAGGTAATCAGCGGGCTTTTATATCAATAGAAATTAATTCCAAAATGTAATGATCCTGCCCATCTTTTTAACTTTTTAATTAATGCATAAATGTATTCACATAAAATTATCCTATTGGTAAAAATCGGTAATATATAGGTAATAGGTTCGTATTTCCGGTACAAAATAAGGCTTTGAAGATCCACTTTGGAGAAGAGTAGTTGGATAGACTGTTGTCACCGAAGCATCAGAGATCCAGCGGAGACTTGCGGGAAGTTTGTTAGTTTATGCTAGCCACAGATAGGCCAGACAGAACCTTTACTACAGGATGGAACTGTAAAGGAATAATGGGCATTGCATCAATGAGAGAGGAGAAAAGATTAAAGGAGGTGTGCAGGACAAGTTTGTGTGTTTTTTTTGCACAGAGTAGTGGGAGCCTGGAATGCGCAGCCAGGGGTGGTGATGGAAGCAGATGTGATAGTGACGTCTAAGAGGCTTTTAGACAAGCACATGAATATGCAGGGAATGGAGGGATATGGATCACGTCCGGGCAGAGGGGATTAGTTTAATTTGGCATCTTATTTGGCGCAGACATCATTGGCCAAAGGGGCCCGTTCCCCTTCTATTCTATGTTCTCAATGCTATCTCATATTTTAAACGTGCAATTTATTTTATTCAATAAGGTAATGCTGAGCATCTGTGGAAACTGAAGAAAACAGTGCAAAATAAAACTGGGGGGAAAAGCAACACAGGCTTTTCAAATAATGTCACTTTGAAGATCTGCAATCAGTTCTTGACATTATCCTGGGGGAGGAAGAAAAATCACTTCTCTACATCCACAGGGTAAGGTTGGATTATTAAGCAATGGTTAGACTATCAAATAGACAAAGTTCACCAGTCTCAAAAACAAAAATATCGTCACTTTCTGCATGGCTTGTGAGAATAGCACAGGTTAATACCTGCTGCATGTAACAATTGTCCCTGATTACTGCAATTCAGAACCAATGGAAAGCATAAAAGCCCCAGAGAGAACAGATGGAATGCCAAATCTACAATCCTGCAGCCAATCAACTTGCCTCTGCTTCAGGAATTGTAAAATTCATACTGGGACAAAACAATCCAATTAATCTTATAAATAGCAAGCTAGAAAACTCCAGGAAAAAGCTGCAGCGATTTGCAGAGTATACTGACAATTACAGTTTCAAATTGGGCAAAATCATTGAATAAAATTCGAGTAATACCAATTATTTCTCAGCAAAGAACTACATTCCCAACATGGAGCCTGAAACCTAAATATATTGCGTGCAGCGGCAGAGTCTGCAGAAATCACAGCATAACAATCTTGATAAGCTAAAGGCCTGTACACTTACACCATGCTAGTGATGCAATGGTTCTCATTTCAGTGTATCGCCCTTCAATGTGCAAAATGCTCGAGGAAAAACTTGTACTGGCTTGGAAAGGTCAGCGTGCATAGCAGCCCTCACCAACAGCATTACTGCAAAAATGCCTTTTATACAACACTACCCGGCGGCACAGCGGTAGAGTTGCTGCCTCACAGCGCCAGAGACCCGGGCTCAATCCCGACTACAGGTGCTGTCTGTACGGAGTTTGTACGTTCTCCCGCGACTGTGGGGGTTTTCTCCAGGTGCTCTGGTTTCCTCCCACACTCCAGAGACGTACAGGCTTGTAAGTTAATTGGCTTCAGTAAAATTGTACCGAGTGTGTAGGATGGTGCTAGTGTATGGGGATTGCTGGCCAGCATGGACTCGGTGGGCCGAAGGGTCTGTTTCCACGCTGTATCTTTAAACTAAACTAAAACTGATTCAACTGTATCCTCTGGCAAGCCATTCCATTTACCCGATGTTAAAAAGTTGCCCCTCAGGTTCCTGTTAAATCTTTCTCCTTTCACCATAAACTTGTGTCATCTGGTGTCTTTTTGTAATGAAGAAGCAGAGATCATTCAAACCCTCGATTCCTTTAAAATCCATGAATCTGTCTCATGAACAGCCACTGAGGCTCCATAGACCTCTTGGGTAGAGAATATTTAAAGATTCGAGGAAGATTCTCCTTATTCAGGCCCAAGTCCTGATGCAAGGTCTCGACCCAAAACATGGACTATCCCTGCCATTTGCTGAATGGCCAACTCTGTATTATGACCATGACTCCTGGTTCTAGGCACCCTAGCTGGGAGACCAACATCTTGGCATTTACCTCAGTTAACTCTGTTTCAACAGGATTACCTTTCAATCTTCAAAAACCAAGAGAGAATAAATAGGGCCAGTCTGCCCCGAGCTCTCTCTCCTAAAGCACGAGGTGCTAGAGGAATTCAGCTGGTCAGGCAGCATCTGTGGAGGGGATGGACAGGTGAGGTTTCAGGTCCAGACTCTCCTTCAGACTAACCAAATGCTGCCTGACCAGCAAAATGTCTCCAGCACTTTGTGGTTTACTCAAAATCCAGCATCTGCAGTCTCTTGCATAATCTCTTCTCTCTGGACTATAGAGATAGAGCAGAAACAGGCCCTTCGGTCTGTGCTGACCAGCGCTCACCCCCGTACACTGGCACTATCCTACACACCAGGGAGAATTTTACAATTAACCTACAAACCTGTGCGTCTATGGAGCGTGGGAGGAAACCGAAACTGGAGAAAACCCACATGCTCACAGGGAGAATGTACAAACTCCGTATAGACAGTATTCGTGGTCATGATCAAACCCGGGTTCACGGGTGCTGTGAGGCAGCAACTCTACCGCTGTGCCATTGTACGGTCTTCCTGGAACAGCCTCACAACCTGAAGATTTATTCCTATTCTGCTTTCTGTCCATTTACCAAACCTGAATTCACATGTATTTTTCTCCCAATTCCAAGTACTCTAATTTTGTTTGATAATGCTTCTGGTCAGCACAACAATACACCAGATACTGCTGTTGCTTTTCCCAGGGCTCGATCGTGACTCTGGTGACGGATGAGTGGATGTTGCATTCTCTCCCTGGGATTGTGTGCGTTTCCCCTGGGTGCTCCGTCTTACTTTCACATCCCAAGATTGTGGTGGGAGCATATAAAGTAGCATAAAGAATCAAAGGGAAGTGGATGAACAAGAGGAGGCATAAATTACAGGATCAAAGGGAAAATAAGTGTGGGGGGCACATAACTGGCTGTTCTACATGGACCAGAGGATGGAATTGCCTCTGTGGTGTAATAATTAAGTCATTTTATCAAAGGCTTTCTCAAAGTCCAAAAATGCATCACATCCACTTCTAGTCTACTGGTTGTGACATCAAAAAGCTCACGCAGTTTTGCGATTTGCCTTTCATAAATCTACAATCCTATTATTATTTCCTAAACGTTCTGTTGCCATCTCCATAATGACAGACTGTAGCATTTTTTTTACTGCTGTCACGCTAATTGGTTTCTAGCTCACATTTATTCTGGCCCTACTTTTTTTAAAAAACATAATGAAATTGTATTGTTGTAAATTCTGATCTGTGGGAACTTTTCTATGGAATTGTGAAATATTCTGGAGTGTTCCTACACTCCTTGCTCTCTACTACATCAAAGAAATGAAGTGTGAGGGGAAAGAGGTGGGGGATAATCTGACCAATATTTATAGCCAGGCCTATATTTATTCAGAAAGCAGCACAGCATAACACATTTCTGCATCCCTGTGCGATTCGCTGTGCACAAATGGGTATTTTATTATAACAGTGGCTCACTGCTTCACCACTGCAGTACTTTGGATTGCTCTGAAATGAGGAGAGGTGCAATATAAATCCAAGTCATCAGGACTCGCAAATGAAGCTCACTATGGTCGATATTTAGAAATTCACATTGTTTTAAAGGTTTGTTTTCAATGTCAGCATTACAATGCATTCGCCTGCTACCTGTTCAAGTGAGCCACGCCGAGGGACAAAGTAGTATTTCAATGCTTCTACATAAAGCAGAAGCCAACTTGGTTCTCTGCCCACCTTTGGTAAAGCCATTCACCTAATTTCAGTCTACAGGCTCTGGGCCCCCTCCAGTGGCCAGCATTTAGGAGTGAACCTTTTGAGAGTCATCATCGTTGAATTAATCCTGCCTAGTTTAGAAGGGATTAGCTGCAAGGAGAGGCTGGACAAACTTCAATTTTTATTTCCTCTGGAACAGTAGAAGTGAGTCCTGATACAGGTCTATGCAACTTGTTGAGGCATAGATAGGAAACACAGTCAGAACATTTCTTCCCCCCAGGGTGAAAATGTCAAAGGCTAGGGGGGAATAGCATTAAGGTAAGGGGGGGGGGAGTCTAAAAGGCATGAGCGCTGCAACGGTGGTGGGCTCCTGGAACGTGCTGCCAGGAGAGGTGGTGGAAGTGCTGGGAATAGCGGGATATGGGGGACATGGGTCATGTGCAGGCAGACAAGATTAGTTTGGCTTGGCCTCATGTTCAGCATGGACAATGTGGGCTGAAGGGCCTGTTGCTGTACTGCCCTTTTCTATGTGCTATAATCTTTCATCTGCTATCTACATGGACATATTGAACGAGAGGCAATGATCAGCCACTGCAAGTATAAAAACCCAAGCAACTCCTCGTCACAATGCCAGTGACATCAGATTGTACACACGCCACGTGAGATGGAAGTGAGGGACAGGGGCACAGGGGTAGAGACTCAAAGCACTAGAGACCCGGGTCGATCCTAGCCTCGGGTGGTGTCTGTGTGGCGTTTGCACGTTCCCCAGCCCCACCCCCCCAAGACAACATGGGGTTCCTCCGGGTGCTCTGGTTTCCTCCCACGTCTCAAAGATGTACAGGTCTGTATGCTAATTGGCCTCTGTAAATTAACCCTAGTGTGTAGGGAGTTGATGAGAAAGTGGTTTAACACAGAACAAGTGGGGACAGGCGATCGGTGGGCTGAAGGACCGTTCACATGCTGCGTCTCTAAACTAAACGAAGAATCTTGAAGCTGTACAATGGGAGCATATATACGAGTACAAGCTAGCACTGCTTAAATACAGAAGGACAAAAGGAGTAATACACCTCACACATCACCTGCCTACCCCAGCAGCCCCTTGCTGCAAGTCTATGCTGCCCATTAGGCATGGCAAACCCAGACAGGAGTGGATGGTTGTCTTTGATCCAGAGGGAAGGTTCCAGTATAATAGACTTCTCTACCATCACTGTTTGGCACCCAGGCAATACTTCAGTATTTACCTTTGCACATCACCTTTAGCATAAATAATGTGCTTGAACAATACTTCAGACTGAGCCACACAAGAATAGTAAGACAGGTCTTTCAAAGAGAATAGTATTACACACAAGTTAAAATGATAACAGAGAGAAAAGGCTTTGGGCAAGAATAGAAGAGTTTAGAAAACAGTCAGACAGTACTGCTACCAATTGTGGAATAAAGATGCACAGAACTTGAGCAGTCCAGGGACCTTGGAGAGCACAGGGGCCAGAGGGATATTAAAATATATTTTGCCTAGAATAACCTTTTATTACATGTCAAATCAATCACTAACATCCCCTTTACAGGTTCACATGCAAAACCCCTTTTCTGGCCCGATATATTGCGTTTGAAAATACACCTCAAGTTGTCCTTTCAAACCCCACGAGTATAAATGACAAGCACTCATTCAAATGCTGCATTTTTTGTGGATTAATATAACTCAACTGAACCTCAGTTATTACTTAAATTTCAAAGACAGTGGTTTTAGGGCATTACTTAAAACGTCAGTCACTTTTGCCACAAGCACACGCTCAATCAATTCACACGACAGCAGTTCCATCATGTGAAGTCTAAACTGCACTGTTGATTTAATTAATACATTACCAGCCTGACATCTTACAAATAAATCCACCACTTTTTTACTTCGCAAGATTCCTTTATATTTTTATTAGCACTTTTACAGATTGTATTCTTCAATTCCACCAAAGAAGAATGAGGCCCTCTGGTTTTCTAGTGAAATAGTCAAAGTCAATTTGTATTACAGAGTTGCTGTGCTTTGGGGACCATATTCCATGATTCTACTAATTGTCTGCGGAAGTCATAAATCACCGGTCTTAGTCAAAAGGCAGTCCCACTATTTAACTCACGATGAATAGAGCAACTGGAAAAAAATAAATGCAATTCCATCTTATCAAAACATGTTTAGGATTATAGCAGATGGCATTAAAAAAATACATCAGTATAGCTAAACATCAACATTCAGTACAATTGTGTTGCAACTTCCAGCCTGCTACTCAGAGATACATCGACTGAAATACTGGAAAATATTTGATGGCATAAAATTCATGGAGTTTTGGATAGTGAGGAAGGTTGTCAAAAGTCACAGCAGGGTAGAGATGAGTTAGAAATTAGCAGAGAATTGCAGATAGAGTTTAATCTACAGTGCATTCAGAAAGTATTCAGACCCCTTCACTTTTTTCACGTTCTGTTACGTTATAGCCTTATTTTAAAATGGATTCATTTATCAATCGACACACAATACCCCATAATAAAAAAGTGAAAACAGGTGTTTAGAAATTTTTGCAAACTGAAATATCACATTTACATAAGTATTCAGACCCTTTACTCAGTACCTTGTTGAGGCACCTTTGGCAGCGATTACAGCCTCAAGTCTTCTTGGGTATGACGCTACAAGCTTGGCACACCTGTATTTATAGGGTGCAAGTTCGTAAATCCCTGAAATTGGCAGGTGGATAGGTAGTAAAGAAGGTACACGGTATGCTTGTCTTCCTTGGTCAGGATATAGAGTGTATTGGTTGGGAAGTCAAGTTGCAGTTGTATAAAACATTGGTTAGTTCAGATTTGGAGTATTGTGTGCAGTTCTAGTATTCATACCATAGGCAGGATTGAAAGGCTTTGGAGAGGGTGCAGAAGTTTCTCGCTAGTAATGTTGCCTGGATTGGAGGGTATGGCCATAAGGAGAGGTTGGACAAACTTGGATTGTTTTCTCTTGAGCATCAGAGGCTGATTGGTGACCAGATTGAAGTATCTAAAATGATGAGCGGTATAGATAGGGTCAATACACATCAATCTGGTCACCCATCCGCCTCTCCGGTAATTCACATTTCCACCTGGAGGGGAAAAGACTGACTATATATATAGATAGATAGATAGATAGATAGATAGATAGATAGATAGATAGATAGATAGATATAGATAGATATAGAGAGAGATAGAGAGAGATGGAGAGAGAGATAGAAAGAGAGAGATAGATAGAGAGATAGAGAGAGATAGAGAGATAGAGAGAGATAGAGATAGAGAGAGAGATAGAGAGATAATAGAGAGATAGAGAGAGAGAGAGAGAGATAGAGAGCGAGAGATAGAGAGCGAGAGATAGAGAGCGAGAGAGAGAGAGAGAGAGCGAGAGGGAAATTTTTAAAGGTATGTGCAAAGCACAGTGTGTCTTTTTTTTTACAGAGAGAACGGTAGTTGCGTGGAACTCGTGCTGAGGGAGGTGATAGATGCGCATAGAATAGTTTAAGAGACATTCAGACGCACACATGAACAGGCAGAGAATAAAGAAATAGGGACCACATGCAGGCACATGAATTTAGTTAAATTGGCATCATGGTGGGCCAATGTAGTGTTCCACGTCTGCACTGCACTCAATACTGCTCAAGGTGTAAAATTCTAGGAGAAACTACACATGCTTAAATTCTCAAAAAAAACTATACAAAATATTAACATTGTAACACCTGATTTAAAAGCAGATACCAAATTACATGTCACCTCCAATAAAAATGCTTTCAATACTTAGCAGTGTGCCCAATTTCTAGAGAGTTATAGAAATCTTATTTATGTGATGCAGTGGTTCTTGGCTGCGGACTCATCTGGGGAAATGATGATGGAACCAGTGCACAACCCGATTATAACTACCAAACAAGAGCGTTAACCAAAGGCACCATCAAAAAGGTAGGGAACATTTGAAATGCGTAAACTGATGTCAAAGTTTTTTTTTTGCAAAAGGGTTTCAAGGCACATGGACCAAGCAAGGGTGGGTAAACAAAACTGTGGTTGATATCAACAAGGTTGCAATTGAATGATCAAACAGGTTCATGGGGCCATCAGGCCCGTTCCTATACTCATGTCGGAAATCATTAATTTCCAAAGATTTCTGGCCTTCGTTTAATAGGAAACCAATGAAAGTGCTTAATGACAAGGCCCAGTATTTTGCAATCAGTGGTGAAAAATAATCAGTGCTGATCAATGATATGGGGTGTAAACTTAGATTGGATGGACTTGCCCCATTTTAATGTTGCTTGCTATTTGGGGGTCAGCTTCAAATGATTTAAATGACACAATCAAGATGATTGAGCAGGAACATCAATTTACAATGCAAAAACCTTGACTTTAACCAATATTTTAAACATTCTACAGAATGCCAAATAAAGGTGACGTAAACAATTATTAAAAGTATAATTATAGAATCTGATGTATTTTGATCAAGTCAAAATCCATAAACAAAATAGATGCACTGTAGGAAGTATTTAGACTGATTGCATCGTGGCCTGGTTTAGTCTAAGACAAGCGGCTGTAGAGAATGGTGGACTCAGCTTGGTCCATCATCAAAAGCATCTACACAAGGCTTTGCCTCAAGGTGGCGGCATCTATCATCAAAGATCCCCACCATCTGGAGCACACCCTTTTCTTGCTGCTACCATCAAACTAGAGGTACAGAAACCTGAAGTCCCACACAAGTGGCTCAGAGACAACTACCGTACTATCAGACTCTTGAACTGGCTGGCACAACCACAATCCAACCTCAGTAAAGGAGCAATACAGAGCAACTCTTACACTATCAACTTGTTTTCTAATTGTGTTTTTGCAATAAGGTCCTGTTTCTGCATGTTTTTTTTTAAAAACTGCCTTGTATAATTTACATCTCGTAAGTTGTCTAAGTCAATGTGCCTGTGATAAAGCAACTAGCAAGATTTTCATTGCACCTGTACTTCATCATATTGTGCATATGATAATAAACTCATCTCAAATAGTTTTATTAAACCCACGGGAGGTTATTAAGTAGTAATAGTGGCTTGGTATATCATTAAAAAAGCTCTCATCTCAAGCAATTTGCAACATTTTCAATATCTTCTATGTAAGAAAACAGCTGAAATACCAATTCACATAGTTCTAGACAGTATGCTCACAGAAGTTGCCACAAATGCACCCTTAGGATGAACAGAGAATCACGAACAATTTCTGGATTTTCACATTTAATAGCACATGCCTGCGCTGCAGTACTTTCCGTCAGCTTCACTATGTGATGATGCCAATGCTGACAGGTTTCCCATCTTACAAAAGTAAAAAGCCTGGATCCAAATTAAATGTCAGAGGGCAGAAGAGACTTTGTCGCACAGTGGTGAGAGCCTGCACAATTGTTTCTAGCAGAATGAGCGACCGAGGCAGAAACATTGTCAGCTTACAAAACTAGATTGGACAGGATAAAGGGAAATTAGTTGAGGTACAGGATAGGTAGAACTGACAGTAATTATCTCCCCCCTAAAGACGACAGATTCTGGCACTAATAATTTGTGCTGAACCGATGGCTCTATGTTCGTGACCTCTTGCATTGTTTGTGACTAACTAAATCTTCACCAAGTGTGGAAGAAAATATTACAATCCCTTCTTACTATATTTTGATTGGAATTGAACAAGGTAATGAAAGGATGTGTGGATCTCTCGCTAACCAGGTGCAGAAGAGGTTCGTGGGAATCGGCAAAATAAGAATCAGACACATTAGCTCTTATCTGGGAATATGTTGGAGGGTGGATGGTAAATGTAAACATGAATTAGTAGAAAGAGATAAGGAAGCTTGTTTTCCTTTGTGGGAAGTTCCAGTAGACCACCCACACCTCCTACCACTAGTGGCATAGAAATGGTACTGTAGGTGGGGGGCTTATAATTGGCTCGGAGAGGGGATGGTGGCGTGGTCCGCCTAAAAGGTGAGATAGAATAATGTCAAGATGCCCTTGTATTATGTTTGACTTGTATTAACTATCTGTTGTTGAATAAGATTCACACAAGAGAAAAGTATGTTATGACTAATTAAATCATTGCTACCCATGTGGTAGATGGTATATTTTCCATACAGTTGTATCTAACAAGAAACAAAAGTTGTTTCCTGCACAGTATAACTGTCGGCTAATTCTGCTGCAGAGTCTCCGCTTTTCATTTCCCTTCATTCCCCTCTAAATTAATTTCTTCCAAATAATCTATCAGTATTAACCCCAATATTGAATAATCCTGCATTTAAACAATCTCTTATCGACAATACATATAAACATTGGGATAGACTGGGAATTAGGAAAGTAGGAGATATGTATGAATTGGGTAAATTGTTATCATTTCAACAATTAAAATCAAAATTTAAAGTGAATGATAATCAATATTTTAAATATATACAGATATGTGACTTTATGAAGAAATATATAAATAGATTTCAAACTATATTTTTAGACCCTTTACAAGAAGCAATGAATATTAAGGCCGATTCACAAAAGCTAATATCATATTTTTATAATAGTATATTAAATAGAGAATTACCCTCAACAGAAGATTGGGAATATGAACTAATGATAAAGATTCCGAAAGATAGATGGGAAAAGTACCTGATGAACACACATAATTGTTCCATTAATGCAAGACATAATCTAATTCAATTTAAATTATTACATAGACTATATTATTCAAAAACGAGGTTGAATAAATTCTACTCAAATGTTTTTCCTAGATGCGATAAATGTGTGTTTCAAAATGCCAATATAACACATTCATTTGTAGAATGTACAAAATTGAATACATTTTGGAGCGATATATTTGATATATTTACAAAGCTCTTCAAGTCAAGAATAGAACCAAATACGGAATGGATTATATTTGGAATAATAGTAGAAGATATCAATTTAAACAAAGACCAAAAAGTATTCTTTAATTATGGGTTAATAATTGGAAAGAAATTGATACTTAAAATTTGGAAAAATACAGCTATACCAACTATTAAAATGTGGATTAGTAATATGACGGACATACAGCGGTACCGTAAAGATTACTGATTTCAGGTCAGGTCGTGGATAGATTTACATCTCCGAACAAAGATTTGAAAATGTTCTTTTTTAAGGGTCTTTTTCTCCTATTTCTACTTTCTACTTTTTCTTTTCTTATATACACACTTCACATTTTTCTATTTTCTACTATCTATTTTTCTTCTTTCTCTTCTCTCTATTTCTTGTCTTTTTTTAATTTCCTTTTCTAAAACATAAAACTAGAGGTTGTACATAAAATGCATTATGTTATGACATAGTTGGCACCTAAAATTAGGTGCCGCTGTATTGTTTTGTACTGTATTAACTTCTAATAAAATAAACAACAAAAAACGAAAAAATAACAAAAAATTAATTTCTTCCTCGCCAATTAAGCATGATAGCATATCTAAGTAACGCCAGAAATTTAATGTATTTTAATCTTGATTAGCAAAATGAACTTAAATTTAAAAAAACTAAAATTTCTAACATGCTACAATTTGATCATAATCTTGACTGTAAGAGAGTGATTAGAAAATTAAAATCAATAACTGATCACAAATTAAAATTTGGGGAATTGAAAGAAAAAAGAGCAATATTTCAAAAGCATTTACTGTTCAAGCATTGTGGGTAGGAATCTATTGGGCATTAAAAATTAATATAACCATATAACAATTACAGCACGGAAACAGGCCCTCTCAGCCCTTCCAGTCCGTGCCGACCATTTGTTTTCCCCTAGTCCCATCTACCTGCACTCAGACCATACCCCTCCATTCCCTTCACGTCCATATACCTATCCACTTTACTTTTAAATGTTAAAATCGATCCTGCCTCCACCACTTCTGCTGGAAGCTCATTCCACACAGCCACCACCCTCTGAGTAAAGAAGTTCCCCCTCACGCTACCCCTAAACTTCTGTCCCTTAATTCTCATGTCATGCCCTCTTGTTTGAATCTTCCCTACCCTCAATGGGAAAAACTTATCCACGTCAACTCTGTCTATCCCTTTCATCATTTTAAAGACCTCAATCAAGTCCCCCCTTAACCTTCTCCGCTCCAAAGAATAAAGACCTAACTTGTTCAACCTTTCTCTGTAACATAGTTGCTGGAACCCTGGCAACATTATAGTAAATCTCCTCTGTACTCTCTCTATTTTGTTGACATCCTTCCTATAATTAGGCGACCAAAATTGTACACCATACTCCAGAATTGGTCTTACCAATGTCTTGTACAATTTTAACATTACTTCCCTACTCCTATATTCAATGCTCTGATTTATAAAGGCCAGCACACCAAAGGTTTTCTTTACCACCCTATCTACATGCGATTCCACCTTCAGGGAACTATGCAGTTATTCCTAGATCCCTCTGTTCCACAGCATTCCTCAATTCCCTACCATTTACCATGTACGTCCTATTTTGATTTGTCCTGCCAAGATGTAGCACTTCACACTTAACAGCATTAAACTCCATCTGCCATCTTTCAGCCCACTTTTCCAAATGGCCCAAATCTCTCTGTAGACTTTGAAAATCTACTTCATTATCCACAACACCACCTACCTCCATCTGCATACTTACTTATCCAATTTTCCACCCCATCATCCAGATCATTGATGTACATGACAAACAACAGTGGACCCAACACAGATCCCTGAGGCACCCCACTGGTCACCGGCTTCCAACCTGACAAACAGCCATCCACCATTACTCTCTGACATCTCCCATTCAGCCACTATTGAATCCATCTTGCTACTCCGCCATTAACACCCAAAGATTGAACCTTCTTAACCAACCTTCCATGGGGAACCTTGTCAAAGGCCTTACTGAAATCCATATAGACAACATCCACTGCTTTACCCTCATCAATTTCCCTAGTTACCGCTTCAAAAAATTCAAGAAGGTTTGTCAAACATGACCTTCCAGGCACAAATCCATGTTGACTGTTCCTGATCAGACCCTGTTTATCCAGATGCTTATATATATTATCTCTAAGTATCCTTTCCATTAATTTGCCCACCACTGACGTCATACTAATAGGTCTATAATTGCTAGGTTTATTCTTTGAACCCTTTTTAAACAATGGAACAACATGCACAGTACGCCAATCCTCCGGCACTATTACCATTTCTAATGACATTTGAAATATTTCTGTCATAGCTCTGTCATATAGGAATCTATAATATCTACTTTAGTAAACTCTGCTGCAGTATGTTTTTGGCCTACTAAGATATAATTTGCTATATTTTCTGTAACAGAGGCAAGTACAGTTTGTGCTACAAGAGTCAACATTTCTCTGGCACAGCGTGAAGATAACCAGTGATATGCACAGCAGTGGAATGAACTAACATGTTACAACTCCAAACACGCGCAGGTGTGTAGGTCCATGGGCTCGGCAAATGTAAAAACTGTCCCTAGTGGGTGTAGAATAGTGTTAATGTGCGGGGGTCGCTGGTCAGCGCAGACCCGGTGGGCTGAAAGGCCTGTTTCCGAGCTGTATCTCTGAAATAAACTAAACTGCCATCTACAACCTTTTGCAAATAAGAACAAAACATGTGACTCAAGCCCAAGAACTCCAACGCAAAAGACCCAGGCATTGGTACCATTTGGGCTACTTTGTCTTTCACTGCATACTTCACTTAATTTAGAGTCTTAGAGCATGGAAACGGGCCCTTTGGCCCAACGTGCCCATGCTGACCAAGATGCCAGACTCACACTACTTTCGTCCTACCTGCCCACGTTAGTCTCATATTCCTCTCAACCTTTCCTATCCATGGACCTCTCCAAATGTCTTTTAAATATCGTTATTGCACCAGTTATAGTATTTTGGACAATCGCAGCACTCTCACAAAGTGCAAGAGAAACTCAGCAAGTCAGGCACCATCCCTGGAGGTCATGGATAGGCGATGTTTTGGGTCGGGACCCTCAAGACGCCCATCCATGTTCCTCCAGCATTTTGTACTCTGTGCAATATTCCAGCATCTGCAGTTCCAGGTGCCTTCATTAGTACTATCGCCTCCTTGTTGGTAACTCCTGAGTCAGGATGGCGTGATGTGTTGAAGCTTACACAAACTAACAAAACATAGATTTACACTTACTATGCTGACCAACAGATTCAACTGCAGATACCCAGCAATCCATGAAGATAAAATATATTTCTATATGTGATAGATTTTAACTATCATTAAAATTTGGAACAAAAAAATGAAAGGCAATTAAAGCTCTTTGTCATGTCAATAAACCAACAATATGAGCCAAAAGTATCATTATGTATATATATATATACATCATTATATATATATATATATATATCTAAAGCTGCAAAATCTACATTTGGCATAACATTGCAAGAATAAAGTACAGCATCTGCTATTGAAAATAGAGGTAACAATCTGGAGTAACTCAGTGGGTCCGGTAGCATCTCTGGAGAAAAGGAATTGGTGACGTTTCAGGTAAGAGACCCTTCTTCAGACTAAGAGTCAGGGGAAAGAGAAACTAGAGATATAGAAGCTAAATAGAACAAATGAATGAAAGATTATGCAACAAGCAATGATGATCAAGGAGAGGTAAAGCACACAATGGTCCATTGCTGGCTGTCAGGTAGGTGATAATGAGATACACACAGTGAAGCTATTGGAATATTTTCTCCAAATGCCACACTTGTTAGCATACCATGTTTAGCCTCAATTTCCTCTGCTGTCAGCTGAGGTTTCTTCTCCTCTGGAGGGAGGGGGGTAGGTAGGTCTTTGTTTGCTTCACTGCTGGTGACGTCCTGTGCATCTTGCTCCTCATCACTGTCATCATCCAGTTTTACTCGCTTTTTCTCCAGAGGGAGCATGTCGTTTTCTTTCGCCTTAATTGCAAAGCTTATTGGTGCAAAAGATGCTGTGAAAGAAATGTTCAGAATGTATTCTCTGTAGTCATATATTTAACAAATAAAATTCTTAATTTAATCAAAACAAACTATCTTTTAAAATGGAGCATACATTATTAATCATCTACTGTTCTATGCAGCACTGTTTCTTTAGTATCTAGAATATTCGGTATAACATGCAGTGTTTAGTTTAGTTTGGAGATACAGCATAAAAAGAAGCCCTTCGGCCCACTGAGTCCATCCTGACCACTGATCGTCCGTTCACACTAGTTCTATGTGATCCCACTTTTTCATCCACTCCCTAAACAATAGGGGACAATTTACAGAGGCCAATTGTGTGACAAACCCACATGTCTTTGGGAGGGCCCGGAAGAAAGCCACGTGGTCACAGGGAGAACGTGCAAACGTCTTACAGACTGCGGTCAAGGTCAGGTCTCTGACGCTGTGAGGCAGCAACTCTACAAGCTACTGTGCCGCTCTAATCAAATTACCAGTGCATTGGACAATTTATGAATGTAAGAATAGTGGCAGGTCATCATGCCCCTTGAGTCTGCTTCACTGCCCAGGAATATCATGGCTGATCCAAATGCAACTGCAACTCCTCATTCTTGCCTACCCTCAAGTGTGGTCTCCCCCACCAGACCTACTTGGTCATCAAGAATATATCCACCTCTGCCTTAAAAATAGTCAAAGACTCAACTTTGGAAGTGGAGGGTTCCAAGACTTTCAACCTGATGATAGAAAATAAAATTACCCCTTTAACTGGTGCATTTTTAAACCAGGAACAGAATATCACACAAAAAAACTTCAAAGACAAATAATGAGGGTAAAGATGGGGAATGGCCACGGTGCATTTGACGACACCATGAGATCCACATCACACCAAGGGTGGTGATTTTCACGCAAAGCGTGGCGGGTGTATGGAACAAGCTGCCAGAGTAGGTAGTTGAGGCCGGGACTATCCCAACATTTATGAAGCAGTTAGACAGGTACATGGAAGGGACAGGTTTGGAGGCATGTGGACCAAATGCTGGCAAGTGGGACTAGTGTAGCTGGGACGTGTTGGCTAGTGTGGGCAAGTTGGGCTGAAGGGCCTGTTTCCACGCTGTATCACTCTATGATTGTATCTGTGCCAGGCAAATGCCGACGTGCTTCAATGAATCTTCCCCAGATCAATTTCCCAAGGTAAGGAAATAGCATGAAAACTGTGCAGGCAGGATCTAACGTGCGGAACAGTTCAGATGGATTCCATTTCTCGGCAATGTACTCATTCATTGTCATTCAGCATCTTATGAGTGTGGTGTGATAAACGCGACTTGATAAGAGCAACATAGGAAAGGCTGGTTACGTACAGTGCATCAATCAGTGCTCCAATGTAGACAAATTCATGTCTCGCTTGGAGACGCCAGCATTTAGCCTGAACTTTCCCTTATACATTCTGACAGATACGCTGTGTGTACATCATCTGGCCAGGCCTCAGACTTTCTAATACTTGAGCAACAAACAATCAGCATTGCTTGGTGGAACTCAGCAGGTCAAGCGACATCTATGGGGGTGGGGGGCAGCTAAGACCCCACATCAGGCACTCATTCCCTTGAAATATCTATTGCAAAATATCATTCTGCAAGACATGTCGACATATTTCCACACTTACCTTTTATAAGTTTTCCATCGTTAAAGGCTTTATCTATAGAACTGACGCAGTCTGTTTGCGTTATCATGGCATTGGATAAACTTGTGCTCGTCACCTCCTGCTGTCCTTCAAATTGCATTGCATCTGAAGTATTGGTGTCGGAACAAACAGTGACAGTACTTGATGCTGCCGTGTCCTATTAAAGAAGGTACATTACATTAATAGGTATTCGCAACCGCTGCTAAAATCTTGGAAAATAGGAAGACAGCAAAGGATTATTCAACTCATTCATATATCAGTGGTTCACAGAGCAACTGTGAGTGGTTACACTGAACATTACTATACCATGTAGGTCAGGGGTGGGCAACCTTGTTCTGCATAGGGGCCGGGGCGCATGTCTGTGAGTGGATGGCGGCCACATCTATCACGTGTACACATGGATCCTGCCCCCATCCCACCCCGGGTGGCAGGCATCAAATCACGTGTTCACAGAAGGTAGACAAAAATGCTGGAGAAACTCAGCGGGTGAGGCAGCCTCATGCAATCCTTGCATGTCTCACCTGCTGAGTTTCTCCAGCATTTTTGTCTACCGTCACTTTTTCCAGCATCTGCAGTTCTTTCTTAAACGTGTTGACAGAACGTGCGCGGCCATGCCGGCAGCTCTGTGCAGGATGCGGTACAGCCAGAGCTTGCCGCTCGGCGGGCTGGATGATTACGGGGGGAAAAAAATCTGCCTGGTTACGGGTTTCAGGCCACATTCGGCAGGGGGCCATAGGTTGCCGACCCCGGATGTAGGTCCTCAAAGTTTCCAGCAATTGCAAAAAAACTTGTGCATGTTTCGGAATATCAATATCTGTCTGTACATAAGCATACATTTCATTAGATATTGCCAAAAGAGCAACCATCCAGCAACAAATAAATTGATGTGTTAGAATCTAGTTCATGACTGTGAGGGCACCATATCCAGGTGCCTTGTGCAAATACACTGGTTACAAGGCTAAGCATACCAACTCATTGACTGAATTCATTAATAAAACAATTAATGTGAGGAGAGGAAGCACATGCAGTACATTCCCTCGGAAATAGGTAATGGTTGGCTGTCCGAGCCTAGTACCAATCAGCAAAACAGACAGAAGAAACTGCTGCAGCACATGTGGAAGCAAAAGGATGGACAACCCTGCATCGGTAATACAGACAAGATTGAGAAGTAGACGCAAGGAACTGCAGCTACCGACTTACAATAAAGGACACCGAGTGCTGGAGTAACTTAAGAGGGTCAGACGGCATCTCCGGAGAACATGGATAGGCGACGTTTCGGTTCGGGACATTTCTTCAGACAGAAGTTTGAAGAAGGTTCTTGACCCAAAAATCGCCTATCCACAATCTCCAGGAATGCCACGTGACCCACTGAGTTACTGCAGTACTTTGTGTCTTCAAGAGTGAGAAGTGGTTGACAAGGAGCTCCCAATATATTTTTGGGATGGTGTCCCAGAGTACAAATGGGGCTTTTGAAGAGGAACATGCAGGGGAAAAATGCAGAGAGAAGGATTGTTTCAGCACTTTCTGCTTCTCTTTCATCTCGACTCCAATTTAACATCAACAACTTGCCAAACAGGTTTCTTATTAGAATTGAATGGTTATTGAGCCTGATGCTTCTAACAAGATTAAACATATTACTGAAATGGCACAGTGGTACAGCTGCTGCCTCACAGCACCAGAGACTCGGTACAAACCCCGTACAGACAGCACCCGTAGTCAGGATTGAACCATTCTCCTTATGACCATGTGAGTTTTCTCCAGCTGCTCAGGTTTCCTCCCACACTCCAAAGACTTGCGGATTTGTAGGTTAATTAACTTCTGAAAATTGTAAATTGTCCCTGGTGTGTAGGATAGTGCTAGTGTAAGGGGTGATTGCCGGTTGGAGCAGACTCAGTGGACTGAAGGGCCTGTTTCCATGCTGTATCTCTGAAGTCTAAAGTGAAGAAAACGGTAATTTGAAAATTAGCACTGCATAAACCTGAAGGCATTTTCTGATCTAGAGTTTTGTGATTGAATTACTTCAAAGTTGCACTATCAAAAGTGCTGAGAATCAAATAACTACAATCGTTGAGATGATTTTTCAATGTCTACGGTAAGAGTCAGTATGGATTCAGATCAAACAGATCAACATGTATGGCGCTAATCGAATTAAAAGAAGAAATTGCTAATTGTATAGACAAAAAAAGTCTGCAGTGGGAGTATTTATAGATCTAAATAAAGCTTTTGATACTATTGATCACAATATATCACTTGATATATTGGAAAGGTACGGCATCAGTGTGGTGGTGTTGAATTGGTTGAGAAACTATTTAAGTAACAGGCAACAGTTTGTGGGGATAGGCGAGCATAAAGCATCATGCTTGGACATTACTTGTGGACTACCTCAGGGGTCAGTATTAGGACCAAAATTGTTCATTCTGTAAATAAATGACATATGTAGCGCATCAAAAATATTGAAATTTGTTTTATTTGCAGACAATACTAATATCTTTTGTTCTGGGGAGAATTTACAGCAGCTTTTGGAGGAGATTACATTAGAAATGAGAAAATTAAAAAGGTGGTTTGACATAGACAAATTATCATTACATTTGAAAACAAAGATGATGTTGTTTGGAAAATGTAAAATAAACACTCGGGTCCAAGTGAGGATAGATGGTGTTGATATAGAAAGAGTATATGAACATACATTTCTAGGTGTGATATTAAACCACAAAATCTGCTGGTAACCTACGGGTGCTGTCTGTACGGGGTTTGTACCGAGTCTCTGGTGCTGTGAGGCAGCAGCTGTACCACTGTGCATTGCAGTCCTGGGAAGAAAAGGCACATTCTGAATCAGAGCGCTGTACATTGTTCACTTGTACTGCCATATCTAAATGACTGTGTGGAGGTGTGGGGTAACACTTACAAAAGCACCCTACGCCCATTAGCCAGACTGCAACAGAGGGCCACAAGGATAGTTAATAATGTAGGATTTTGTGAACACACCAACTCTGTTTTTAAAGTCAAATGCCTTGAAGTTTATGGATCTAGCAGAATTTAATACAGCACAAATAATGTAAAAAGCAAGAAATAATTTCTTACCAGGTAATATAGAAAACAGGTTCTTTACCAAGGAGGGTGGTTATAATTTGAGAGGAAAGTTTAATTGAAAGAAACTTTATGTTCGTACAAAATATGAAGGGTATGTGTATTTCAATCTGTGGGGTGAAATTGTGGAATGAATTGGATGTGGAACTCGAGCAAAGCACGAACATTACTCAGTTCAATATACTCTTTCTATACCTCACGTAATTTTAAATATTTCTATCAGTTTACTCTCAAAGAAACTTGAAAACAAAGGAATAGGAGAGCAAATTATGATGCAGTTCAATTAAAAATGTTGGGTGGGTTGACAATCTAAGATCTGGATTTTTACAATTCAGAACCTATTAACACCTGATATTAATGTTGAAAATGTCAAACAGACGATAAGTAAAATCCTGTTCAATGCTTCAAACCACAAAAAGTTCACGAGTAAAATAGCAAAGAGAGGAAAAGAGAATCCATTATCTCAAGCAGGGCGATGTTTGATGATCTTGTATGTGTGACTCAACAAGCTGAAATAATGACAAGGAAAGAATCAAGATGATTATAGGCAGACCCATTTCTTCTCTCCAGAGACGCTGCCTGTCCCGCTGTCCAGCATTGTGTGTCTACCCCGACTATAGGCAGAGCGGGAAATGGGTGAAAAATAATTACTTCCCCATCCCTGGCTCAGCTGTTTGAAATGAAGTTATTTGATTAAGATACAAAATAAAGCTTAAAAAGTGTGGCAATTTAAGGCAGGAAGTGCAAGTGACATTCTTAATGAATAATTGCGATATTTATCCAAAATCTAGATCCTTTAATTAAAAAAAACATGTATAACTTCAGGATTTGAATGTACCTTTGGAACTGTTCACAAAATCAAACACTTTCACTCCAAGCAGAGGTTGATTGTTCCTTCCGCTTATAAAAGGAGAGAGACACACACACACCTGCCAAAGACTCGTCATTTGCTGCAGAAGCCCCATTTATCATTCAGCCACAGTTGCTCGACTATTCAAAACCTTTCCAAGCTGAAATCCTACACACCTTCCCATATCAATATCACACCAATACTTCTGCTGCCTGCATCCCAAAAGCACAGCTTCCTGCTCAGATATCTTAACATTAACTCAGATACTAACTCAGAAGTCCTCATCTTTGTTATTTATGTGTACTCTCCTCCAACTCTATAACCCACTCACAAATATTCAGTAGACCCCTCTGCTACACCAGTCAAACGGATTACAATTTTGGACCTTGCTGGCTGAAGGCACAGCTACGAAACCAAATTCTGAAGAAAGGCACTAAATGCTGGAGTAACTAAGGCAGAACAGGCAGCATCGCTGGAGACAAGGAATGGGTGACGTTTCAGGTCGAGACCCTTCTTCACATTTCTGAAGAAAGGCAATTGATCAGAAAATTAACTGAATTTCTCCCAGTACAGGTGCAGCTTGAGCAGCCGAGAACAGTGTACTAGGCGGGGCCCGCCGAGTAAATCCTCAAGACCACTATAAATTATTACAACTGAGGTCCCAATAGAAGCTTACACAGCTATGAAATGGCAAATCACTGGTTCAAAATCTCACCCTGCTTGCTTTTCAATCACCTGTAACACATAGATACTGTTGAATACATGTCAACTATTGACCTTTATATCCAATTTGGCACCATTGCATCTTAACATGTTGTAGGTTTTTGACTAACCTCTCATGAACCTAAGGCGTCATGCAATCATTAGTGGTAACTCATTAGTATAAAGCAGGGCTTAACTTTTTTTCTCTATTTCCAGCCGGGCAACCCAGGCAGTTTTATAGGTTGCCAAATGACAGTTTAAGTGGTCATTTAAACCGGCTTGCATGGCTTGTGCGATAATGTGCTCGGACGAAGTGAGTAGTTACCAGTCGGAATTATGCTCAATGAAGCATTCACATATTATTTCTGCTTCAAATAAAGTCACAAACTAAACATATTCACCAATCAAGACATGATATATACCACAATGACATGAAGCAAAATTATTATACAGCATCTCAACTCTTTTTACACGTTACAATGAATGCAATTTATATTATTTCGAAGCGGGGGAGCGGGGGGGGGGGGGGGGGGAAGAGGATGATTAAAAATATATATATGATATATTTATAAAATGATGATATATATATAAAATGTCTTTCCACAACCAAACATCAAAAGGTTGGATTATTCAGCGTATGATCAACCTCGGTGAGAGCAAGCGTAGGCTTGGCGATCACTTCGCCCAACACCTCCGCTCGGTTCGCAATAACCAACCTGATCTCCTGGTGGCTCAGCACTTCAACGCCCCCTCCCATTCCGAATCCGACCGTTCTGTCCTGGGCCTCCTCCATGGCCAGAGTGAGGCCCACCGTAAATTGGAGGAGCAGCACCTCATATTTCACTTGGGCAGTTTACACCCCAGCGGTATGAACATTGACTTTCCCAATTTCAGGTAGTCCCTGCTTTCTCCTCTCCTTCCCAGCTCTCCCTCAGCCAACTGACTCCGCCTCTTCCTTTATTCTTTTGCCCCCCACCCCCTCACATCAGTCTGAAGAAGGGTCTCGACCCGAAACATCGCCTGTTTCCTCCACTCCATAGATGCTGCCTCCCCCGCTGAGTTTCTCCAGCATTTTTGTCTACCCATTCATACAAGTTCTGTTATCCCACTTTCCTCACCTACTCCCTACACATTAGGGGCAATTTTACAGAGACAAGTTAACCTACAAAGCCAATGTGTCTTTGAGATGTGGGAAGAAACCCACACACTTGCATGGAGAATGTGTAAATTCAACACAGACAGTGTCCGAGGACAGGATCGAACACAGATCTCTGGCGTGTGAGGCAGCAAGTCCACCAGCTGTGCCACTATATTTTGTTTTCCAACACAAAAAAAAATTATACGTTGATATCTTTGGTTACTAAAAAAAAACTATTCAGTGCAAAGACTACCATTTATTAAGAATTTGTGAAGACATTTCCCTCAATATAAAGACATTTCCTAAGTTGTGCAATTTCTGGTCATATGAACAAAAATGTTTCTCCCAATGCAATTGTAGCTCTTCCTGATGAAAAAATAAGCTTCCCACCAACAGGCTAAACATCAGACAATGTTTCTCATATGGTTTGGGTAACAGTCTGAGCAAAAGGTTTTGTTTAAACATTGAAGTTGCCTGAACAGATTCATTTATACTAATGAGTTAACACTAATGATTTCTTGATGGCTTGGGTTCATATTAGATCAGTCAAAGACTTGAAAGGAGTTAGAATCCAATGGCAGCAAATTGGATACCAAATTTCAGAAGGCATAGATCGATCAACAGTTGTCAGGGATTTGGTGACTGGAAAGTTATTAATATTAGGGTTCCACACAGCTCAGTACTCTGTCCCTGCACGTTTGCAATGTGTGTATTAATAATTTTGAATTGTGCAGAAAATAAAATTAGGAAGCATGCAGAAAAATGAAGAAAAACGTCAGGAAATCTAAAATAAACGCAGAAAATGCTGGAAAAGAGGTCAAAAGCAGTTAATATTTCAGCTAGAGGCCCCGTCAGATACATAGATATATAGACAATAGGTGCAGTAGTAGGCCATTTGGCCCTTCGAGCCAGCACCGCCATTCTATGTGATCATGGCTGATCATCCACAATCAGTACCCAGTTCCTGCCTTCTCCCCATATCCCTTGATTCCGTAAACCCTAAGTGTTAAATCTAACAATATTTTGAATGCATCCAATGAATCAGCCTCAACTGCCTTCTGAGGCAGAGAATTCCACAAATTCACAGCTCTGTGTGGAAACGTTTTTCCTCATCCCAGTTCTAAATGGCCTACCCCTTATTCTTAAACTGTGGCTGCTGGTTCTGGACTCCCCCAACATCGGGAACATGTTTCCTGCCTCTAGCGTGTCCAAACCCTTCATAATCTTATATGTTTCAATGAGATACCCTCTCATCCTTGTTTCCAGCATTTGCAATTTTTATTAAAGAAAGCTACAACTATGTCAATAATTACCTATATAGAAAAGGAAAGTTAGGAAAGTTAGGAAAGTTTTAGATTGTGGGAAGATATCAATGGTCTGGTCCGTTGGGTAGAAAAATGGCAAATGGGATTTAATTTGGAGGCGTGCAAGGTAATGCATTTGGGGAATGTACAATAAATGGGAGGATTTTGAGTGATGTGGATAAACAGAGGGATTTGGAGGATACATCTACAGACCCTTAGCAACAGTAGGAGAGATTACTAAGGTGATTAAAAACACATAGAGGATGTTTTCCTTTATTAGCTGAGACTCAGAGATAAAAAAACAAGGATATTATGCTAGAATTGTGCACATTAATTGGAGTAGAATTGATGGGCCCCATAGGAAAGGGTGCAGAGAACTAAAGAGTGGAACATTGAAGCTACAAGGAAAAATTGGATAAATTAGTGTTACATTCTTGAGAAGGAGGTGAGAGGCAGTCTTAACTGAGGTGAATCAAATTATGAGAAAGCCTGAACCATGTAAACAAGGATAAACTGTTTCTCTTAATAGATGCCACAGATTTAAAATAATGAGTAGGAGAGACGAGGCAAAACATATTTTTCACAAGGTCTGAAAGGGTTTTGTTAAGGAGAGGGAGAGTCAGACAAATCTAATGTACATTCCCTTGCCTTTTTACTGTCCCCAAATGCAAGACCCTACATTTCTCTGGATTACCTTTACCGTTGGTGCTATCACAACATTTAATACACATTTGGACAAGTACATGTATAGGAAAGGTTTATAGAGAGACAAAATGCTGGAGTAACTCAGTGGGGCCAAGCAGCATCTCTAGAGAACATGGATAGATGTGTTTCAGGTCGGGACCAATTTCAGGTAGACTCTGGATCCTTTGAGCGGTTCAGAGGAATATGGGCCAAACGCGGACAGGTAGGACTTGGTCAGCATGGGCAAGTTAAGCCGAAGGGCCCGTTTCCCTGCTGTACCACTCCATGACCTCCCATTTGCCATCTTTCCGCCCAACAACCACATCATTCATATCTTCCCACAATCAAAAACCTTCCTATTTACTCTCAACTACTTACTAAATTATTATTGTAGTAGCAAATCTCGTTAATATATAAACAGAAAATGCCTGAAACACTGAGCGGAACAGGCCCCATCTGGAGGGTCTTTGAGCACATCACTTGGATGTGTACTTGACCAGCTGTGACCTGCAGTACGAGGGCCCCAACACAGAAATGGGTTTGGCAGCTCCTTTTGATCAGAGGTGATACAATGTCCTTCTCTTCCATTGTACAAGATTTCTACCAAGGTCCAGAAGTACATTTTCAATTAAAAAAATGCAGCATAACAAATATTTTATCACCTCTCACAGAAACAATTAAGAAAAGCATATCAGAAATTTACAACAATCTGTGGTTTCTGTAACGCTATGTAAATTCTAACAAACGTGGCTGCATATTTAATCCAAGGGATATACACCTATCTAATAGTGGATTTATAACATCATTACTGTTGTCATCAATGTGAAATTATTTCAAGGCTATAAATATTCCTGTCAGTGTAATTTGCAACCATAGAAATCATACCGATCTGTGAAAAACATTCAGTACTAACAAAATCATTTTCTATTGTGTCAACTAAGTTTCATAGTCAGCAGGCATGAAATTAAAGGCATGGCCATCCAAGCAATGATCTTATATCCACTGCTTCTATGTCCTTCCCAACATAACAACTTCAATAGTTTATTTGCAATACTTCCTGGTATGAAGGTAAGCAGAGTGTTCTGATATAGTAACAACATATTTAAAAAGCAACTTTGAAATATACGACCAGCACAATATAATTACTTCTATCCTTTATGCATATCTGATTTAGGGAGCTAATATATATCACACAAATTAAATTCCCGTTTGACAAAAACTAATTATAGGCAGCACATCTAATTATTCATGCAGCTTAAACCTACTGAGTATATCGCAACACAAACTCAAATCGATCATCAGAAATGTTCAGCTCACTATTCAAAACCAAACAGGACCAACTCGCTATCCATTTTAAATGCTAAGCCAGACTTCCACAGATGTCACAAGCCTTCTCAATTAAATAAATGTAGACAGAAAGAACAGTAAGTGCTGGTTTAAGAAGAAAGTAACTCAGCGGGTCAGGCAGCATCGTTGGAGAACATGGGTAAACGGCGTTTCGGGTCGGGACACTTTTTCTGCCTATCCATGTTCTCCAGGAATGCTGCCTGACCCTCTGAATTGCTCCAGCACTGTGTCTTTTACATAGTACTTTTAAAAAACAGTTTTCTACCCAAATTTTAATTTGTGGTACACCACAGAAATGCCTGGATTGACTCCACTAAACCAAACAAATCTAATTAATTCAAACTGTAAAAAGTAACAAATTGCTATACGGAGCAGCCATGTGCAAGTTAACGTGCAAGAAATTGAAAATCAGTGAGCGCAGCTTTTAAACTTGTTTTGAATTTTCCCCACAAGCAAATGATCTGTGTTCTGTGCTGTTTGAACAAAATATTTCTGTTTCCTTGGAGATGTTTTTACAATTTTAAGATTCAATTTACAATTTTAAGATTCAGAACAAATAGGCCAGGAGATTGCAGACAGCTGCAGGTCAAATAAGGTTGTTGTAGTAGGGGATTTTAACTTTCCCAATATTGATTGGGAAAATCATAGTGTGAAGGGTTTAAATGGGGTGCAATTCCTCAAAAGTGTTCAGGAGAGTTTTCTCAAGCAGTATCTAGAGGCCCCCACACGAGAGGGCGAGACTGGATCTAGTATTGGTAAATTGACACGGGCAAGTTAATGAAGTGTTTTGTGGAGGAGCCTTCTGGGACCAGTGACCACAGTTCCATTAGGTTTAAGATAGTTATGGATAGGGCCCACATGTTAAAATGCTCAACTGGGGTAAGGTCAACTTTGAGGGTATGAGAGAAGGTTGCGCTCAAGTTGACTGGAGCAGGTTATTTGAGGGGAAAGGAACATCAACCAAGTGGGATGTTTTTAAAAGTAAGCTGACAAAAGCTCAGGACATGTACGTTCCTTATAGTGGAGGGCAAAGCAGGCAAACATAAGGAAATGGAGGCATTGGTCAAAAAACAAGAAGGATGCATGGGACAGGTAGAGGCAGCTGGGAGCAAGTGCATCTCTGGAGGAGTTTTGTGAACTAAGAAGTAAACTAAAAAATGAATTTGGAAGGGCAAAAAGGGGCCAGGAGATAGCTCTGGCGGGTAGCATTAAGGACATTCTCAAAAGATGTTACAAATGCATAAGGGGGAAAAGGGTAACTATAGAGAGAGTGGGACCTCTCAGGAATCAAAGAATTAGCAAGTTTGCTGATGATACAAAAGTGAGTCGTTTTGCAGATAGTGAAGATGGTTGTGAAAGATTGCAGCAGGATCTTGATTGATTGGCCAGTTCGGCTGAAGAATGGTTGATGGAATTTCATACAGAGAAATGTGAGGCGTTGCATTTTGAGACGTCTAACAAGGGCAGGACCTACACAATGATTGGTAGGCCTCTGGGGAATGTTGTAGAGCAGAGGGATCTAGGATTGCAGGATTGCAGGTGCATGGTTCATTGAAGGTCGAGTCACATGTTGATGAGACCGCTTTTATAAGTATTGTGTTCAGTTCTGGGCACCATGTGATAGGAAAGATATTGTCAAGCTAGAAAGGGTTCAGAGATTTATGAGGATGTTGTCAGGACTAGAAGGTGTGAGCTATGGAGAGAGGTTGAGTAGGCTGGGTCTCTATTCCTTTGAGCGCAGGGGGATGAGGGGGGATCTTATAGAGATGTATAAAATCATGAGGAATAAATCGGGTAGATGCACAGAATCTCTTGCCCAGAGTAGGTAAATTGAGGACCAGAGGACATGGGTTCAAGGTGAAGGGGAAAAGATTTAATAGGAATCTGAGGGGTAACCTTTTCACACAAAGTGTGGTGGGTGTATGGAACAAGCTGCCAGAGGAGGTAGTTGAGGCTGGGACTATCCCAACATTTAAGAAACAATTAGACGGATACATGGTTAGGACAAGTTTGGATATGGACCAAACACAGGCAGGTGGGACTAGTGTAGCTTGGACATGTAGGTCAGCGTGGGCCGAAGAGCCTGTTTCCACACTGTATCACTCTGACTCTATTCAAAAATATTCCACTACACATGCCACTGATAATTCATTTCTTTAACACAGAATCTTGAATTTAAAGACAACTGAAAAATATTTAGTTACTACTTGATACTTAAAAGACCACATATTTAAGGCAGTGATAGATAAGATTCTTGATTTGTACGGGTGTCAGGGCCTATGGACAGGAGAATGGGGTAAAGAGGTAGAGATAGATTGGCCATGATTGAATGGCGGAGTAGACTTGATGGGCCAAATGGCCTAATTTTGCTCCCATCACTAATGAAATTATCATTCATTTATTCATTTATTTACAAAGCCAACATTTGTACGTTCTCCCTGTAACTTTGTGGGTTTCCTCCGGATGCTCCAGTTTTCTCCCACATCTCAAAGATGTGCAAGTAATTGTCCTGTATGAATTGCCCCGAGTGGGTATGGAGTGGATGAGAAAGTGGAACAACATAGAACTAGTGTGAACGGGTGATCAATGCACAGTGTGGACCAGTGTAGGCCTGTTTCCATGCTGCATCTTCCAATCAATGTATTCACTCTGAACAACATGGCTCACATGGCTGCTTCTGAGGACAGTTCAAAGATCACCTTATTTTTCCCAATTTCCGTCCCTGAATGGCATTACAAGTTCACAAGTTGTAAGAGTAGAATTAGGCCAGTCAGCCCATCGGGTCTACTCCGTCATTCAATCATGGCTGATCTCTGCCTCCTAATCCCATTTTCCTGCCTTCTCCCCATAACCCTTGACACCCATTCTAATCAAGACGTTAGTGAATGAGAAGGCTTTTTCATGACAATTCAGAAGTTACATGCTCAGCATTACGGAAACAAACATTTTAATTCCATATTTATTTAATCATCTGAATGAATATTTCTTAATTCCTGCGCTGGAATTCAAACCCATGACTCCAGGTCAGCAGATATTTTTTGATTTAATTTAACCACCATGGTACAGTACGTATATACTTCCAGATTTCAATGATGGAACTGATCAATGTCTGACCCCCAAGCTCTCTACTGTTTGTGTTCAAACATTATTTATTTTCAGCTTCACAGAGCATGCAATTACTTTACCCTTTTTCCATACCTGTTGAATACTGTAACCTTCTTTTTGAGAGAAGTATTGTTTCTTGAACTCATAATATGCATTGTATTGGTGCCAAGGCTGCAGAAACTCAAACCTAGAAGATAAGTAACAGATTCAAACTTCAGACAGTATATAAAGACGCATTTCAAACTATATATTTACACACAAAAGTAAACGCCTTATAAAGTACTCAAAACTAAACAAGATCAAAACCATAAAAATGTACTTCTGTAGCTTGTCAATGAATGTATATTTGTTCATGAAACTGTAGTTGTGAACAAACTGTGCCCTTTAGCTGTGCATTAGGCAGGGCTTGATTGTAATCATGCAGTCTTTTCTTTGACTGGAGAGCAAGCAAATAAAAGCCTTTCACTGTACCTTGGAACACGTGACAATAAAAAACTAAACTACACTGAAAAGATCTGTCACAGTGTGCAATCCACAATCGAACAAAGACGTTAAAATGTACACGTTGCCTGCAAAGGATATCATTTTTATTGTGAAAAGTTTAAATTATTAATGGAGAAAAATTTAAAGTCCAAACCAATCTGAATAGTTTAAATTGTAAATTGAAGCACATACAAGCCTTCTAAAAACATTCTCAGATCAATCCTGTTTTGTTGGATTGTTAGATACCTAGATGTACTAAAATTATTTGACAGTTAGCAGAAGAATTTTAAATATTCTCAGGATTCAGGGATTGCTGATAATAGACAATAGGTGCAGGAGTTGGCCATTCGGCCATTCGAGCCAGCACCGCCATTCAATGTGATCATGGCTGATCACCCCCAATCAGTACCCCGTTCCTGCCTTCTCCCCAAATCCCGTGACTCCGCTATCTTTAAGAGCCCTATCTAGCTCTCTCTTGAAAGTATCCAGAGAACCAGCCTCCTCCGCCCTCTGAGGCAGAGAATTCCACAGACTCACAACTTTTTCATACAAAAGTGTTTCCTCATCTCCGTTCTAAATGGCGTACACCTTATTCTTAAACAGTGGCCACTGGTTCTGAACTCCCCCAACATCGGAAACATGTTTCCTGCCTCTAGCGTGTCCAAACCCTTAATAATCTTATGTTTCAATAAGATCGCCTCTCATCCTTCTAAACCCCAGAGTATACAAGCCCAGCTGCTCCATTCTCTCAGTATACGACAGTCCTGCCATCCTGGGAATGTACCTTGTAAACCAACGCTGCACTCCCTCAATAGCAAAAATGTCCTTCCTCAAATTAGGGGACCAAAACTGCAAACAATACTTCAGGTGTGGTCTCACTAGAGCCCTGAACAACTGCAGAAGGACTTCTTTGCTCCTATATTCAACTCCTCTTGTTATGAAGGTCAACATGCTATTCGCTTTCTTCACTGCCTGCTGTACCTGCATGCTTACTTTCATTGACTGATGAACAAGGACCCCCAGATCCCGTTGTACTTTACCTTTTCCCAACTTGACACCATTAAGATAATAATCTGCCTTCCTGTTTTTGCTACCAAAGTGATAACCTCACATTTATCCACATTAAACTGCATCTGCCCACTCACCCAACCTGTCCAAGTCACCCTGCATTCTCATAGCATCCTCCTCACAGTTCACACTGCCACCCAGCTTTGTGTCATCTGCAAATTTTCTAATGTTATTTTGAATCCCTTCATCTAAAGCATTGATGTATATTGTAAATAGCTGTGGCTCTACAAGCCAGCACCGAGCCTTGCGGTATCGCACTAGTCACTGCCTGCCATTCCGAAAAGGACCCGCTAATGCCTACTCTTTGTCTCCTGTCTGCCAACCAATCTATCCATGTCAGCACTCTACCCCCGATATCATGTGGCCTAACTATGCCCACTAATCTTTTATGTGGGATCTTATCAAAAGCTTTCTGAAAGTCCAGGTACACTACATCCACTGGCTCGCCCTTGTCCATTTTCCTAGTTACATCCTCAAAATATTCCAGAAGATTAGTCAAGCATGATTTCCCCTTCATAAATCCATACTGACCCGGACCAATCCTGTTACTGCTATCCAAATGTGCCGCTATTTCATCTTTTATGATTGACTCCAGCATCTTCCCCACCACCGATGTCAGGCTAACTGGTCTATAATTCCATGTTTTCTCTCTCCCGCCTTTCTTAAAAAGTGGGATAACATTAGCTACCCTCCAATCCACAGGAACTGAATCTGAATCTATAGAAAATTGGAAAATGATCACCAATGCATCCATGATTTGTAGAGCCACTTCCTTAAGTACCCTGGGATGCAGACCATCAGGCCCCGGTAAGACTGGTATTTATTGCCCAGCCCTAAGAGTCAGTGTAAAGTCAACCAAGTGCTGTTGGATCGGAGTATCAGAGATCAAATTAGGCAAATTATTTGCTGAGAGAACTTGGATGAATCAAGGATTTGTATGAGAACCAACAGTTCCATAATCACTTTTTAATTAATACCACATTTTTGTTAGCTGGCAAATGCATAGTGAGGTTTTAATTCTCGTCTCTGAATTATTAGCCAGGCCTGAAAATAAAAACCACAGACAATGGCAATTTGAAATAAAAATAGAGCCTATTGGAAACACATGAGTAGCAATGAAAAGATAACCAAGAGAAATCAAAAGATAAGATGAAGTAGGGTCTCCACCCAAAACATCACCCATTCCTTCTCTCCAGAGATGCTGCCTGTGCCGCTGAGTTACTCCAGCTGTTTAAACCAGCATCTGCAGTTCCTTCGTACACATCAAGAATTATTATTGCAGGTTGAAGAACCCGCTGGCTACTAATTCCAGAAAATAACTAAAACTGCATCTGACAACATTCCTAATACGTCTCCAAGAACCTGTGATTTTAACATTTCTTCCTCAGTAAAGATGAAGATTTTGTTTTCTGCTCCTGCTTGCTACTGCACAACTGCCAACAGCCGGGCGACCTCACGCATTTTAATATTATATTAGAATCACAGAATTGGTGTTTGCTTATCCTTCAAATTGAAGTATAAATTACATCTGACAAACTATAATTCCATTTGGGAATGGAGGAGAGGAGGAGATAAGAAGAAAATTCTGGTTAATTCCATGGTTCTCCTTTGTATTCAGTCAGAGGCTCTATATTAGCTGGAATTCAATGTATCGTCTCTGTAAGTGATTCAACTGACAAGTTATACTTCGAATATGCCATCCAGTAACACACTGATGCTTATTTCATACCTGCAGCATGACAAATACCACTGCAGAGATAGCCACCTTTCGGCTCATCGTGTCCTTGCCAGCCCAGGAAGAACTATTCGGTTAGAAGCCACTTTATACATCAGACTGCACAGCACTGCAGAATACAATATCTTGGTATTTACAATTTGATCAGCATTTTCTGCTTTCTTTGGACTTTCAGGTAGCAAGGTATCAAAATAGCAAGGTATGATAACTCTGGTATGAAATGAAATGGAGAACTCCCACACTCACACCTACATAACCCCACCCAGAGGCAACCCATTCATGATGAACATATTTAGTGAGAGGAATGAAGGTATCCTATATTCAACTTTTATTTCATGTTACAGCTCTATTAATCATTTGCCTGCTGCCTCTGCTCCAATAAATAACATAACCTACCTAATCTTTCCTCATAACTAAAGGTCTCCAGAACTAATCTCTTTCATAACAGCTCTGGCGGCGTCACATCTTCTCTATAGTCAGCTGCAGGACTTGAGAAGTGGCTTAGGTAGTAATTGAGTGTTTTAGGGCTAGCACGGGCTCAATGGGCCGAAGGGCAGGTTCCTGCAGCAATATACCAGGTCGGAGACTCTTCAACAGACCCTCCCTCTGTAGATGTTGCCTGACCTGCCAAGAGTTCCAGCATTTGCTGTTTTTTCACATTTCCAGCGTTTGTAGTTTTGCATGAATGTCATGTACCTTCAAGTAGCTGCTCCTGAAACAATTTTGCCAGATTATCTCACCCCAATTGAGAGCTTTTACTCTATCTTTGTCTCTTTTCAGAAGTAAAGCAATTGATCATCAGCATCGAAATGTCCTTTTCAGCAGCTCAGCTTCATTTCCAAAAAACTCCATAATCACTGCCTGTGATATCAGATTTGCTCTGTGCTCACCTGCCGAGTGAATTTTAAGATTTCTGCACCATTTTTATTGATTCTATCTAACTACTATGTCACACACACACTTATTTTAAAAAGGATTGTGTATGCAAATCAAATTACATTAATTATCTTTATTTCAAATGAAATGTGTTCGTTAAATAACAATTCAGCTCAGATCGTTCAAATGATTTTGAATATGATCAACTAATTTAATCCTACATATAATTGTAATTAACTTTAAATTTAGTTTTGTAATCATTTTAACTCACGTAAGGAATATCCTACATTTGACTAAAGGAAAAATTTTAACAAAAGAAAACACATTATTTTATATTTCTCCACTTTTCAGGAGGGAAATGCCGCTATTCTACCATAGCTGATGCAAGATTTTAGTTAAAGTTGGGAGAAATTAGGGTTTTAAGCTCTTATTATCATAACTTCAAAACCTGTCAGAGGTTGAGGGCGGTGGGGTAAAACATGAACCAATTCCAAAGCACGATTGGCAAAGAACTAATGGTAAAAAGATTTTCAAAAACACATTAGGTGGTTAGGTTTTGGAATGTGGCAGTCAAAAAGCAGTTAAATAAGTGTGCAAGAGGAAAGAATCTTTCGGGAAAATGAGAGGGAGCATGATTGCAGGTGCGGAAATCATCAAATACGTTCAGTGATTTTTTCTTTAACCTGACCTAGCGGCTTAGTAGTGGTGTACGTTGTCCCTAGCGTGGAAGGAGGCGATGGAAAAGTGGGGCATCATAGAACTAAAGGGCCTGTTTCCATGTTGTATCTCTAAAATAAAAAACTATTATAGACTTACTCCATGAAGCTGAAATGCGCTTATTTAGAGCGAGTAGACAGAACATATTTTTGAACAATATTAGAGGAATAAAAAGAGAAAATGCCAGAAACAGAGGTCTCGCAGCAAAGGTGGAAGGAGGAACAGAGCTAATCTTTCACGTCAATAAAGATCCCACAGCCAAACTGTTCTGGAGGCCACTATGGCTGTTTTTCCTTTCACACATGCTGCCAGTGCTGCGCAGTAGTTGCAGCATTTTCTGTGTTTATTACGGATTTGCAGTTACATAAAACTAAAAATCAGAAGCCTCCCCCCCAGCCCTGTTTGTGGTAGAGACTTCCAACAGAACTTGCCAGTTGAAATCAATTCTTCAACTAAATCTTAATGAATGCAAGGTTAATAACAGCACTAAGTATTAAAAAGTCCACTAATTCTTCAGGAATAGAGTTTGCTGGAGCAGGGGTAATTGTTGAAAAATTAAGATCCAAAAGCAGTGAAAAGAGACAGGAGGCGGTCTAAATTTACCACCGTTTTTCTCAATTATTTTCACTTTCATATTTCCTTACATTGTAGGAGGCCATTCAGCACCCATGGAGGCTCCTGTGGTATTCCCGTTCATTTGCTCCCCTGTAACCTGATCACTTTCTCATGTTCATCAATCCCCCCCCCCCTTCCCTCATTACACTGGGGCGCGAGAAAGATTGAGCTCTTAGAATGGCTTGAAATTAAACAAATTAAACTTTTATT
Source organism: Okamejei kenojei (assembly GCA_035221665.1). NCBI lineage: Eukaryota > Metazoa > Chordata > Chondrichthyes > Rajiformes > Rajidae > Okamejei > Okamejei kenojei. The sequence goes on from CM069155.1 coordinate 41,920,471, forward strand.
TTTGAGGAAATCAAGAATTATGGAAAGCCTATTCCATGTTCCTTATTTTGTCATCTCTCCTCTTACAAAATATCTGCCCAATGAAATCAATATTTGACATTCTGGAATAAATCCATGGACAGATTAGTGTTTATTACTAATACGAGTACAACATGTCAGTCTATAACAAATTAGTTTTTTGCAATAAGTAATCGTCAAGGACCAAAATTATCTTCAGTTTAAGAGCAAATTATAAATTTGAGAAACAGAGATTCTACAGTATTAAAAATATTCATGTGGGTTTATACTAAGCTCGTATATGCATGTGGCGAATACTGCTTCTTTTAACAATTCTCTCTGGTACATTTCAAATACCCGAAACTTACAAATTCTAAGAGAATTCATACAAATCCAATTTATAGATAATGTTCTGCAAAATCCCATCATCTAAAGCACTACAAATAACTACCTCGCTGTTGTGCATACTGATGGCAGTGAAGGTTATGCTGTATCGTTTCCATATTGCTAACCTTCCTACGGTTCCTCCTGAGGGTATTGCATCATACAGGGATCAGATAACTTAATTACTTGAACTGCCTCTATGGTCTTTCCAAATGCAGGTAGTTCTGCTATAATGCGATAGTTGTGTTCCTTAAAAAAACTCACATTAGAGATAATCGCACTGTAAAATCAATTGTGTTAATTGGCGATAAGATGTTAGGGGCTAGCAGGTAGCAATAACAAACTTATTATTCTGGTAGCATTTTCAAAAATAGCAAAAGGGTTATTTTTATTACTGCAAGGTAAAAATACTAAAGACTTTATACGACATTGTTTATTGGGTATCATTGCATGTGTCAATAGAAGGGATTGCTTCAGTGAGCACCTGATGTGAAAGTAGCTGCTGTGTTCTTGGGATTCAATGATGTCTGATTCCTGTAGGGAAGGTACATGGAAACAGCATGAGCTTTTATTCCTGCTTGTCATTTTCCAAAGTAACTTTTAAATGGTTTTCTCATTCCCGATCAAATTGCATTATAACCAAGTCATCCTCAATAATACACATACTGCTCCCCCAATTCATCATAAGCGATTAGGTCATAGGTGATAGGAGCAGAATTAGGCCATTCGGTCCATCAAGTCTACTCTGCCATTCAATCATGAGTGATCTATCTTTCCCTCCTCACCCCATTCTCCTGCCTTCTCCCCATAACCTCTGACATCACTTGCATTATATCCAATTTGTATTATGGAAACGTGCAGTCTGAAGAAGGGTCCTGCCCTACTTTTTCCAGAGATGCTGCCTGACCCACTGAGCAGTTTTTGTTGCTTAGTGTTTTTGTAAACCAGTGTCTAGTCCCTTGTGTCTACATGACGGCAAAACTACGGTGTTTAGCTTTAATCTGTGGCCATATTCTGCCAACTTTATAACCTTAAATAGAAACCATGTGGCAGTAGTCACTCATCTGTATTCAAAGAGAGAATCACTCACTTTTTTCTCTCTCCCAAGACCATGACATCAGTGCTTCAATTGTGCCATTGCTGGGGAACTTGTGATTGACTCATGACAGTCAAACCAGATAACACAAGTCTCTATGTTAAAGGCCAAGGCCACACAAAAATACAATGAATAATGGTGATCTTGATCAAGCTCCATCCAAAACACAGTCAAGGAATCAAGATTAGATATAGAACATGCCATAACTTTTTCTTGTTTCATCATTTGGGTCTAAACTTATTCTCTCTGTTTTACAATGTAATTTATTTCTACATAATCATTCTGCGCAACGAGGAAGATGATTGGATTTTATTGCCTTCCATCACAGTGAGGAATCTGCTGTGGTGGATGTTTATGTTAACTTTTATGTAGTTGTGTGTCTTGTTGCTTTTTTTTAGTATGGCTGTATGGTAATTCGAATTTCACTGTAAATGGTACATGTGACAATAAACTGACCTTGAGACATAGGTACAGTGCATTGGAACCAAATCTGATGGAGGTTTAAAACCATCTTTAACCTCCCTCAACTACCTCAATGGTTCTTTATCATCAACTGTATCTAGACACAGTGACATGGTTAGTTTTGCATACAACTCATTAAGATCATACTTGATGTGAACATCTGCTGACTCACCTCACAATCACCCCCAGGGGTTTGAAAGCCTACTTTCACTCTTAGCCCACCTCCCACATCATTAAATCAAATAACGTTCCTTTTACTAATACCATGACCTTTTCTCTTTCCTCCAGCGACTATCCCCACAATTCAGGTAAAAGTCACAGACTTGGTTTATCTATTAATAATATACGGCTGTAAAGGTGTCGTAGCATTTCGCATCTCATCTCCAGGATAATGCTCGGCAAAATCTCATCCAACAAAGGATTTGAAATCAAAATGTCCCAGGGATTGATCCCAGCACATGATTCAACTCAAACAATTCATTCATATTCAGGGACTATTTTCAATGAACTTTCAAAAAGCTCACTGATTTGTTGTTGCTTGCTGCTGGTAGAGAACAAAATAAGCATTGTCTGTTGGACGATGATCGCCCCCAATGCAAGTCCAGCCCTTCTCCCGTCAACATTCTGAGGAACAGCACTGGCCAATAACTTCACTGGACCAATCTCACAGAGTGAAGATAGACACAAAAATGCTGGAGTTACTCAGTGGGTCTGGAGAGAAGGAATGGATGACGTTTCGGGTCCAGACCCTTCTTCAGACTGGTTAGGGAAACGAGAGATAAAGACGGTGATGTGGAGAGATAATGAACAATGAATGTCAGAGACTGGCTACTCTGCAAGTGCATGCCTGCCGACACCCCAGAATCATTTCACCACCTATCAAAGCAATACGCAATGGTGCAGTTACAGGAAAGAATGCCACCTTACACTCAAAGCCATCAAAAATTCCCACTCACTCCATCAGAGAAACATTGCGGTTGAAGCATATTTAATCTCCAAACGCCTCATGAATAGGACCTGCAAAAGCACAACTCCTGTCACAACAAACAGCAAGCATCTAGGAATGTCACTACCTCCCCAACATCTCACATCATTCCGACTTGGAAATCATATTGTTATCCTTCATTGCCGTTGGGTCAAAATCCTGAGACCCCTTATCCATAAGTATCTACAATCAAAGGGACTGTAGCAGTTCAGAAAAATTAATTACACCTTCTCAATGACTCATAGAAATAGACAATAAAGGCTGGCCTTGCCAGGGATGTCTGCGTGCCATAGAAGAACACATCAATGAAAAGTCATGCACCTTTCAGAAGAATGTGCTTCAGAACTATGACCGGATAATAAATTAACTAATTATTTCACTTTCTTACCGTGTATCATTCTTGTCTCTCACACTGGTTTCAAATTTAGTTCCATTTCTGGCTACATATTCTGCCAGCTTGTCAATAACTGGTTGGATATCGGGAGGAGGAGGAATGATAACAGGAACCACAGTTGTAGCACTGAAAATACAAGATAATTAAGTTGTACAAACGAGTAAAAATAGTGACAGTACAGCATGCTACAAATCTCTCCTCAAGCCATCCTAAAAAAGCAAAAAAAATCACGCTTTCCTCCAATAAATTTGGTATTTCCTTCAAATTGATAAAGGGCAAGCTTCAAAGTCAATGCCCAATGACAGCACAGCACGGATGGCTGTAACAAATGCATCGCATGCAATGACTGAGTGACGTGTTTGGCATTCTTCAAGGCAATACAAAGTGCAATGGGATGTTATGAATGCTGAGCTGAAGATTTAAGAGTATTTCATTGTCATATGTACCGACAACAGAAGAATGACATGTTTACTTGCTGCAGCTTAGCTGGCCCGTAAACACAATGTATGCAGCTTTCAGAGACAAAACTAGCAATGCATTTTATCCCTTCGTGATTCCTTTACTTCACTGTGTTCAGTCCACTGTGGCCAAGCTGACCATCGAACATCAATCCCATTTACCAGCACTTGCCCAGCAGCTCCCCATGTGTTGGTGCTTCAAGTGATCACCGAGCTACTTGTTAAATGTGATGCCTCCACCACCCACGCAGACCATCTGCTTCAGATCCTAACCACCCTCCGGGTGAAAAGGTTCTTCCTTAGATCTCCTCCAACCTCTTATCTTAAACCTACTGCCGTCAATTTGAGAGATTTCTGCTTTGGGGGAAAATCTCCAACTACCTACCTTAAACATGTCCCTCATAGAGAACTCGGATAGGTGAGGTCTCAAATCCATGTTCTCCACAGATGCTGCCTGACTCGCTGAGTTCCTCCAGCACCTTCTATATTCCTCATAATTTTGTATACTATCAGATCTCACCTGTGTCACCACTCAGCCACCTTCAGATTAACATTAAAACTCCATCTGCTTCCCCTAGCCCTGCAGATAAACGTTATAAAGGGGTTGACCCTCAGTTAAGGGGAAATTAAGAGTTGGGCAATAAATGCCGGCCTTGTCAGTTATATCCATACCTCCTGAGCTATACTTGGAGTAATAATATATTTTTTAATTGAATTGAAAGATACACAATGGAAACAGGCCGGTCAACCCACCCATTCTGCACCAACTATCAATCACCCGTTCACTAGTTCTAGCACTCATTCACTCCCTATAATCTTGGGGCAATTTACAGAGGCCAATTGACCAACCTACACATTTTGGAATGCGAGAGGAAACTGGAGAAACCCTCATGGTCACAAGGTAAACGTGTAAACGCCACACAGTTTTGAACCCTAGTCTCTGGTGCTGTGAGGCTTCGGCTCTACCAGCTGTGCCACTGGGCTGCCAAACTGAAAGAAGAGCCATCATTTTGAGGTAGCTTATTTTATTACAATACCCAATTCCTCCCAAAAGTGCAGAGATAGTTTTAAGCAAATTATACCTTTCATACGTGCACGTTTAAATCACGGGGAAGCGAATTGTTGAGTGTAAAATGTCCCTTACCCGACTGCGGTTGTGGTAGCGGCTCCCTGGCTAGTGGTGCCGTCCCCTTCCAGGGGGGGTGGAGGTGTGGTGTCAGATGCTGGCGTCGCCACAGTCCCTGTTGTAGTTGATGTCGCTGCCTCTGAAGGCACGCTACCGTAATAGCCGGCAACCTCCATCCCAGGAGGAGGCGGTGTGAGGCAGTAGGTACCATCAGGCATCATGTAATATCCATAATACATGGTGGTCACCGATGCTGTAATGGAGAAGGAATGTCATCAAGATCACACCTTATTATTTCTACCACGTTCACAGAATCTTTCAAAACCACTATAATGAAACTGTCAATTTTCACGTTTGTTTATACCAGCCCCTATTGGAACAGCTGCAGAGTACACCTTGAAAAATGTAACTACTGTTGTACAAAATGGTTTTCATGTTTATCAAATTGCAATGCTAAATGATAGCATATTCTATTAAGAGTCATTCTCATCAAACTTTATAAAATAAAAATTCCTACCCCAGTCCTTACTAAGCACTTGACAAACTACGTATGCATGTATTAGTATTCAATATAGCTTTTGGAACAATTGGTGCTAATTATCTGATTAAATCAATGTTGATTAACTACAAGTACTAAAACGCTTGATTGCACCTTCATTCAACTAGTCTTTTCGGCTTTAAATGAATCGCACAGAGTGCCCTGTAATAAGACAACCTGTTTGTTCATGGATTTCTGTCACTTCCATTTTTAAGTACCAATCAATTATACTGGGCAAAAAAAAAAACCCAAAGTGGTGGAGGAACTGAGTGGGTCAGGCAGCATCTGTGGAGGGGATGGGCAGGGGATGTTCCGAGCCATGACGGGTGGAGCTGAGGAGGGAGAGCCATGGGAGTGGGGCAAAGCCTGCTAGTGTGACCACAGTGACCACAGTGCCATTATGATATGCACTGACCCCGCTCCAGTAACACATGGCCCGTCAGTTTAACCATGTCCATCCTGCCGGTCAGACTAACCTCTACCTCATCATGTCCCTCCCCTCACTGACCTGCTGCTCTGCCCCCCCCACCCCGCTAATTTAAACCCTTCCAAACAGCACTAGTGAACCTCCCTGCGAGAGAAAGTTGGTTTCCCCTCCAGTTCAGGTGCAACCTCTCTCTTTTGTACAGGTCCCACCTGCACTGGATGCCCAATGATCCACGTATCTGCTTCCCCAGGGCTCGAAATTAGGGGTTGCCCGGGTTCCAATGACCACCCAAAGTGCCGCCGGGTAACCTAAACGCCGACTCATTTGCCCGGCTTGGCAAGCAAATACTGGTTTATACCGATAGACACAAAACACTATAGTAACTCCACGGGTCAGGCAGCATCTCTGGAGAATAGGACCGTGACGTTTCGCGTCGACTGTATTCCTCTAGTATCTTTGATTGTGGGGCAAAGATACTAGGTGCGTGGTGACGAAGGAGCGGAGGAATGACGGGTCTCGAACAGCGGCAACAGCGGCCGCGACAGCGGCTCCATCGCCGCCTCCTCTTCCCACACCCCGCCCGGCGGAAGGAGACCTCCCTTTTCTCTCTCCCTCCCTCCCTCCTCCCGGCCTCGGCGTGCGAGAGGGATTGTTTTGAAAGCGCAGTTGGTGGATTTGCAGCAGTATCTTTTAATTTTCAGGCAGCGACCGCTATCGCCCTGATAACGGCCGCTGCCTGCAAACCCATTAACGACGCTTTCAATACAACCCCTCTCGCACACCGAGGCTGGAGGAGGGAGGGAGGGGGAGAGAGAGAGAGAGAGAGAGAGAGAGAGAGAGAGGGAGGAGGGGGAGGCCTCATTCCGCCGACTGAAGCAGCTGCACCAAAGATCCTACAGCTATAGGATCTTTGAGCTGCAGTGCTCGGCCCCGTACCTTGCTGTCGGCTGGCAGAGGAGGGGGGGCGGTGGCGAGGAGGTCCCAACAGCCTCCCCCTTTGGTGGCGGCAGCGGGCGATGTTGTCCGAGGAGCGCTGACCTTCCTCCCCACCTCCTCTGCCCCTTCCCCCCTTCTCTCTCACGTATGCCCCCCCCTCTTATCCTGGGCCCCCTCCTCTCCATCCCGCACTGATCCCCATTCCCTCCTCTATGCAGTCCTCACTGACATCCCCTGTGCTCCCCTCCCCATCTACCCCCCCCAATCTATTCATCACCCTACCCACCTCGCATTGATTCTCCTGCCACCCCACAATCCATCCTACACTGGTCCCCCAATTCATCCTGTACTGACCCCCCTTCCCATCCATCCTGCACTTCTTCCCCCCCATTCATACTGCACTGATCCTCCCATTCATCCCGTACTGACCCACCTTCCATTTACTCTGCACCAAACCCCCCATCCATCCTGTAGTGATCTTCCCATTCATCTTTTACTGATCCCCTCATGCATCCTGTACTGATCCTCTCATTCGTCCCACACTGATCCCCTCATTCATCCTGTAGTGATTACCAATTCATCCTGCACAGACCCTCTGATCCACACTGTCCTGACCCCCCCCCCAAATCATCCTGTACTGATCCCCCCCATTCATCCTGTGCTGATCCCCCCCCCCCCTTCCAATATCCATCCTGTACTGATCCCCCATTCAAGAAGAATGGGGGGGGGGGGGGAACAGTCTGAAGAAGGGTCTCGACCCAAAACGTTGCCTATTTCCTTAGCTCCATAGATGCTGCCTCACCCGCTGAATTTCTCCAGCATTTTTGACTACCCCCATTCATCCTGTACTGAACCCCCCATTCATCCTGTACTGATCCTCCCCCCCTCCATCCATCCCGTACTGATCCTCCCATTCAACACCACTGACATCCCCTGTGCTCTCCCCTCACAATGTTACATACTCCAACCAACACGTACTAATTCACCTGCCTCAATCCATCCATTCCGCACCGATTGCCTTCTCAACCCCCCCGCCATCTATCCACCCCGCACTGATTCACACACCCCCTGACCCTATTGTGATTCATGGTCTTCAGAGCGAACATTGACTATGTTTGATAACGGAATGCAATCAAATGTGTTTTAATTCCCAATGCTATTATTTGTTTTGACACCTTTAAACATATTACCAAAAGAACATTTGCTGCAGTTATGTCCTTTGGCCATCTCTTGTCAGTTAGTGTAATGTTTAACCTGTCGGATGGGTATAGTCGGTTTTAACAGTTATTATCATAAAATGCCTTTAGAAATTTCCTTGTAACCTGTATATTTTGTTATGGATAAATTATGTGGGAAGCCAGAGTGTTTCTGTGCCAATAGAAATAACGACCCATGCTATGGCCATGTCGTGGTAATTTTCGACTCTTCACAGAAAACATGCTTGCATCAATCTGTAGTGTGCATGATCCAGGATTTATTGTCACAGGTTGATCATTTGCTGAATAATCCAACCACATTTTTTGTTTGGAAGTGGAAAGAACTAATAGAAATTGCATTTTACTTCGGAGTCATGTGAGTGACTACGTGAAGACCCCGCCAGCACGCATGCGCGACATATCGTCGAACGCATTGCGGAAGCGACAGTCGGGAGGAGCGCCGCTTCTCCGGCGTGTTTAAAAAACTTACTGAAGGCAAGACTTACCATTCTGGTGAGCGTGGCGACTGGGTGTGCTTTGTTTTTCAGACGAGGAAACACCATGGAGTCGCGCAAATCAAGGAGAGCAGCTGCAAAAACCGCTGCTGTGGAAAGCAGCCAGCAGCGTGCCGTCTCTTCAGAGCTGCAGGTGCTGCCAGCAGCTCCCGACTTCTCGCCGCTACAGACCGAAGGTGCGCCGCGGCCCAGCGGCAGAACCACCCGGAAGTCGGACAGGACCGTTGACTCGGTTGGGTCCGGACCCGAGGACACCCCGTTCACGGATAGCGACGGTGGGCGTCTTTCCCACATGGAGAGGATGGTTAAGCAGTTGCTCCAGCGTGACCTGCTTATGCAGGGGCAGAGTCACGGTGGGTCTCCTCGCAGACCCACGGCAGGATCCTTTCAAGGACTGCCAAATGTCTCACCCTCTTTGCAGGGGAGCATTAGGAGTCAGAGCTGGGCTTTAGGGTCTGGCCTATCCTGCAGATAGTCGGCTCTGCATTGTGACACATATTTTGCAATATATAGAAGTCACCAAGACTCTTAGGGACACGGAGAGAGCTTTACTCATAAACCATAAACACCCTCACCATAAGGTCACAGTGCAAACCATATCCAGATGGTTAAGGGTGGTATTAGATGCAGCGGGGTGGATACTAATGTTTTCAAATCTCACTCCACCAGGGCTGCTTCTACATCGGCGGCTAGGATGATGGAAGTACCTTTGGACCACATCCTTGCCACAGCGGGTTGGAGCAATGAACAAAATTTTCAACGATTTTATAATAAATCCGTGGCCGCTCCTGACACGTTTGCAGGAAAAAAAATTAGTTCTGTAAAATAAATTACCCAATGTGGGGCATATTGTTTTAGGTATGAATAAATACTTTTTGTTTTTCAGCAGTGTCATGACTGAATTCCGTTCGTCCTCCTTTTCCTAGCATGGCAGTGTGTGAGCATGGACTCGTTCCAGGGCATGAAATCACAGAGCTTTGAAATCTTCACGTAGTCAGTCACGTGACTCCAAAGTAAAATAGTAAGATTAAATGAGAACTTACCAGTTTGAAGTTTGATCTTTATTTTATGAGGAGTTACGATGAGGGATTACGTGCCCTCCGCTCCCAAAATCCTTTATTATAAGGGTGAACTGGTATGGAAGTTCTCTCTCATCTTACTATATTAGTCTACTCTGGTATCTGTGATTTCACATCACTGCTTTGAAGAATGTCGCGCATGCGTGCTGGCGGGGTCTTCACGTAATCCCTCATCATAACTCCTCATAAAATAAAGATCAAACTTCAAACTGGTAAGTTCTCATTTAATCTTACTATTAATTGCAATGTGTAAAAAGAGTTGCGATATTGTATTATAATTTTGCTGCATGTCATTGTGGTATATATCATGTCTTGATTGGTGAAAATGTTTAGTTTGTGAGTTATTTGAAGCAGAAATAATATGTGAATGTAAACAAAAGTGCTGGAGAAACTCAGCGGATGTGGCAGCATCTATGGAGCGAAGGAAATAGGCAACGTTTCGGGCCGAAACACTTCTTCAGACTGATGGGTTTCGGCCTGAAACGTTGACTATTTCCTTCGCTCCATAGATGCATGCTGCTACACCCGCTGAGTTTCTCCAGCACTTTTGTCTACCTTCGATTTTCCAGCATCTGCAGTTCCTTCTTGAACATAATATGTGAATGCTTCATTGAGCATAATTCTGACTGGTAACTACACACTTTGTCCAAGCACATTATCGCATGCGTCATGCAAACCGTCTTAAATGACCACCTAAACTGTCATTTGACAACCTAAAAAGCTGTCAAGGTTGCCCGGCTGGCAACAGGGAAAACAAGTTAAGCGAGAGCCCTGTTCCCGCCTACTTCGCCATGATAGTTGCACTATCATTCGACTTCTTGCCTCGCCAGCACGGCACGGGCAGTAATTCTCTTGTTTTCTAACCCGCAACCTAATTCCCCGAATTCTCTCTCACATCCTGTGTCATTGGTACCAATATGGACCACAAAACGCTGGCTGCTAATCCTCCCCAATTCTGAATGACCCCTGTCTGGTTAGAGACATCCTTGACCCTGGCACCTGGAAGGCAACATACCATCCAGTAGTCTAGTATGCGGCCACTGGAACATCTGTCTAAAGACTGCCCTACCACTCACTACTGCTTGACTAGACATTGCCCTATCCCACTGTTCAACAGAGCCAGACATTGTGTCACTGTTCCGATTGCTACTTCTATTTATCCGAGGTCATTCCCCACAACAGTATCCAAAACAGTATTCTGGGCAAACATACACTAAAGAGAGTATTCCTTTGTCCTGGTGGACAGCACAGTGGCGCAGCGGTAGAGCAGTGCCAGAGACCCGGATTCGATCTGGACTGCGGCTGGCGTCTATATACCATTTGCCCGTGTGGGTTAACTCCAGGTGCTCCAGTTTCCTCCCACACTCTAAAGATGCGTAGGTTTGCAGGTTAATTAGCTTCTTTAAATTGTCCCAAGCGTGTAGGATGTGAAAGTGGGATAGCATAGATCTAGTGTATTGGTGAATGTTGGTCAGTGTGGAGTCAGTGGGCCAAACAGCCTGTTTCCACACTGTATCTCTACAACATAAACTTGTGCACTAAATGTACGTCCTCAGGATTAAAGCTGCAAATTATTATACATACAATTTAAAAATGGGAAAATATCCAAAACTGAGTACAGGTCCTATCATTCTATTTGAAGCATCGCTAATTGGAAGGGGTCAAAAGCAGGTCATTGCTAAGGAAGGAAAACTTAATTTGCTGAGCTGTATAGATCAGATTTCATTCTGCATATCACAGCATAAATGAGTCAACGCTGCCGGGGCTTGAATATATAAAATCTCAGCACAGCTTTCTCCACTCCCATTGTTCGTACATACACAAATGTAACCTTTTAACAGTATGAAGAGTTTCTTTAAAGCCACTGCTTTTCTAAACTCTATCGGGTGCTATCTGTAAGGAGTTTGTATGTTCTCCCCATGACCGCTTGGGTTTTCCTTGGGAGTTCCTGTTTCCTCCCACACTCCAAAGATGTACGGGTCTGTAGGTTAATTGGCTTGGTAAATGAAAAAAATGTCCCCGGTATGTAGTATGGTGTTAGTGTATGGGGATCGCAGGACTTGGTGGGCTGAAGGGTCTGTCTCCACGCTATATCTCTTAACTAAACTAAACTCAGATAACACTTCCTCTCTCAATTCGTCACTTGGCAAACCTTGCCAGGGGTCAGTGGGGGTCATGGATTTCTATTTCTCTTTTATCTCCCCTCTTTCCCCTCCCCTTCCATATACATCCCTTCCTCCAGTCTTACATTTAAGGTCATATGGTCAAGGAATAGGAGCAGAATTAGGCCATCGGTCCATCAAGTCTACTCCACCATTCAATCATGTCTGATCTATCTCTCCCTCATAAACCCAACTTTGACTGCTCCTCTTCACTGCTTACCCAACACCCTTTTGTCTCCTTTTCACCTCCAGCCTTGTCCCATACTCCACACATCTACCAGTCACCCCCTCACCTGTATCCACCTATCACTCATCACATACATCTACCAGTCACCCCTTCACCTGATGCCACCTATCACTTGTCAGGGCTTTGTCCTGCCCACTCCTCTCTTTTCCAGCTTGCTCCCCCCACTCCACAAGTCAGGAGAAGGGTCTCAACTACAAATATCACCCATCCATTCTCTCTCCAGATGCTGACTGATCTGCTGAGTTCCTCCAGCACTTTGTTTTTTGTTCAAGATTCCCGTTTTTGTGTGCAGTTTTTTGTGTGTTTACCGATCGTGTTAGAGCCCTCATCTCATACAATACAAAAAGATTTTGTACAATATAGTAGGTAGACAATATTGTACAATATAGTTATTTTTTCTCCCACTTGTCACACAGCATCACTTTCACCATGTTTCTCGTGATTTTCATTCACTCTTGTTCATTACCTATCAAGACTTAAGATGACAGAGTCTTTGACCTGACACATTACACTGTTTCCCTTCACTTGATGTGACCTGACTCGAGTATTTCAGCCCATTTAATTTTACAAAAAGCTGCAGTTTTTTTTATTTTCAAGACTTCACTCTCTCCCTTCCCCACAAATACAATGTGTATAATCCCTTTAAAACCATGTCTTGAAGTTGTCATGTTTGCTTTCCCACAAGATAAAGCAGTTATTCAACAATAATTCACACATTAAATATTGATCCAAGATGTCAGCAAATAATAATCTTTATTACAAATCACAGATCAAATATGGCCAACAATATTGAGAAGATATGTTTAGACTTACCTGCTTGATTAATCAGATATAGTACAATATCTACTGTGGTTTCTGAACCGTCGCGTCAGATCAATCAATACACAAGATATATACAATAAAAAGATGACTGATATTCATCATGTCTTCTCTTCACTGATTAAAATCTTAACTACATGTTATTAATGCCCTCTTCCAAACATCTGATCTTTTCTTCAGATAACAGGAATGTCCTCTCAACTAACAGAAATACTTAAGGGCCTGTCACTTGCCAGCACCCGTCATAGTCGCAGCAAGTCTCTGAAAATTTTCACCGTCACCCCGCGACATATCGACACGTGACACCTGTATGGCCGTGAGTTGTCGCCCAAAGAGTCGTACCTTTTTCTGGTCGCCACTGGATTTTCATCATGTTGAAAATTTTCGGAGACCTGCTGCGACTATAGAGGGGTGCCGGCAAGTCGCCGAAAAAAATCGCATAAGTGGGACATGCCCTAAATATGGGATGTGCCCTTAATATGCCCCTTTTGAAGCAATTGAAAGCTGAATTCAGGAACAATGCAAGAAATCCACATGTGAGTAAAGACCTGTGCTTGCTCTCAGATGCGTTGGAGATGGCCAAATGCCACTTGACAATGCAATTAATACTATCAAAACGAAACTGCTTGCAACTTCTTTATGGATCACACACTCTGCAAGTGTTAATATGCACCTCTCCACAATGCACAGTCTGGGTGATAAAGGGCCTTCACTCCATTTAGAGGCGTGGAACTATACAGCACAGAAACAGCCATTTCATCCCACCTTGTCTCTGCCGATCAAGTTGGAATAGTGGGCGAGTCCCAATTGCCTGCATTTGGCCCACATTCATTTAAACCCACCCTATCAAAATATCCTTTAAAAATCATTGTTTATCTGCTTCGATAGCTTTCTCTGACAGCTCATTCCACCATCTGAGTGAGCAAAACATGATCAAAAAAGATGAACCATTAAGCAGACAATTGCAAGTGCAAGGCAATGACCCTTCACAGCAATAGCACTGAATAATCCTCATTGATGTCCTGTTTCTATATTAAAGCTCAACTGGATCAAGCGAGTGTTTACCCAGCCATTTCAAAAGCTGGATGTTCTGCTTTGAGTGGCTAATCCAACTAGCCACAGCCTCTTCACCTCTTGCCTGAATGAGTGCATCTCTGTCGCATCCACTCAGTGAAATATCCACATCTACCACCATCAGCGTAGATTACAGGATACTTAAGCATTTCTCCCACAATGCTACCCCTTTCCCCTTCCATTCCCCCTTCAATCAATATCGCTTCCTCTGGCTTCACATTTCACTCCTCTTCTCTCCCAGGCTTTTTGTCTTCTTTTCATCTCTCACCATTGTCTACATATCTGCCAAACTCCCCTCACATGTATCCACTTTTCTCTTGCCAAGCCTTCTCCTGCCCCCACCACTTTTCCAGCTTTCTCCCCCCTATTACAAGCAGTCTGAAGAAAAGTCCCAAACTGAAATGTCACCCATCCATGTCTTTTGGAGAAGCTGCCTGACCCTCTCATTTAATTCAGCGCTGTGTTTATTTTGTAAAGCAGCATCTGCAACTCCCTGTATCTGGATATATTATCTTATTTAAAAAAGGAACAGGCACAAGTGGCTTCCTGTTCCAATAGAAATGTGAATGGTCCCTTCACTGCACATCACAGAGAAAGAATGTACAGCACCTGCTTCCGACAGAGCAACAAACATTGGAGCACAGCAGGGATGTTCCCACTGGTGGGAGAGTCTAGGACTAGAGGTCACACTCAGAATCAAAGGACGTTCTTTTAGGGAGGAAATGAGGAGGAATTTCTTTAGCCAGAGGGTGGTGAATCTGTGGAATTCTTTGCCATAGAAGGCTGTGGAGGCCAGGTCAGTGGATATTTTTTAAGGCAGAGATAGATGGATTCTGGATTAGTACAGGTGTCAGAGGTTATGGGGAGAAGGCAGGAGAATGGGGTTAGGACAGAGGGATAGATCAGCCATGATTGAATGGTGGAGTGGATTTGATGGGCCGAATGGCCTAACTCTGCTCCTAATACTCATGAGCACAGCAACAAACATACATCTGAGAATGGACATTCTTAAAGAAAAACAAAATCACCATGCGAACGCATGACATGCCTTGTAGACAGCATCAAGTGTAGTGCGCACATATTGAGTTGAGCAGCAAGCGTTTGTCTGCATACTTACAATCTGAAGTGCATTCTCCAGTTGTTGCTGCTGCTGTTGTTGTTGTTACAGCTTCCGAGTTGTTGGCTTCTCGCAACATTTGCTCCTTTTTGGCTTCTGCTTGTACCTTCCGCACTAAAGCGGCGAGTGGATGGTCTGGATCCATCACTTTCAGAGGCTAAACACACAATTACATCTTTCAGTAATCCCGACTCTCCTGCTAACTAGTGACGCTAAAGCTACACCCATTTACATAGAAACATAGAAAATAGGTGCAGGAGTAGGCCATTCGGCCCTTCGAGCCTGTACCGCCATTCAATATGATCATGGCTGATCATCCAACTCGGTATCCTGTACCCGTCTTCGCTCCATACCCCCTGATCCCTTTAGCCACAAGGGCCACATCTAACTCCCTCTTAAATTTAATTTGCAAGTTATTATTAGAGGTATTGGCTATTTCACAGAACAGGGGTTCCCAACCTTTTTTGTCCTGTTTACCCCTGGCAACTTTAATAGCACATAACAATGTTATTTCACTTTTACGAATAACTAATACAGATACCGGTATACCAGAACCACACACAGTCAGTCAATGAGGACAAATATGTACAAATCCAGAATCAACAATTTACCCCCTGGGGGTAAATTTACCCCAGGCTGGGAGAACCCTTGTCATAGAACAAACTCAAGCCTCGCATTATCTGATGTTTATCTAGAATTATACTCTAAATGAAAACTTGGGAGAAACGTGAGATGGACTAGTCACTCCAGGAAACAGATTTGTAGTCGGTTTAATCTGGAAGAATTTGAAACTGTGAAATCAGATCTTCGGGGACTCACCCTTGTTAGCTCTTCCAATCTGGAGTTACTTTTAGAAGCAAAAAGACTCGGATGGAGGTAAGAACCATCATTGTCATCATCATCTTCTTCACCAGATTCGGTTACAGATTCTGTTAAAATTATAAAATGTTTCAGTAAACAGTAATCACCGAGCCAAGAAACAATTATTATTCCCCAGATAGACAAGCCTTAAAGGATAAGGCAACATTGATACAATATTTTGCTGGAGTAATCAATCTTAATGAACCACAAGAGCAACAATTGCTAATTCTCAAATGAATAGCGAGTTGATTGATTAAAAGATACAGCTCTTCGGCCCGCCGAGTTCATGCCGACCGGCCATCAATCATTCATTCACACTAGTTCTATGTTATTGAATTATCCTTCTCTCCAGAGATCCTGCCTGTCACACCGGGTCACTCCAGCATTTTGTGTGTATCTTTGGTGTAAACCACATCTGCAGTTCCTTCCTGCATATTTTGACCACTCCCAACATACTAGGGGCAATTTACAGAGGCCAATTAACCTACAGATCCGCACATCTTTGGGATGAGGTGGGAAAACCTCATGAAGTCACAGGGACAATGACAAAACCACAGCACAGAGGTCAGGATCAAACGTGGTTCTCTGGTGCCAGGTGGCAGTGTCAACCTGCTGTGCCGACCAGGGTTAAAGGACTTCTGCACTGTACAATTCCATGACATCATAGATTAGCTCCACATATTTCTAGGAGATAGGAGATTGTGTTTTGCTCAAGATCACAGCATCTGCAAAGTGCTGCCAGAACTTAGTGGGTCAGCCAGCATCCGTGGAGGCAATGGATAGGCGACGTTTTGGGTTGGGACCCTTCTTTAGACTGATGAAGCAGGAAAAGAGGTGGTGGCGGTGGTGGTGGGACAAAGCCTGGCAAGTGATAGGTAGGCTTTGCCGCAACGTCAAATCTAGTTTCCAGCTTTGCCTCCCTACTCCATCAGTCTGAAGAAGGGTCCCGACCCGAAACGTCACCCATTCCTTCTCTCCAGAGATGCTGCCTGTCTCGCTGAGTTATTCCAGCATTTTATGTCTATCTTCGGTTTAAACCAGCATCAACAGTTCCTTCCTACAACATTTAGTCTGAAGAAGGATCCTGACCCGAAACATCCTCAGCCCATTCCCACCACAGGTGCAGCATGACCCATTGAGTTCTCCCACCACTTTGTTTTTTTTACCCCACTTGTTTCTTAATGTGTTTGATGAATAAAGGAATGGAGCAACACCTCAAAGCCATTCATCCCTTCATGCCCTTCATCTATTCAATGAGGTCCTGGTAGATCTGACCTCAGCTCCAAAGACCCAGTTTAACGATATAGCCTTTGATTTAATAACAAATATGGTCAGTAATTGAACTATCCAGTGAATGTTGCTCGAGGGGAACTGGACAGCACCCCTGGGCAAAATCCCCAGCATGTTTCCAAAAATCTCTTAAATTACTCCTTATTTATTCTGAGGAGAAACAAGTCTGCTTTATGTAATCTCATAACTCAAATCCCCAGACAGTGGGTTAACATCTTGATGAATGTAGTGATTAAATGAAGCTTCAGCACAGATACTAAGAATGCAATAGCAGGAGGATGCCATATAATCTGTAGAGCCTGCTCCATTAATACAAGATCATGGCCGATCTGATTTTGACTGCAACTCAACTTTCCTGTATATTCCCATCACTATCAACAGCCTTGGTCCAAACATCTTTCACACAGAGAGTTGTGAGTCTGTGGAATTCTCTGCCTCAGAGGGCAGTGGAGGCCAGTTCTCTGGATACTTTCAAGGGAGAGCTAGATAGGGCTCTTAAAGATAACGGAGTAAGGGGATATGGGGAGAAGGCAGGAACAGGGTACTGATTGGGGATGATCAGCCATGATCACATTGAATGGCGGTGCTGGCTCGAAGGGCCGAATGGCCTCCTCCTGCACCTTTGTCTATTTTCTTTCTCGGCCTTGAATGACTCTACCTCCTGTAAAGAAACCTATCGATTTGGAGCAAAAACAAACAAACTACTGGTGGAACTCAGCGGGTCAGGCAGCATCTGTGGAGGCAGCCACTGAATATAACTCATTCTTCTTTTATACGTTTCACTGTTTCTAACATCAGCTCTTCCACTTCACGTGAGCTTTGAAAAATTCATGCTCTGTAAAACTCCACCTTGATATCCCATTCCTGGTTTGGACAAGGCAAGATTTTGTCGGCTGAGCCTGTACACGAGTGTAGTGAAACTCTAAAATGCTCATTTGGGTAAATGCAGGAATTATGTTTCTCTGTGCGGGAGTATCTAGAAACAGGGGTAATAGTCTCAAAATAAAGGGTGCACTATGCACGTATGGGATGGGGAAAAATTATTTCACCCAGAGGCAACTGAATCTTTGGAATTCTCTGTTCAAGTGCCTGGAGAGGCTCAGATAATCAATTTAAAATAAAGATCAAACATTTTCAATGTTGCCAATCAGAGGACACACAATGAATGCAGGAACATAGAAGATCAGCTATGATTTTAACAGGCAGAATAGGTATGAAGGGACAAATACTCTACTTCCCATGTGACATTACTTTCTAACTTTGTGCGTGCCATCGGTAATAAGTTGTCTCCTGCCCGACAAACACTGGCAGGGATTATTAACACTAACCAAAGTCCAAGTCACGTAGCTATAAAGAAAGGGCATCAACAATCCCTTACACCCTGGCAGTCCAAGAATCTTTTTTTTTAATTTTATGTTTACTATTCTTCAACCATTGAGTAATAATGACAATCACTATCATGTTTTTTAAATTAAATGATATGTGGGATTTAATGATTTTTTTTAATTAATTATTTTTTATGAAGGAGTAATGTTATTACTTTACTCCTTGTGCTTGATAACACCTTCAACAGGCAAGTGCAGTCTGCCCTTCAGCAATCCTTGCTATCCAAGTCTAATTCTGCCAAGCCTTTCTACATATACCCTTACACTATCCTCTGTGTAAGGATGTTGCCTCTGGGTCTTTATCAGCTGGAAGGAAACTCATCTAGCTGCTTCTCTTTATGAAAGAACTGCAGATGCTGGAAAATCAAAGGTAGACAAAAATGCTGGAGAGAAACGGCTGGTGAGGCAGCATCTATGACAAAAATGCTGGAGAAACTCAGCAGGTGAGGCTGAAGAAGAGTCTGAAGAAGGGTCTCGACCCCAAACGTCACCTATTCCTTCTCTCCATTGATGGTGCCTCACCCGCTGAGTTTCTCCAGCAATTTTGTTTATCTTAGCTGCTTATCTTCCTCACTTTTGTTTAAAATGAAAGACATAACATTGACTGCTGATGAAAATCCATTTTGCAAACTAATTTTAGAAATAATGCTTTATATCCCATGTTAGTTTTCCAGAGGTGCAAGTTGGTGAGCAAACCAGTGAGTTTCCAGTCTCTCCAGAGTTTCAACCCAAAATATCACCTGTCCATTTCAAGAGTTCAAGAGAATTTTATTGTCATGTGTCCCTAATAGGACAATGAAATCCTTGCTTTGCTTTAGCACACCAGAACATAGTAGGCACGAATACTGAACAGATCAGTGTGTCCATATACCAATGCATAAATATATACACACCTGAATAATTAAACTGATAAAGTGCCAAAAAAACGATTATTGGCTATTAATCTCCTCCACAGATGCTGCCTGACCCGCTGAGTTACTCCAGCATCTACGCTTCCTAGTGTCCCTCTAGCTTTCAGCCTTATTGGGTTCTCTAGTTCACAAACATAAGGGCCTGTCCCACTTGGCGATTTTTTCGGTGACTGCCGGCGTCGTTGACTGACATTTCAGGGTCACCAAAAGATTTTGAACACTTCAAAATCCAGCGGCGACAAAAAATGTTGTGACACTTGATGAGACACCGTGCGTCAATACGTCGTCAAGCCGCGTCACCGCTGCGACTTCTTCCGGTGACCTGATACGTCAGTCAATGATGCCGACAGTCGCCGAAAAAAATCAGCAGGTGGGACAAGCCCTATAAATGGCACATCACTTCCCTCTTCAGCTTTGCTACTGAAAACTAAACAACAGCAACATTTTGCAACTTCACAGAAAGCAGCATTTATCAAAACGCAGGATCACAATAGATTCTGTAATGGAAATCTGTCAGAAACAACTTACTCCTTTTCTCCTCTATTTTCTTTTCCGTTAGAGCGATATATTTTCCTTCTTTCATGGTCTTGAGAATGTGCTTATAATATGGATTCAGGTAGTGATCAAAGCGCAGAAAGTCAAATTGAGAATTCCGGGCTTGCTTAGCTTTAAGCATGATTTCAAATGGTGTTCCCTGCTTACAGACAAATTTTGCTGTGCGTTCAATGATGGCGTGCATTTTGGATGTTGCGGGCTGAAGAGAGAAAATACGAACATAAAGTTGTGGCAACGTCACAACAACTTGCATTATGGAAAAACAGCCTCAAAACTAATTGTGTTGAGTTAAATATTCTATCCACAGCAGACTAGAGTATCAGCTATAATTTTTAGGTTAGTTTAGTTTAGAGATACAACGCAGAAACAGGCTCTTCGGGCCAACGGGTCCACACCGACCAGCGATCTCTGAACATTAACACTATCCCACACACAAACACTCGGGACAATTTGGATTTATACCAAGTCAATTAACCTGTACGTCTTTGGAGTGTGGGAGGAAGATCTCGGAGAATACCCACACGGTCACAGGGAGGATGTACAAACTCCGTAGAGACAGCACTGATAGTCGGGATCAAACCCAGGCCTCTGACGCTGCAAGCGCTGTAAGGCAGCAACTCTGCCGCTGTGCCACCGTGGCCATCCCACATAATGTTGCATTATAATGTAATTGGTTCATTTGAGATTTAATTCACACATTACAATCAATACTCTGAGATTGATAAATGACCGATCAACTGAAATATCTGCTGGCGTATGTGCTCAGATTACTGTGATCCTGATGAGCGTGAAAGGCAACCTCATTTTCAAGCAAAATTTCCGATGGGTGCACGGTCCATCTGCTGTTATTCTGTAAAGGCCAGAGTTTTCCTCGTTCTGCAATTCCTTTATTTTGACAATATACAAAGTAGCTTTTACATAAGGATAGTGTCCATTGTTGAGAGAATGCAGCGGCTGGGCTTGTACACTCTGAAGTTTAGAAGGATGAGAGGGGATTATTGAAACATATAAGATTATTAAGGGCTTGGACAAGCTAGAGGCAGGAAACATGTTCCCGGTGTTTGGGGGGTCCAGAACCAGGGGCCACTGATTAAGAATAAGGGGTAAGCCATTTAGAACAGAGATGAGGAAGCACTTTTGCACACAGAGAGTGGCGAGTCTGTGGAATGTTCGGCCTCAGAGGGCGGTGGAGGCCGGTTCTCTGGATACTTTGAAGAGAGCTAGATAGGGCTCTTAAAGATACCGGAGTTAGGGGATATGGGGAGAAGGCAGGAACGGGGTACTGATTGGGGATGATCAGCCATGATCACATTGAATGGCGGTGCTGGCTCAAAGGGTCAAATGGCCTACTCCTGCACTCCTCCGTCTATTGTCTATTAGTTGTGTGGACCATTATGGTTTAGTCATGGAAGGATATTACCAGCCTTCAGTTTTGTTTTAGAGTCAAGAAATATTGTATGCACAATAGGCCAAAAACACACTCCCATGGTAAAAGCTTCACTTGCTTTTTCACTTGACATTTCTGTAGTATCCTGTAGTAAAATGTAAAATACAATGTTTTTTTTCTCAAATCGAAAAGAAACTAACTTGAAACCACTGCTTCTGAAAATTATTGGGTGCTTTTATCGCTTGCCCTCATAGGGAAACAGATTTTACAAAAAATTAATTATTCAGTACACATCTGCACGAGCTCTCTGTCAGAGACCAAATGAAAACTAATTACATCACCAGTAGTTGTCTGCTGCAGCTCTGTAGTTTCACACGTTTCACTAGTGTACGCGCTGAGTACCCCCCCCAATCTAATCCCCTGCCCCTTGTTGCTGCCACAGATCAAGATCTATCATCAGGTGAGGCAGCTATGGAGCGAAAGAAGAGGTGACGTTTCAGGTCTCGACCCCGAAAGAATAGGTGACGTTTCGGGTCTCGACCCCGAAGGAATAGGTGACGTTTCGGGTCAAGAAACGTCGCCTATTTCCTTCGCTCCATAGATGCTGCCTCACCCGCCGAGTTTCTCCAGCATTTTTGTCTACCTTCGATTTTCCAGAATCTTCCGTTCCTTCTTAAAGATCTATCATCACATCAGTTTGGCCAACACTGCCAGACGACTTAACAGAGGGCGATTCAGGGCGTTTGCATGGATCTTTCTCCTGGCTGCGTTTAGAAGCAAGCGTCACAATCTCAGTATAAAGGGCAGGAGTTGTACAGCATAGGATCAGGACCTTCAGCCCACGGTGTCTATGGCAACAATCATGCCTCATCCCACTTAGCGGCATTAATTCATATCCGTCTATTCCTTGCTCATCCACATACTTGTCCATGTGACTCCATCACCTCCACTGGCAACTGATTGCAAATACCAGCTACAAGGTGATAAGGAAAGTTTGTCTTTAAGAAGTTACAGAATCGTTGTAATTCTGTATCCCATAGGTTTGTGGAGGTTCAGTCATCAAGTTCATTCAAAACATACATTGATAATTGATGGATATTAATGGAATAGGGATAGCGCAAGGCAATGGAACTGAGATCCACCAGCAATGATTTTGACAAATGGTGAAACAAGCTCGAGAGGCCCAAAGAGCCACTCCTACCCCTAAATCTTACATTCTTATAATCAATCCTGTGACAAAACATAAAAATGTTGCATTAATACATTGGGATAAACAGAGTAATACATAGCCGAGACCAATAGAGAACATTCTCAAGGGTAACAGACTCACAGCCTGATTTGATTTCATGCTCTAACAATTACACTTTCCCAGATCCACTCCACCTCATATTTCGCTAGGGCAGCTTACAACCCAGTGGTATGAACCCAGTCTGAAGAAGGATCTCGACGTGAAACGTAACCCATTCCTTCTCTCCAGCATTTTTTGTCTATCTTCGGTTTAAACCAGCATCTGCAGTTCCTTCCTACACAACAAACATTGAAGTCCATTGACCAAAATAGAAGACTGATCTTCAACATACATATCTTTTGCTAACTTTAGCTCAGTAAGTTTACATTCAGAAACAGTTACTTTTCCCTTCTTTTAAAATATTAGTGTTTCCCACAAAGTTCACCTTTGAACCAAAGTTCAATTTCAGTCTGAGGAATAACATCACCAACAAATATTAGCCAGAATATTATATTAAGGCATTTTATCATATTTGGAAAAACCAAGGATGTAAGTTAGTGAAGATCAGAAGATTTTCATGCTCATTATATTCATTAGATCATCTTGAATGCCCTGAAGTAACTGAGAGCAGGGGAAAAATATTAGATAACTTAATGAGAATTATTTAAAAAATGGAAACTGATGCTACTCAGCCACAATGTTGGTAGAACTTGGAAGACCTTTAAAAAAAGTTCAGAAAGATGCTGTGAACATAATCTTAATTGGCACTAATATTACACATTTCAGATGAATCAGATCCTGTTTTTTTTAGTCAAAACAGTCCTTCAATGAAGAGCCATTACATAGGAGTAGGTGTAGGAGTAGGAGTAGGGCCATCCGGCACTTCGAGCCTGCACCGCCATTCAATATGATCATGGCTGATCATCTAAAATCAGTACCACCTTCCTGCATAGTCACCATATCCCTTGATCCGTTAGCCCTAAGAGCTAAATCTAACATTTGCTTGAAAACATCCAGTGAGTGAATTGGCCTCCAATGCCTTCTGTGGCAGAGAATTCCACAGATTCACAACTCCCTGGATGAAGAAGTCTTTCCTTATCTCAGTCCTAAATGGCCTATCCCATATTCTTTGTGATCCCTGGTTCTGGACTCTCCCAACAACAGTTTTTCCTGCATCTAGCCAATCCTTTAAGAATTTTATATGCTTCTATAAGATCCCATTCCAGTGAATACAAGCCCAGTCGACTTGACACAAGAATTGTCAACATTGGTGATATGCACAGGTTTCAACTTCTTCAATGATGGGTAATGTGTATGTGTAAAGATACAGGCCCTTCAGCCCACTTTGACCACCCATTCACTAGTTCTATGATATCCCACTTTCTCATCCATTCCTTACGCACCAGAAGCAATTTACGGAAGTCAATTAAACTATGAATCCACCCACCCTTGGGATGTGGGAGGAAACCAGAGGACCTGGAGGAAACCCAGTCAATCACAAGGAGAGCGTGCAAACTCCACAGGCAGCACCCGAGGTCAGGATCAAGCCCGGGTCTCTAGCGCTGTGAAGCACCAGCTCTACTAGCTGCACCACTGTGCCACCAAATAGATCTCATATAAAGGACAATAAAAATGACAGTTTCTACAAGAAAACACTGCTAGCTAGCTGCCCAACTGTTATCCAGCAACATTCAATTCAAGATGAGAAAATACTTACTAACATTGAGCAAGATGAAAGAATAATTACTAATAACAAGATGTGAACAAAATATTTATTTAGCTGATATAGAATGAAGAGGCAGTCCCCCCTGTTTACAAACACCCAACTTGTGTACAGCTCGTACACACCAACAAGCATTTGGAAGGCCAGTGGGTTGGATTTGCTGACTGCAGCCATCCCCCGTTGTCTGCGAACTCAGTTTGCAGCCGCATTTCTAGCGTGCAAACTATCCAGGTTACTAGGGTACACAAAAGGCTGGAGAAACTCAGCGGGTGCAGCAGCATCTAAGGAGCGAAGGAGATAGGCGACGTTTCGGGTTGAGACCCTTCTTCAGACTGGTCAGGTATCAGGGAAACGAGAGATATAGACGGTGATGTGGAGAGATGAAGAACAATGAATAAAAGATATGCAAAAAAGTATCGATGATAAAGGGAACAAGCCATGGTAAGCTGTTTGTGGTGTGAAAATGAGAAGCTAGTGCGACTAGGATGGGGGAGGGAGATAGAGAGAGAGGAAATGCCAGGGCCCGAGGGCTGAGGGAGAGGTGGGAAGGGGAGGAGACAGCAAGGGTTAACAGAATTGAGAAAATTCAATGTTCAAGCCCAGAGGATGCAGATTCCCCAAGCGGAATATGAGGTGCTGTTCCTCCAACTTGCTGTATTGCTCACTCTGGCCGTGGAGGAGGCCCAGGACCGAGAGGTCAGATACGGAATGGGAGGGGGAGTTGAAGTGCTGAGCCACCGGGAGGTCGGGTTGGTTATTGCGGACCGAGCGGAGGTGTTCGGCGAAACGATCGCCAAGCCTCCGCTTACAGGTTACAATCCAGGTTACTAATAGTTGACAGGAATGTAACCAGGAGAGCCAGTTGTTGCTAGAAGACCCAGGATTTTCCTCACACACACACAGCCTGTGATTAGGGTCTGGAATGTGTTGCTGCAGGGCCCATGCAGCCAGATTCATTGTGGCAGCTGAATAGGGATGTGAAGTGATGGATTCACAGACATGGGAAATGCGTTGCATTGCTTTTACATGAAATAAACTCTCTTCATTATCATTCCATGATTCTATCATTTCTCCAAAAATTACAGCAAAATGTACACCATAATCAGGTGACAGGGCTCTTTCAATTGATAGATTCAACTCCAGATCACATTTTCAGGTGAGAATTAAACACGTTTCTATACTATGATCAATGACACGCTACATGAAATAATTGGAAGAAACTTTAGATACTTACAACTTCGACATCAGAAGGCACAAGCAGTCCACTGGGAGCAGTGTATGGCTCCTCATTCTCTTCCGCATTATCTTCCATCGCTGCTGCTGCTACAAAGAAGATCAAAAGAATATGCTGTCAATGACATAAATCAATATGTATATAACCAAAATGTAACATCTTATGTAAAAATTGCCTGTCAGTAATTAATAGTCAATATTTTTGTTAAACAAGCAGTCAGCCTGGTTACTAGAAATGTTTTTTTTTTAATTGAAATTTGTTAAATCGGTATCTCTGAGCAGATGTTGCTTGATGAATTTAGCATTACAAACACTTTTGTTTTTTTGTAATTCAATTACTGAATATTCTATATTTTAACACATGGTTTAATTTTGGACGTGTATTTTGCAAATTATGTGTGTTTAAAATGTGTGGGTCAATTACTTTGAATGTAGAATATCTATGAAAAATAAGCAAAGTAAGTCATTCAATATCTGTAGGAAGGAACTGCAGATGCTGGTTTAAACCGAAGATAGACACAAAACATTGGAGTAACTCAGCGGGACAGGCAGCATCTCTGGAGCGAAGGAATGGGCGACGTTTCGGGTCGAGACCCTTCTTCAGACAGGACTGGGGAGTGGAAGATGCAGATATAAGGAAGTGTAAGGTGTGAACGAGACATCAAAGGGGGGTGGAGATGTAGAGTAGATCATCGTTAGCTAGAAGGTAACAATAAAGCTAACAATAATCTATTCTACATTTTCCTTCATCTCCACCCCCTTTGATGTCTCGGTCTCACATCTTACATTTCCTTATGTCTGTATCGCCCCCTCTCGACTCAGTCTGAAGAAGTCCCCCATTCCTTCTCTCCTGAGATGCTGCCTGTCCCCCTTCCTTCTGGGGGCGCCGTCCTGTACGGGTATGGCTGCCCAGCCTGCTGCTGTCCGTTTTTTCCCTCTTTTGTAATTTTTAGTTAGTTGAGTTTTTTTGTTTTCGGAGTCCTAGCCTTTTTTATGTGCGGGTGGGGGTGGGAAACTGCTTTCTAGGGTCCCTACCTAGTCGGAGAGGCATCTTTTCTCCCTGCTGCACCGTCGACCCGTCCTCGTGGCCTGCCCAGACCACAGCTTCGGCAGCTCTGGAGCGCCATCGCGTAGCGGGCGATGCCTTGCCCGGGTCGCCGCGCTGGAGCTCCGGTGAGCTGAAGACCGCAGGTGAACTTCGCGGAGCTGCGGGACTGTGGGGCGGCCGGCGGCTCTGAACTTCAACTTTAACGTCGGGGGCCTGGGATCTCTCGGCGAGATCGGCAGTTGCGGAGCTCCATTCAGCGCGGCCTGTTGGCGTCGGAAGCTGCGGTCTCCAGCAAGGAAGCGACTGTTACAGGCACCCCGAGCCGCTGAGAGGGTTCTCCCGCCGCCGGAGCACCATCACCCGGCGAAGAAGGGCCTGTAACACCGGCCCCCGTAGCGGAGACTGCGGAGGCCGCAATAGGCCCGACTATGGGTGGACAAGGGGATGGGGACTGGACTTTGTGCCTTCCCTCATAATGGGAATCATTGTGGGGGGGGATGTTTTTTATGTTTATTGTTAAATTCTTTAATGTTGTGTCTTATCTTGATCTGTGTGCTGCATGGCAAGACAAATTTCACTACACCAATTAGTGTATGTGACAATAAATGTCCTTTGTCCTTTGAGTTACTCCAGCATTTTGTGCCTATCTTCTAATTCATTCAAAACTTACCTTCTGATTTAGCAAGCTCCTCTTCTTCTGTGGGCTGAGATGGGTCATAGTAATCACTTTTGTAAGCAAACCCGACTGCATTGTAGATGCCATCCTCTGCCAGTGCCTCACTCAGACGTCTATATTCCTCCTCTTAAAAGCAAGTGATTATGGAGAGGAAAGTAATGCATTAGACACATATGGCACCAAACACCACTTTAAAAATCGGACGTGAACTTAAAGCTAATAATTAAATTCTGATATTCAATACCTGCTTTACAAGCTAAATTACTGACGAGATTTGAAAAATAATCTACAGATTTAATGTGAACTAGGAAAAAGGCCTCAATATATATTATAAGATATCAGTTTTCCCATTGAAGAGAGAGAAAAAAAAATTCTTAGTTTCCACTCTGCCCTACAAGTTGCGAACAATTTTCTTTTGCAGGCTAATTTAACTACTCTTGAGATCCTTTTTGATAAGGAAGGATTCCTTTTCCAATCCCCAGGGTACTGTCAAATAAGGAATATCAAAAAAATGAGTGCATGGTCAAATTGCAGACAGTTGTAAAATTTGCAGAAATTCACATAAATTTGGTTAAAAAGATAAAGTCGTTTGACAAAAAGTACCTTGCCTTGCCTCTTCCTCAAGCAAGTCCGTATGCAAGGCTAAATACCTCTCTTCATCGCAAAGAGCATCGATCCTCACTTCTTCTTCTGACAACTGGTAATCTCTGTTCCAGGTGTACTCAGCATCACATTCTGAGAGGTCGTGTAAATGACCTCGGCAATCGTACCTGCAAGGTGAAGACATGGTCAACGGTACTGAAATAGAACCAATTACAAAAATAACATACTTACCACACTAGGCAACCTGAAAGCGATATTTATAAAAGTAAACATCATCAATGACATAAAATTATGAAAGATATCTTAACATAGTATATATTTAAAATTTAAACGTTTCTCTTTGCATATGTAGCAAGTACTTTGAGAAAAGTTAACTCGGATCTTCACCATAATACTGCATGGTTAACAAATTGTAAACAAACGCCCGTTTGCTAACACTGAAGAAAAAAGAATCTTACCGTTCACGTTTCAGTCAAGCAGCACCCGCTCTGCTATCTGTCAATGACACGCTTGCTTGAAAACATTTCATCTGCAAAAACCAGTTTTAACAGACGCACAAACCTGAGGACATAAATACCTATCAGCAAGAACCAAATGGGCCGAAAATGTCCTTGCTTCACAATGCTCCGAGTTTTCCTGGAGGACGAGCAGCAGGTGAGGGCTCTTCATCAGAAGACAGTCTGTCCTTTGGAGGCAAAATCATGACTAGGCCTGTTTTTATCCTAGCCATTCTACTACCTGTCAAATTTACTGGGGAAAGAAGCTTTGGATTATGTGACAGAGAAAGACATACACACACACATATATCACACATACACACATATCATACATACAGTGATGGGGGGGAAATAAATAAATAAAACACCGCATGCATGTTTACATTCGTCAAGCAGGTAAATTACTGAAAATTCACGATAATTAAATACATTGTTTTTAAAATACAAGTTAAATATCTGAAATAAAATCAGAAAATGCTGGAAAAGGGCAGGTCTGGCAGAGAAGAGAAATTAACACCAGAGCTGTGATTTTTCTAAAGAACTGGATAAAGTTGAAGTTTGAGGTGAGAAGGGAATGGAAATCCAGTTCTGATGAAAGATCACTGACCCGAGCCATCATTTCTGTTTTTGTTTCGGAAGGCTACGAGTTCATGCCACACTCCAGGGACTTGTGCACACAGTTCAGGCTGACGTACCCAATGAAGTGCTGAGGGTGTGCAGTGCTGCTACACCGAAGGTGCTAATATGCCAATATTTCATCTGCGCTTTCAGGTAGCTAAAATAATCCTTTGGAATTCTTACACAAACCAGAATATTTCTCTGCGGTGCCTAGGCCTTTATTTAACCCTTGAACAACAACATATGAAACAAGGGTCTCGACCCAAAACGTCACCCATTCCTTCTCTCCAGAGATGCTCTCGGTCCCGCTGAGTTACTCCGGCATTTTGTGTCATCTTCAGTAAATAAAATAGAATGCCTGATAATGATCACGTTTGTGGATCTTGCCATGTGCACACTTCTTGCCACGTTGCCAACATTACATTGAAACTTACTTCATTGGCTAAAGAACACAAAGTTCTGAAATGCTAACCCTTTTCTAAAGTGAAAGACATCTGTGGATGGTGATGTGGATATTACACACGTTTGACGGTTTAATATTTTAAATCAGAAGATGGACAACAGAGAAAAGAACAAAATATGGAATGAATTAAAA
This sequence comes from Okamejei kenojei, assembly GCA_035221665.1. Taxonomy (NCBI): domain Eukaryota; kingdom Metazoa; phylum Chordata; class Chondrichthyes; order Rajiformes; family Rajidae; genus Okamejei; species Okamejei kenojei. The sequence continues at coordinate 41,950,093 of CM069155.1, forward strand.
GGCACTTTGGAACTATTATTTAATCTCCATAGATTCATTGAAAGTTATTCAAAAAACTGAAAAAAGACAGAGCTCCTACAGATCATTTCATTTAAAGACATCCCAAACCATTTGGCAGACAATAAATACCTCTGAGCTGAAGGAACTCTGGAGCATCTGTGGAGTGAATGGACTGATGACATTTTGGGTTGAGACGCTTCTTCAGCAGACTGATGGAGCAGGGGACACAGGGATAAGGGGTGGGTGGGGGGGGGGGGGGGGGGGGGGGGGGGGGTGGGGGGGGGGGAGGGGGGGGGGGGAGGAGGGGGCACTTGTTTGAAATTGGAGAATTCAGTGTTCATACCATTGGATAGTAAGCTACCCAAGCAGAATATGAGGTGATGTACCTCCAGCTTGCGTGTGGTCTCACTCTGGCTATGGGGGGAGGCCCAATACAAAAAGATCAATGTGGGAATGGGAAAGGGAGTTAAAAAGGGAGATCCAGTAGGCCTTGGTGGACTCTGAAGTGCAGTCACTGTAATAGGATGGCAAAAGCAGCAGACAATTTGCACACAGCAACACTCATAAATAATTGAGAACATTGAATGTCATTTCACTGATGTGGATTGAGGGATATCAAGCAGCGCATTGGGTGCAATTTGCTGCTCTTCTTCAGTGTCATAGGATACACAGATACATCCTGCACGACATACAGCTCCCGGGACAGTTCCACGAGCAGCACAAAGACACCCCTGGTTCACAGATTCCACTATCTGCACTTAACTTGCATGAAAATTCAAGGCCTATTCCTACAAAAGCTCAGGTGGCAAGTTAAGCCATGTTCCCAATGTCACGATATTCAAAAAATTGTGAATTGTAACTCAGCGGGATAGGCAACATCTCTGGAGAAAATGAATAGGTGACTTTTCAGGTCGGGACCCTTCTTCAGACTGTAAAGTCACCTATCCATTTTCTCCAGAGATTCTGCCTGACCTGCTGAGTTACTCCAGCATTTTGTCTCTGTTTTTGGTATAAACCTATATATGCATCTCCTTTTATTATACTATTATTAAGTCTGTGAAAGTCTGATATTTATAAACAGTTTTTAAAAATAATTGCAAGCAATGTTGAATATTAAACTAATTATATAAAAGTAATTAAGACTTTTGGACACAAAGAATTAAACAGATTTAAGTTCACAGTTGAACATTTTAAGGGTATTTCAATTTTTTTTTTAAAGTATGATACCTGGAAGGTACACATGCCCCTTTTCAGTGTTCCTTGCCAATGAAATGAATGGACTCACCGATCAGCCATGATCACATTGAACGGTGCTACTGGCTCGAAGGGCCAAATGGACTACTCCTGCACCTATTGACTATTAGAGCTCTATGGGCTAGTGGAATCAAGGGATATGGGGCGACGGCAGTCACAGGTTTTATTGACTGGGGACGATCAGCCACGATCACAATGAATGACGGCGCTGGCTCGAAGGGCCTCCTCCTGCACCTATTTTCTATGTTTTTATATTTCTATGACCCCTGGAATTACCGGAACACATTCAGTGGCAACATCTTCCGATGTACTCCTGGGAGACTCCAGATAGTTGCAGGTCAAAACTAGGCCTGGAGCCCAGTGTTGGGATGTGTGACAGTGGCGAAGATGTTCTCTGGAAGTTCAAGACTTCCATAATCCAATGAAGGTCGCTATGAACAACCCCAAACTATCAGCCAGGCTCAACCAAGGGTGCAGTTGTACATGGCCTTGGTGAGACCACACCTGGAGTATTGCGTACAGTTTTGGTCTCCTAATTTGAGGAAAGACATTCTTGCCATAGAGGGAGTACATAGAAGGTTCACCAGACTGATTCCTGGGATGGCAGGACTTTCACATGAAGAAAGACTGGATAGACTCGGCTTGTACTCGCTAGAATTTAGAAGATTAAGGGGGAATCTTAGATGAGTCAAAAAGGGGGGTCAAAAAGACTGGCAGCATCATCAAGGACCCACACCACCCTGGCCACACACTCATCCCCTGCTACCTTCGGGTAGAAGGTACAAGAGCCTGAGGACTGCAACGACCCGGTTCAGGAACAGCTACTTCCCCACGGCCATCAGGCTATTAAACTTTGCTCGAACAAAATTCTGAACATTAATACCCCTCCATCTGTTATTTGCACTTTATCAATTTATTCAGTCATGTGTGCATTTCCGTATATAATTGTAGTCAATGCCTACTATGTTCTGTTGTGCTATGCAAATAAATAATTTAATTGTCCTGTCAGGGACACATGACAATAAACTCTTTTGACTTTTGATTTTTGATCTTATAGAAACGTACAAAATTCTTAAGGGGTTGGACAGGCTAGATGCAAGAAGATTGTTCCAGATGTTGGGGAAGTCCAGAACAAGGGGTCGCAGTTTAAGGATAAGGGAGAAGTCCTTTAGGACCGAGGTGAGAAAAAAAAAATTCACAGAGAGAGTGGTAAATCTGTGGAATTCTCTGCCACAGAAAGTAGTTGAGACCAGTTCATTGGCTATATTTAAGAGGGAGTTAGATGTGGCCCTTGTGGCTAGAGGAATCAGGGGGTATGGAGAGAAGGCAGGTACAGGATACTGAGTTGGATGATCAGCCATGATCATATTGAATGGTGGTGCAGGCTCGAAGGGCCGAATGGCCTACTCCTGCACCTATTTTCTATGTTTCTAAGGGTGATGGGCATCTACTCTGTGTCCATCTGATTGGGCAGAAGGCTTCACACTCCAACATCCAGTAACAACAGGGTGTGTTCAGCACCCCTACCACTCTCCCTCAGAGAGAGAGAGACAAAATGCTGGAGTAATTCAGCGGGACAGGGAGCATCTCCGGATAGTAGGAATGGGTGATGTTTCAGGTCGAGACCCTTCTTCAGACCCTGAAGAAGGGTCTCGTCCCAGAGTATCACCTATTTATTCTACCCAGAGACGCTGCCAATCCCGCCTGCTGAGTTACTCCAGCATTCTGTGTCTATCTTTGTTTTAAAGCAGCATCTGCAGTTCCTTCCTACATGCTCCCTCAGAGAGTAAGTATGGCTGTCCCTCCAAGCTATGCTCTCAGCACTGCAGTGCTGCATCAACGCTACAAGGCAATGTTCTCTCAACTCTATGATGCTCCCTCACTCTGCGTGGCGCTCCCTCACTCTGCGTGGCGCTCCCTCACCGCCACAGAGCAACCCTCCCTCAGCGTGGACTGTGTGCGGGCTGGAGTGGGGCTGACCCAGGGCCGCGGTAGTGCGGGGGTGTCCGGCTGACGGGCTGACTGAGGCCGGGGAGGGAGGGAGGGAGGGAGCGGCGCGGTGCGGCGGGTGGGCACCGACCTGTCGATTAGCAGCCCCTTGTCTCCCATCCAGGGGATGAGATGCCGGCCCTGCTCCATGAAGCGCGCCCGCTCGTCCTCACGGAACAGCTTGCAGGCGTAGCCGAAAACCAGCAGCTCCGCGCCGGCCCCGGGACCCCCCGCCGCCGCCGCCGCCGGCCCGTCCTCCTGCTTGCGCTGCCGGTGACTGGGGTAGGCCCGGGCCTGGGCCATGGTCCGCCGCCGCGCCGCCTCCGCCTGGGCCTGGGCCTAGTCCGGTGCTGTGAGGCGCTGCCGCCGCCGCCGCCGCCGCTGCTCCTTCTCCTCCCGGGCCCGTGCCCTGCTGTGTTTCGGTGCCGCCGCCGCCGCTGCTGGGCCTGTGCTGTGGGCCCGCCCTGCTGTCCGGTGCCGGCTCCGCCGCTCCACCTGAGCCAGTGTCGGAGCCTGGGCCGGTACTGTGGGCCGGTGCCGGTGCCCGGCCTGTGCTGTGGGCCCGCCCGCCCTGCTGCCCGGTGCCGTGGGCCCGCCCGCCCTGCTGCCCGGTACCGGTATGGTACTGTGGGCCGGTGCCGTGCCGTGGGCCGCCCGCCCTGCTGCCCGGTGCCGGTGCTGGGCCTGTGCCGTGCCGTGCCGTGGGCCCGCCCTGCTGTCCGGTGCCGGTACTGTGGGCCGGTGCCGTGGGCCCGCCCTGCTGTCCGGTGCCGGTGCCGGTGCCGGTACTGTGGGCCGGTGCCGTGCCGTGGGCCCGCCCTGCTGCTGCCCGGCGTCCGCTCCCCCTCCCCCTCCCGTAGGCCCGCGGCCGACAAAATGGCGGCGCCTCCCTGCCTCCCGCGCTCACCCCGCACTTTCCACACAAACCCAGCGCAGACACACACGCAAACCCTCGCACCCGGCTCGTTTCATCCCATTTTATTACACGCACTTTTTAAAACATTCTCATTCACGCCTCCCGCCTTCAGACATAGACTGACGAATCTGCATGCGGGACGGGCGCGGGCCAGCAGGCGGGCGACGGGCCGAGCGGCCGAGCAGAAGAGAACTGCATCATTCACTGTCTATCTCTCTCTGCCTTAAAAATATATATCCACTGACATTGGCCACCGCAGCCGTCTGTGGCAAAGCATTCCACAGATTCACCACCCTCTGACTAAATAACTGAACAACCCAGGTGAGGTAGAGTTAAACACCTCCAGGGTGATTGGGACATAGGACAGAAGTGGGACAGGCCCTTCGGCCCACAATGTCCGTGCTGAACATGATGCCAAGTTATAAGGTCATAGAAATTGGAGTAGAATTATTAGGCTATTTGGCCCATTGATTTTACTCCACCATTCAATCATGGATGATCTATCTCTCACTCATAACCCCATTCTCCCGCCTTCTCCCCATAACCTCTGACATTACCGCCCACAATATTTAATATGTAAAAGAACATGTGATTCTGCCCCATTCTGTTTGTAGTTTGTTGGTTGTTTGTTTTTTTGCGCAAAGTCCAAGAGCATTGCCACTTTTCATTTCACTGCACATCCCATATGTGTATGTGACGAATAAACTTGACTTGATGTGAGTGGTGTGGTGGTGCAGCAGTAAAGTCACTGCCTCACAGCGCTGCAGACCCGGGTTCGATCCCGACTGCAGGTGCGGAGTTTGTAGGAACGTTACAAAATTTTGAGATTTTAAAAATCAAGCCTGTAATTTATCCCATCAGATAAAGCATAAAATAAACCTTTAATATTTACCTAATTCATTTTCATATCTTCAGTATTAATTAAGGTATAGTAATTTTCATACTAGGAAATTAGCATCTTGTTCCCTATAGTTTTTCTATTGACAACTCAAAAGCTGTGATCGAGGACAAACCTTGTCACAAGGGCCGTTTTACACAGATGTACATACAGATAGGTCATGGCTGCCAACATGGCGGCGGCCACTATCCAATCTGTATGTATTTGATAGTTTTTAGTCAGATATTTAGCATGAAAATTGTGATCACGGATAGACAATTACACAATACGGATAATGATCATGTTGCCGATATCTGGGCCTAATTAACTTATTTCGCATCATCAGATTAAAATTAAATGACACCAATAACTAGATAAGATGTTAAATAAACATCCTATATACCTTTGGTTTTAGCGTGAACGTGATCCTTGATTTTGAAGGCCTTGAATTTGAGCCCTGACTTTCAAATCCAGCGATTCAATAGACCCGCAATGTGTTGCGAAATAAACCGCGAGCGGGTGACAGAACGGGATTTCCTTTATGTCATAATGTTGTACGAGGAAATGCCTCCGTGACAATAATGAAAAACCTGCAGTTTACTCACCCCCCCCTAAACAGCCTCTCAAGTCCCACGCACAACAGTCGGCAGATCTGGAGCGCCACTGATGGCAGGGATTGTAACAACGCTAGAGTTTGTACATTCTCCCCGTGACCGCGTGGGTTTTCTCAGAGATCTTCGGGTTCCTCCCACACTCCAAAGACGTACAGGTATGTAAGTTAATTGGCTTGGTAAATGTTTAAATAAATTGTTCCTGGCGCGTGTAGGATAGTGTTAATATGCGGGGATCGCAGGCTGGCGTGGACCCGGTGGGCCGAAGAGCCTGTTTCCGCGCTATCGAAATATCCACTGACTTGGCTTCTACAACCTTCTGTGTCTGAATTCCACAGATTCACCACCCTTTGACGAAATAAATTTCTCCTCATCCTAGCAATGTTACAAAATTTTGAGATTTTAAAAATCAAGTCTGCAATTTATCCCATCAGATAAAGCATAAAAATAAGTTTAATTTGACACCTAATTCACTTTCATATCTTCACCATTAAAAAAGCTATGGCCATTTTCATACTCAGAAATTAGCAACTTGTTTCCTATTGCTTTTCTATTGACTTAACACAAATGTTGTGATCGAGGACAGTCAAAATCCCATAACTTTCTTAAAAATTAAGAGAACTGAAAGAAATTTTCAGTTATTATAGATTGAAGCATTCTGAAACAAATATGAAACAATCTTACTTGGATGACCTGAAATTAAAGCATATAATTAGTTAGTTACCCAATTGTAGCTATCTAAACATCTATCCATAACATCTATCCATTTCTTAAGAAAAAAATAACATTTATTTAAAGCCTAAGTGCCCAAATAACATTCACACAATAATTCACAATATAACATGATTTTAAAATCTAATTGTCATTAATTTATAGGCCAAATTGAAGGAATTTTGTGTTTAATGCCTGTAGATTAATGGCCACTTAAATCAGCTTGCGAGTGGGATTTTCTGGAACGCGATGGAATGGAACGTTGCGGTGAATTTAAACCCCATATCGGCAGGAAAAATTCTGCCGGTTCGTATGGGGAATAAATCACAACATGAAATGTTGATTAAGATCATCTAAACAAGCAAGTTTATATGAAAAAATAAACAACTTTCATTTACCTGTCCGCTACGTAAAATCTGTCCCCGTTGTCGACGTTCACGGCATTAGGAGCTAATTTTTATTTTACTGTAGCGCTGAAATAGTCGGGCTATTTAAAAAAAAAAAAATTCCCTTACCGGCAGTCGGAACGAATCTCCAGAAAAAGCTCGCAATCTGAGAAAATAAAGCTCCGGTTGGCAAGGGAAAACGGCATTTTAACCCCGCCCCCCCCCCCCCCCCCCCCCCCCCTCAAAGGCGCCAAAGTTGCGCACACGGCCAGTGGCAGAACTGCAGCGCCGCTAAAGGTAAGTTTTGTAACATACCTACTCATCCCCTTCCTAAAAGAACATCCTTTAATTCTGAGGCTGTGACCTCGTTCTAGACTCTACCACTAGTGGAAACATCCTCTCCACATCCACTCTATCCAAGACTTTCACTGTTCTAATTAAACTAATCTCCTCCTCCTGCAATAGATCCATATCCATGTGCCTCTTAAATCCATGTGCCTATTTACCTCCACCACCATCCCTGGCAGCGCGTTCCAGGCACCCACCACCCTCTGTGTAAAAAAAACCTGCCCAGCACATCTCCTTTAAACTTTGCCCCTCTCACCTTAAAGCTGCGCCCTCTAGTCTTTGACACGCGGTCTAGGCATAAGCTCAGGGGCGACCGCGCCGCAGCTCCTAGACTGTGGAACAGCATCCCTCTTCCCATCAGAACTGCCCCCTCCATCGACTAAAGTCGAGACTAAAAACTCATCTTTATTCTCAAGCCTTTCTTGACGTCTTCTGAGGGAGGGCTATATGTATGTATTTATGTATGTACTTAATCTTTGAACCAATGTTGTATAAAGTTAGTACCTCCACCAATGTAAAGCACTTTGGCCAACGAGAGTTGTTTTTTAAATGTGCTTTAGAAATAAAAGTGACTTGACATTTCCACCCTGGGGGAATAAGGTTCTGAATGTCTACGACATCTCTTCCTCTGTTGGGCAGAGTGACAGGTGGCAGACATCTTCGGTCACGATTTCTTTTTTTTAATTTTTAATATCTTTATTTATTAGCGGTACTGTCAGTTACATCAGTGTACATCCCTTGTATTGTATTACAGTCATTGTACCCCTTAATTTTTATCTTTTATTTTAAGGCTTTAGAAAAGAGAGAATAAAGAGAAAAATAGCAGCATAGATAGTAGAAAAGTGAAAAAGAGATGTGAAAGTGCAAAAGCGTGACAGAGGGAAAGGAAACCCTTGAAGAGTTAGAAACGGGAATTAAGAGATAGACCCTGGAGAGGAAAAAGGGAAAAATAGAGAAAGAAAAAAGAAAAGCCAGTTACTTTATTATAAACATCTCGCAAACGGAATCTACCAACTCGACAGTTTTTCTTCCCCCTTTACCAAGACCCGACACCGGTACTTTTTTGAGGTATTCTTGCATCTTATCCTTGTAATAGATTTATACATGCAGACCACGTCTTATAAAGACAGTCTGATTTTCCTTTCGGAGTCTCATATCTTCCAAGTGTAGTGTTTCGAACATAGTTGAGATCCACATATTGACTGTTGGTACCGGAGAATTTTAAGATTAGCTTTTTTCCAGTTATTAAGCCATATTCAAGTAGAGTCTTTTGAAACACATTTAATTCGGGGCAATCTTCTGATATCCCTGAAGATTATCCAGTCTGCTTCCAGGGTCAGTTTTATTTTTAATATTTTTGTGAAAATTTCAAAAATTTCAGTCCAAAATGTTTGAATTTTTGTACAAAAGACAAATGGTAGTTGAGGCCACAGAAGGTAGTTGAGGCCAGTTCGTTGGCCATATTTAAGAGGGAGTTGGATGTGGCCCTTGTGGCTGAAGGGATCAGAGGGTATGGAGAGAAGGCAGGTACAGGATATTGAGTTAGATGATCAGCCATGATCATATTGAATGGCGGTGCAAGCTCGAAGGGCCAAATGGCCTGCTCCTGCACCTAATTTCTATGTTTCTATGTTTCTAAATGAGTGTGCTATATTAGCTTCTTAACATTGACATTTATCACATATAGGTGAGACGTTGGGAAAAAGTTTACTTATTTTAGTTTTTGAATTGTATAATCTGTGTAGGATTTTAAATTGTATTAAGGTGTGTCTTACATTAATTGAACATTTATGCACGTTTAATAAATATTCTTCCCACCTTTCTTTGGGAATTTTTTACTTAATTCTTTTTCCCAGTCTCTCCTGATACTATCGGTTGTTGGTATTTCTGCATTTAGAATAATATTATATATATATGATATTAGGTCTGCTGATTCTGCCTTTGTATTCATTACCTCTTCCAGTAAATCTGGAGACATATTGTGATAATCTTGTGCGTATTTTTTCAGATAGTCACAGATTTGGAAATATTTAAAATACTGATTGTTTCCCAAATTGTATTTTAGTTGTATTTGTTTAAATGATAATGGTTTTCCCGATTCATACACATCTCCGAAGATTTTAATTCCAGCTCTTTCCCATTGTATAAATGCTTTATCTATAGTTGAAGGTTTAGGGGGTTTTACCGACAGGAGATAAGAGAGATAAATTTCTTAATTTTAGATTGTGTTTTATTTGTTTCCAAATTCTGATTGTACTGTATATAATTGGATTATTGTTGTAATTTATATTATTCATCGCTATTGGAGAGAGAATGATTGCTCCAATATTATAAGGAGAGCAATCCTCTCTCTCCATAATCATCCAATCCGATTGTTGGGGAGAGTTATCCAGCAATTGGATCATGTTTCTGATATTTACAGACCAGTAGTAATACATAAAGTTGGGGAGTGCTAATCCCCCTACTACTTTGGGTTTATTCAGATGAGCTCTTTGTATTCTGTGGGATTTATAATCCCAAATAAAATTTGTGATATTTGAGTCCAGTTTTTTAAAAAACTTTTTGGGTAAATATATTGGGATAGATTGGAACAGGTATAAAATTTGTGGTAGAAAAATCATTTTTATGGCATTTATTCGGCCTATTAAGGACATCGGAAGAGTTTTCCAAAATTTAATCAAGTTACATAGTTTCTTAAGTAGAGGGTTATAATTTTCGTCAAACATATCTTGATATCTTCTAGTAATTTTGATGCCCAAGTATTTAAATTTTTCCGTTGCTATTTTGAAAGGAAACTGTAAAAGATGCGTAGAGTCTTTTGGTTTTATTGACATGATTTCACTTTTATTCCAATTTATTCTATATCCTGAAAATGATCCAAAGTTCTCTATTAATTTTTAAATATTTGGTATAGTAATATGAGGCTTTGTGATGTACAATAGTACGTCGTCAGCGTATAGTGATATTTTATTATTGGAATATTTTGTTTTATATCCATGTATATTCGGATGAGTTCTGATTCTTTCCGCTAGGGGTTCAATTATGAGGGCAAATAACAACGGTGATAATGAACATCCTTGTCTGTTTCTCCTTGACAAATGAAATTTCGTAGATAAATTATTGTTCGTTAATATTCTGCCCGTTGGCTTATTATATAATAATTTAATCCATAGAATAAAATTCTCTCCCAGTTGAAATTCTTGCAATACCCTGAGCATATAATCCCATTCGACCTGATCGAATGCTTTCTCTGCATCCAACGATATGATTGATAGTTTTTGATCTTCAGTTTGATGTGAATGCATTATATTGAACAGACGTCTCAAATTATTAAATGATTGTCTCTTAGGGATAAACCCCGTTTGATCCGGATGTATTAATTTACTAGCATATTTACTTAGTCTTCTAGCTAGTATTTTTGCTAATATTTTTTGATCTGTATTTAGCAACGCAATAGCTCTGTATGATCCAGGTTCTTCCACATCTTTATCTAGGTATTAGTGTGATTGTGGTCATGATTTCAAGAACACTGAAGATTTGAATAGTTCCCAGACAAACACAATGGAGCATTGTTGAAAATGTTGGGCAGAAACGATGTTTTGGTGACGTGATTTGGGAACAATGCCAGGGTCACATTGACAGGAGCAAGCGAGAGGATTTGGGTAGCTTTTCCATTCCAGATTTATGTAATTCCAATACTGTTCAACTAATCCTTCTTTGTACCATTCCTGTAAGCTGCACTTGATATGGTACGAGTTAGCATAGAACACAGACAGTTCAGCTCAGGAACAGGCCCTTTGGCCCACAATGTCCGTGCCGAATGTGATGCCAAGATAAACTAATCTCCTCTACCTATCCCTCCATTCCCTGCATATCCATGTGTCTATCTAAAAGCCTCCTAAACACCACTATCGTTTCTGGCTCCACCACCACCCCTGGCAGCGCGTTCCAGGCACCCACCACCCTCTGTGTAAAAAAAACTTGCCCCGCACATCTCTTTTAAACTTTGCCCCTCTCACCTTTCTGCCCTTCTGGCCTTTGACATTTACACCCTGGAGAATAAGGTTCTGAATGTTTACCCCATCTCTGCCTCTCTTATCGAGTCCAAATCACAGGATTAGAAATTGTTCAGCTGGAGCTGCATACAATGGCGTCTTGCGTTTCTTGTGCGTGGTGGTGGAAAGATGGGTGGAAACAGGGCCGCGACGTGAACGCTCTTTCCTTGACCCCTCTGCCTCTCATAATCTTACATCTCATGTTCCCCTCAGCCTCCAGCGTTCTGGAGAAAATAATCCAAATGTGTCCAATTTCTCCTTATAACTAATACCTCCTAATTCAGGCAGCGTTCTGGTAAACCGCTTGTGCATCTTCATCAAAGTCTTGACATCGTTGCTGTAATGAGGCAACCGGAACTGCACTCTGTACTGCAAATGCAGCCGACGCAAAGTTTTAAAGAGCTGGATCATTACTTCCTGACTCTAATACTCAATGCCTTGATCAATCAAGCTGAGCAATCATGTCCTCTATCTATGTAATGCCACTTTCAGGGAGTTATGAATTTGGATCCCAAGATCCCTCTGTACATCAATGCTGTTCAGGGTCTTGCCATCAACTGCATTCCTTCCCCTTACATGACACCTCACACTTTTTTTTTTTTAAATAATATTTTTATTAGAAGCATATACATACGTAACCATAAACACAGTTTGTTTATCACTAATATATTGTAAATAGCTGGGGTCCCAGCTATCAGAATAGTTGGGGTCCTCGTTTATCAATTACATATTAACACAGCATCTATTTGTTTATTTTTGTTAATAGATTTTTTGAAAGATAGAGCTATAGAAAGAAGGGGGGGAGAAAGAGAAGAGAAAATAAGATAAATTACGAATAACACAATTTTGGAGATGGGTCCGTAGATTATAAAGTGTAACTATTCATCCAATCCTGGATTCAAGTTTCTGTCACGTTTCCGTGCCGGACCAATTTACCCATTCAGAAAATCAATAAATGGAGACCATATTCTAGCAGATTATTCTGGTTTGTCAATTAAGACAAGTCAATTTTTTTCCAAGTGTAGGGTCTCAGACATCTTCATAATCCACATTTTAATTGTGGGGGTTGTTGGGTTTTTCCAAAATTGTAATATTAATTGTTTCCCAATTATTATACTATAATCAAGGACATTTCTTTGGCTTGTTGTAAGTTTTAGGCTTTGTTCTGATATTCCTAATATTATTAGTTTTGGATCAGGATCCAATTGGATATTAACAACTTTAGAAATAATTTAAAAAATATCCGTCCAGAAATTTTTCATTTCTCACCTCACACTTGCATGGATTAAACTACATCTGCCATTTCTCCATCCATTTCTGTCGTTGATTTATATTGCGCCACATTCTTTGACAGTCTTCCTCCTAGTCCGTGACCCCAGCGATCTGGATATTGACTGCAAACTTACTCATTCAGCCTGTCTTCATTCACGTCCAAGTCATTTATATACATCACAAACAACAGAAGTCGCAGCACAGATCCCTGCAAAGGTCACTGGTCACAGATCGCCAGCCAGAGTAATGCTCTTCCACCACCATCCTTTTTCTTCCAAATCCGCACAACCAAGTTACCATGATTCCCATGCCTGTTAACCGAAGAATGGTCTCGACCTGAAAAGTCACCCATTCCTTTTCTCCAGAGATGCTGCCTGTCCCACCGAGTTACTCCAGCTGTTTGTGTCCATCTCTTGTGAATCTGCTGGATCAGTCTACCATGGCTGACTTTATCAAATGCTTTACTAAAATCCATATGAACCACATCAAAGGCCTGACCCTCCTCGATTCCCTTTGTCCCTTAGTCAGAAAAAGCAGCCTACCAGAGGACTGGGAGAAATTCAGAGTCCAGCAGAGGAGGACAAAGGGCTTAATTAGGATGGGGAAAATAGATTATGAAAGGAAATTTGCAGGGAACATAAAAATTGACTGCAAAAGTTTTTATAGATATGTGAAGAGAAAAAGATTAGTTAAAACAAATGTAGGTCCCTTGCAGTCAGAAACAGGTGAATTGATCATGGGGAACAAGGACATGGCAGACCAATTGAATAACTACTTTGGTTCTGTCTTCACTAAGGAAGACATAAATAATCTGCCGGAAATAGCAGGGGACCGGTGGTCAAATGAGATGGAGGAACTGAGTGAAATCCAGGTTAGCCGGGAAGTGGTGTTAGGTAAATTGAATGGATTAAACACCGATAAATCCCCAGGGCCAGATAGGCTGCATCCCAGAGCTATATTTAAGAGGGAGTTAGATGTGGCCCTTGTGGCTAAAGGGATCAGGGGGTATGGAGAGAAGGCAGGTACAGGATACTGAGTTGGATGATCAGCCTTGATGATATTGAATGGTGGTGCAGGCTCGAAGGGCCGAATGGCCTGCTCCTGCACCTATTGTCTATGTTTCTATGTCACGTTCTCAAAAAGCTCGATCATTGTCTATCTGTTGCAGGGCAGCTAACTCAGCATATCAGTTTGAACCAACCTCTGACACTAAACACAATTATAACTTCATAACACGGAATAGACATGTGAAGAGCCAAATTTCAGATAATTAATTCCTCAACCAAGACGGAGTGGTAACTCATGTCAACTTTGTGATGCTGGTTTATGCCAAATAGACAATAGACAATAGGTGCAGGAGTAGCCAGCACCGCCATTCAATGTGATCATGGCTGATCATCCACAATCAGTACCCCGTTCCTGCCTTCACCCTGACTCCGCTATCTTTAATGAGTTAAGTATTAGTCTGATGTCCTTGATACAAATATTAATTACAGTGATTTTTACAGAACTGTGATTCTAATAGTTGCTTATATAATAAATATATTATGCATGCACCATTAAGATATGCACAGTAATCTCAAGCAAGAATGATTGTTTCAGCTCAGTGATCTCCCACGTGGCAGAATTATCTTTCGCTGATATTTCCAGTGGGAAATTAAGCTATTTGGAATAGTCTCTCAAAAGTTTGGTAGTTTAAAAATGAACATTGTGTCCTTATAACAAAAGCGTAAAAAAACAGATTACCTAACAAGCCAATTTCAAGTCAAGAGTGCTTTATTATCATACTATATGTACCAAAACGGAACAGTTTTGTTAATTATTACTTACAGCAGCACAACAGGTTTGTAAGCACAGCACTCATAGATAATATAATAAATAGACAGCACTCATAGATAATATAATAAACAAACTTAAGAGTTAATTATTAAAAAAAATCAATATAGTGCAAAAACCACAAAAGTAAGCCTGAAGTCTCTAGTCATAGAGTCATACAGCATAGTTACAGCATAGAAACAGGCCCTTCAGCCCAACATGTCCACACCAGGCAACATGTCCCAGCTACACTAGTCCCACCTGCCTGCGTTTGGTCAATATCCCTCCAAACCTGTCCTATCCATGTACCTGTCTAACTGTTTCTTAAACATTGGGATAGTCCCAGCCTCAACTACCTCCTCAGGCAGCTTGTTCCATACACCCGCCACCCTTTGTGTGGAAAGGTTACCCCTCAGATTTCTATTGAAACATTTCCCCTTCACCAAGAACCTATGTCCTCTGTCAAGTCAAGTCAAGTCACTTTTATTTATATAGCACATTTAAAAAACAACTCTCGTTGGCCAAAGTGCTTTACATTGGTGGAGGTACTAACGTTATACAACCGTGGTTCATAGATTAAATACAAACATCACTACATGAATCTGGTCCTCGATTCCCCTACTCTGGGCAAGAGACTGTGTGTATACCCGATCTATTCCTCTCATGATTTATACACCTCTATAAGATCACCCTCATCCTCCTGCGAACAACCAAGGCAGTTCACAGTGTTCAATAGTCAATTGGTTGTTCTCGAACAACTTCTGAATATTTCTGAAACTATATATAATGAGATGTTACTTTGCCTGTGGATTTACTTACAGAGTCATTCCTGGGATATGGGTAGTACCATTATAACCAGAATTTGGCCATTTGGCTCGAAGGGCCAAATTGCCTACTCTTGCACCTATTGTCTATTACCATGTATACTGTTATGAACTTCATGCAAACATGAAAGTCGAGTGCAGCCTAGTGTATATGATAATAAAGTAACCTGAATTTGAATCTTAAACCTTATGAAGTAGGTGGAATAATGGAGGACAAGGAAGAAAGAGCTCCACACGTTAGAAGATCAGAATGAACAGCATAGGACTGAGTTTGATGACAATACAGCAGAAAGTGAGATCAATTTGGCAAGACTTGAAAGAACAAGAAGGGTGACAGATCCTTAGATCTTTTAAATGTGCAGACAGGCTCACCGTCTGCTCTGGTTGCTCTGAGGAAATGTGGAAACCTGCATTATCCTCAACCCTTTCATCTCAGAATCTCAAAGTTCTGCTCTCGGTACACATGACAATTAAACACTCTTGACTCTTGACTCTTGTGAAGGAGGCAGTGAATGCCAGATACCATGGGCAGGGCAGTTACCCAACAAGGGCCGCGGAATGTTATTGAAAGTGGGGGGGCTCAGCGATCTCAGGGGGGAGGGAGGGAGGGAGGGAGCGGAGTGACCCAGTGGGGGGAGGGTGTAAGTGAGTGGCACAATTATTATTTTTTGTTGTTGCTCAACCTCCAAAACCTGAGGGATAATATAGGCCATCCCCCAACTCAAAAAGTGGGGGGATATATCCCTCACGCTGCCCCTTGGCCCCCCCCCTCTCTCTCTCTCTCTCTCTCTCTCTCTCCCCTCCTCTCCCAGGTCTCGGGGGTTCCCGTCTCTCTCTCTCCCTCTCCGACCGGACCCACCCTCCCTCCCTTCCGCTCAGCGGCCAATCACAGCGCTTCGTTCACTGTCCCATATATCGACTGTGAACCGTGTGGTGTTTGGCCATTGAGCAGAGGGGAGAAAAGGTTTTGGGGGGGGGGGGGGCGGGCAAGGGCAGTTACGGTTTCCGTCACGTCTGGTCGTAGTTTTGCCGCGCTCACTGTCCGCTTGTTCTGAGATTCTGGATGGCGGAGGTCCTCAGAAGAAGAGAAAAATACGCCTGCGGACCGGATAATTTTGGGTTATGAAGCATGTCTCGCCGAAAAAGTGGAGAGGCTGCAGCCCCCCCGGTTCCACAGCCATGCCCAAGGAGCTAAATGAATCATCCCGATGGATTGAAATGTATAGATAGACACCATAGCGCTATATCGAAGATAGACACTAAAATCTGGAGTAACTCAGCGGGACAGGCAGCATCTCTGGAGAGAAGGAATGGGTGACGTTTCGGGTCGAGACCAGCATCTGCAATTCCTTCCAACACATTATGTATAGATACTGTAGATATGGTACAGAAGTGCGAAATCGCACATCTCCAGATTCAGGGACAGTTTCTTCCCAGCTGTTATCAGGCAACTGAATCATCCTACCACAACCAGAGAGCAGTGCCAAACTACTATCTACCTCATTGGTGACCCTGGGACTATCCTTGATCAGACTTTGAAGACTTTTGTTTGTACTAAACGTTATTCCCTTATCATGTATCTATACACTAAAATTTCTCGATTGTAATCATGTGTTGTCTTTCTGCTAACTGGACAGCTCGCAAAAAAAGCTTTTCACCTGTGACAATAAACTGAACGGAATTTATATCATCTATGCAAGTGTGGAATTTAATTGCAGTCAGATAATCTGGCATTTGCTTTGGTGACTATGAAATATCCACGTTGTTAGAATGAGTCCATATGGTTTGCTCATGCTCTTTAGTTGAAGGTTTAGGGTTATTATTGTCACGTGTGCAGAGACCCAGTGAAAAGCTTTGTTTTGCGTGCTCCAAATAGATCAGATAATAGATCCAAATAGATCAGATAATTACACACATGAACACCATCAGGTCAAACTCCAGTACAACAGGTAGAGCAGAGAGAAAGATACAGAGTGCAGAATGTCGTTCTCAGCATTGTAGTGCACCAGTTCCAGAGACAAAGTCCAATGTCCGCAATGGCATAGAGGTGAATCGGACAGTACCCAGAAGTTCATGCCGAGGCGCAGAATTAAACCATTCGGCCCATCGAGTCTACTCCGCCATTCAATCACGGCTGATGTATCTTCCCCACTCATTCCCTCCCATTTTCTCGCATGCTTCCCATAACCCTTGAGACCCTTACTGATCAAGAATCTGTCACCCTAGCTTATGGAAGGTGTAGATCAGTGTCACTCATGTTATGAGTCATACTTTGTAGCTACGCCCACTAGTTTAACAGAAAGCTTCTCGACCCTTTTTCCCTCACTTTGGAGTTATGTGCTAAGATGAAGTTACCTATTTGGATCTTAATCACTGTGCGTGACTTAAGTTATTCCTACAGCAGAAGCTCAACATGGTGTCAGAGTGTAACGACTCACTCCTTGCTTAATTATATTGCTTTCTCCGGCATATATTACTATGGCTTCTGCTCTCAGAAAACCAGAGATCCTGGTGTTTGATGAGGATCTCGCGGAACGGTGGCGTGTATTTGAAGAAGACTTCTCAATTTACATTGAAACGGCTCACCCCACTGCTACTCCCTGTGTTCGAGCGTCAATTCTTCTTAATCTAGCAGGCACAGAAGCTGCTCGACGTGCCAGAAGATTTCATTATGAACTGGCTAGATTTGACCCGGCTGGTGTCCAGATCGCTCCCACGGAGTCTATACGAGACCCTGACGGCCTAGTATGCAAATTCCGACAGTTATGTGAGTTACATACTAACTTGGTCACGGAGAGGCATTTGTTTTTTTCCCGAAGCCAGAAACGGTGCACCTGTGGAGATGTATGTCAGTGCCTTGAAGCACATTGCCAGTCGATGCGATTTCAGGGATATATGTGATAGCCTAGTCCGTGACCGTTTGGTCTATGGTGTACGCAATGATAAATTACGCGACAAGTTACTGCGGGATGCTGAGCTTACTCTGCTGAAAACCGCTGTTGCATTGCTGAAATGGCTGACGCCCTTACAAAAGTTTTAGGGCACTCTGAAATTAATGTTGCCGGCATGTCTTATCAAATCTCTCGCCGTTCTCCTCAAGTGCCCGACAACTCTATCGTGAGACTAATAGACAATTGTTTTAACTGTGGGGGTTCACATGCTGCTGCTCGTGACCATTGCCCTGCGTATGGAAAATTAATCAATTTTGTAACAAACGGAATCACTTCTTCAGGTGCTGTCGATCGCGTAGCAACAGAGTTCAAACAAGGCAATCTGTTAATTCACTTGTCCGTGAGAACTTGCTCTCAGAATGCTCTTAACCAGCTCCCACAGATTTGTAGGCTGCTAGCGACGGTTTTGACTTTGATGTGCATTCCTTGTCTGATTTAAAGCACAAGCAACTGGACCCCAAGGTCGCTTTGCTCGTTAATGGCAAGAACAATGATCTGAAAGTTGACACAGGGGCCAGGTGTAACGTGATCTGTCTCGCTGTGTTGAAAAAGTTACGAAAAACAGAGGCTGTCTCTCCTACGGCTGCCTCCCTTCTCCCATTTGCAGGAGGTCCAGTGCACCCTATCGGTCAAGTCGAGTTACGCTGCTTTCTTAACTCATGTGTCCACTTCCGCACGCCGAGGCCAAGGGGAGGGAGGGAGGGGAGGCCTCGGCGTGTGGGAGGGTTTGTTTTGAAAGCGCCGTTAGCGGGTTTGCAAGCAGAGGCCGTTATCAGGCCGGGCGGGGTGCGGGAGGAGGAAGAGATGGAGCCGCTGTCGCGGCCGCTGCTGCCGCGGTGCGAAGCCCGTCATTCGCTCCGACTCGAGTCTGAAGCAGCTGCACCAAAGATCTTATAGCTATAGGATCTCTGAGCTTCACCTTGCTGTTGGCTGGCGGAGGAGGGAGACGGTGGCCAGGATTTCCCAACGGCCAAGGCAGCGGGGCGATGTTGTCCGAGGAGCGCTGACTTTCCTTCCTCTCTCTCTCTCTCTCTCTCTCTCTCTCTCTCTCTCTCAAACTCCCTGTCAAAGAGTTGTGGATATACGTCATTAGAGTTGTGGAAATAAGTCATTTTAAGGATAAGGGGGAAGTCTTTTAGGACCGAGATGAGAAGATATTTTTTTACACAGAGAGTGGTTAGTCTGTGAAATTCTCTGCCACAGAAGGTAGTTGAGGCCAGTTCATTGGCTATATTTAAGAGGGAGTTAGATGTGGCCCTTGTGGCTAAAGGGATCAGGGGGTATGGAGAGAAGGCAGGTACAGGATACTGAGTTGGATGATCAGCCATGATCATATTGAATGGCGGTGCAGGCTCGAAGGGCCGAATGGCCTACTCCTGCACCTATTTTCTATGATTCTATGATTCTCTTTTTTCCCCATTCCCGCCTCTATTCAGTCCTCACTGACATCTCCTGTGCTCCCCTCCCCATCTACCCCCCCCTCCCCAACTATTCATCCTGCGGTTGGTCACCCTATCCACCTCGCATTGATTCTCATGCCACTTCCACCACCCCCCCATCCACCCTACACTGGTTCCCCAATTCACCCTGTACTTACCCCTTCCCCATCCATCCTGCACTTCTCCATCCATCCTGTACTGATCCCCCCATCCATCCTGTACTAATCCATGCATTCATCCCGTACTGACCCACCCTCCATTTACCCTGCACCTTTCCCCCCTTCCCCATTCATCCTGCATAGATCCTCCGTTCCACACTGTACTGACCCCCCCTCCCCATTAATCCTGCGCTTATCTCCCCCCCCCCCCCCCCCCCCATCCATCCTGTACTGATCCTCCATTCAAGAAGAATGGGGTGAACAGTCTGAAGAAGGGTCTCGACCTGAAAAGTTGCCTATTTCCTTCGCTCCATAGATGCTGCCTCACCCGCTGAGTTTCTCCAGACTTTTGTCTACCCCCATTCATCCCATACTGAACCCCCCATTCAACACCACTGACATCCCCGGTGCTCTCCCCTCACAATTGTACCTACTCCAACCAACACGTACTAATTCACCTGCCTCAATCCATCCATTCTGCACTGACTGCCTTCTAACCCCCCCACCATCTATCCACCCCGCACTGATTCACACACACTCCCCTCCCTGACCCTATTGTGCTGGAAATGCCTTCAACACGAACATTGACTATGTTTGATAACGGAATGCAATCAAATGTGTTTTAATTCCCAATGTTATTATTTGTTTTATTCCATAAAGATGGATTAATTAAATTGTGAACATGTGAAACATTAAAACCGCAGTGTTCGATTGTCACTGCTGCCATTGACACGTTATTACAGAATTCATTTTAACGGCAAATCAATGCTCTTAATATGGAGTATCAGTACTGTAGTTATTTAATGAGCAACACTCACAACTATACGTACGCATATATGTTACCATGGTCCAGGATTTATTGACACAGGTTGATCATACGCTGAATAATCCAACCACATCTTTGTTTGGAAGTGGAAAGAACTAATAGAAATTACATTAATTGCAATGTGTAAAAAGAGTTGAGATATTGTATTGTAATGTTGCTACATGTCATTGTGGTATATATCATGTCTTGATTGGTGAATATGTTTAGTTTGAGACTTATTTGAAGCAGAAATAATATGTGAATGCTTCATTGACCATAATTCCGACTGGTAACTACGCACTTCGTCCGAGCACATTATCGCACGCGTCATGCAAGCCGTCTTAAATGACCACCTAAACTGTCATTTGGCAACCTAAAAAGCTGCCTGGGTTGCCCAGCTGGCAACAAGGAAAAAAAGTTAAGCAAGAGCCCTGAAGAGGTAAGCCATTTAGTACGGAAACACTTTTTCTCACGGAGAGTTGTGAGTCTGTGGAACTCTCTGCCTCAGAGGGTGGTGGAGGCCGGATCTCTGAATACTTTCAAGAGAGTGCTGGATAGGACTCTTAAAGTTAGCGTAGTCAGGGGATATGGGGAGAAGGCAGGAACAGGGTACGGATTGGGGATGATCAGCCGTGATCACATTGAATGGCGGTGCTGGCTCAAAGGCCTGAATGGCCTACTCCTGCACCTATTGTCTATTGTCTCTGTAAAGGTGCGTGACAATGCTGAGAACTATATTCTGCCTATTTTTCCCTTTATATCATAAATTGTTTCCCTCCCCGTTGTATAATTTTAACTGCGTTCATTGATGATATGGACATCATTTTTAATTTATTTTTAATGGCTGCTGATAAATCTGTCTGAGGTCTGTGTCAGTTAATGATGACAGGCGTTAATCGCATTTACCCAGTGGTCCAGTTCTGAGCTGATTGCAGTAATTACATCCCTGCTCCTGCTTTCATTATGTTCACACTTTGTAAAGATGGCTTTCACGTTCAGAGCTAGGATACGACCAAGGGAACCACGCTGCAGTCAGTTGATAAAATTAAGAGTTCTGCTTCGTGTGCTCAAATACCTCCATGGTCTTACCCCCTCTCCTAAATCCACAACTCCAGCAGTTCGTTACATACACCCACCACCCTTTGTGTGAAAACGTTGTCTAAAATTCCAAAACTATCTATTCCCCCTCACTTTAAACCTATGTTCTCTGGTTTTTGATCCCGCTACTCTGGGTAAATGACTCAACGCATGCACAGTCTCTTGTCCAGAGAACATAGGTTTAAGGTGAAGGGAAAAAGATTTAATAGGAATCTGAGGGGTAATGTTTCCACACAGAGGGTGGTGGGTGTATGGAACGAGCTGCCAGAGGAGGCAGGGACTCTCCCAACGTTTAAGAAACAGACAGGTACATGGATAGGACAGGTTTGGAGGGATATGGACCAAATGCGGGCAGGTGGGACTAGTGTAGCTGGGACATGTTTGCCAGTGTGGGCAAGTTGGCTTGAAAGGCCTGTATCACTCTATGACTCTCTGTGACTCAAACTATCCCCCTGATGATTTTATCTGCATCTGCAAACTTACTAATGCTGCTTTGTACATTCTCATCCATATCATTGATATAACTCACAAACAGCAATGGGCCCAGCACTGATCTTTGAGGCACATCACTAGACACAGGTTTCCAGTCCACCCGTCCACTATCACCCTCAGCTTCCTTGCATGGTCAATTCAAAGTCCAGCAGACCAACTCTCCCTGAACCCCCATGTAATCTTGCCTTCCCGAGCAGCTTTCCATGCGGAATCTTGCTAAAGTCTTCGAGACGAGGATGCTACCATCTGAACGACTGCCAACTACTTAACTGAGATCTCACCAGCCCCGAGTTTCACAGGGATGTGAAGACTCTAAGTGCAACAGATAGACACACAATGCTGGAGTAACTCAGGGGGTTGTACAACATCCGTGAAGGAAAAAGGACAGGTGACATTTCCGGTCGGGAACTTTCTCCAGAATCTCTAACACCTGTACAATTAAAGGAGTCTTAGTGTCAGGGCGATACCGTGTTGAAAAAGGCCCTTGACATGTGATAAGCAAATGGATCGACTGGGCTTATATTCACTGGAACTTAGAAGGATGAGAAGGGATCTTATAGAAATATAAAAATTATGAAGTGTTTAGACATGCTAGAGGCAGGAAACATGTTCCCCATGTTGGGGGAGTCCAGAACCAGGGGTTACAGTTTAAGATTAAGGGGTAGGCCATTTAGGACTGAGATGAGGAAAAACTTTTTCACCCAGAGAGTTGTGAATCTGTGGAATTTTCTGCCACAGAAGGCAGTGGAGGCCAATTCACTGGATGTTTGCTAATGAGAGTTAGGGGCCTGTCCCACTATGGCGACCTTATTTGTGAGTTTAGGAGAGTGCCATGGTCTTGTTGTATCGTCGAACATTTGGCATCCTTCGACTAAGTAGAACACCTCCTCCGACTATATTGAAGACTAGCTTCGACCAGCTACGATTTAATCGCCGATGCTCTCGGGAAAATTGGACACCCAATAGTGGACACTGAAGACGACCGCCTTCGACTTCAGACGGCTACACCAGGAACAAACTGCGACAAGCTACGAGTGGCTGCAGCTGAAATGATCACCTAAAAAAATGATGTGATGTTTACAATGTTATTTCACTATAAAATGGCTTGCAGGTTGTGGTTTGAAATCACCCGGAGCCATGTGAGCAGGGGGAGCAACCCGTGAGGAAATACAATCTCTGCTTCTTGCAGCAGCCCATTTGCTCATACAGCCGGAAGGCAGAGGTTCTTTGGAGCCATGTCTAAACCACGTCTGATGCTCCTACAGAAAACTCTCGCAATGACGGCGCCCTGGAATGACAGCGCGTCACGTGCTGCTGTTTACTTACCTTTTTTTCAAATGAGCCATTGAAATGAGTAGATGCGATATACTAACAGTATCTACGACGACCTCGACTACCTTCGATTACCTACGAAAACATGCTGACCTACTACGACCTACTTCGACTAAACCTACGAGTAAAAATGTATCGATTTTCTCCATGCCGACCAAACTCGCAGAAAATGTTTCAGCTTGTTGAGAATTTCTCCTCGACAAAACTGAGGCCGCGAGTAGTAACCACTATGCGGGAACTCCTCTCGACCTTGAAGGAGACTTACCAGAGACCACCTACGACCATGTGTCGACCATGCTGTGAGCTTGTGGCGAGCGCAGACTCTCCTAAACTTGCCAATAAGGTTGCCATAGTGGGCAGGTCCCAACAGAATCGGGATATGGGACGAAAGCAGGAACTGGGTACTGATTCTGGATGATCAGCCATGATCATATTGAATGATGGTGCTGGCTCGAAGGGCTGTAATGACTTACTCCAGCACCTATTTTCCATATTTCTGTGGCCCAACTTGCCCACACCGGCCAACATGTCCCAGCTACACTAGTCCCACCTGCCTGCGTTTGGTCCTTGAGTATTAGTGCTGTTCATTGCATCTTCTTGTGCACGGATTTGTTCCAGCTCCTGCCACAGTGCAGCTGTGATCGCAACTCCTTGACTATAAAGTTCTTCAGAACATTGTGATGTTCAAACGACGCTCGGAAAACTAAGTTCCTTCTTTTAAGATGGTGAATTAATGGCCAAATCTAAACATCAAAGCTGAAACATCAATAAATAAGAGAAAAATGAAGTGACAATTCTAAGATCGATATCTAAACATAATTAATTGCAAAAGGATTGTGGACAAATGGATGATAAATCTTTTTATTATCTGTTGTCTGCCTAGTCAATATTCCATTTCTCTTTCTCAAACAGATATTAATGGTCCTTTTGAATTCATAATCTCTTTCTGTCTGTAGATGGTCCAGAAATCAAAGTCACTGGTGTCTGGGGATTCCACCCCGTTTCATATCAGGTTAATTGCTCTCACTGCAAGTTAGCAGTGATTTTTAGCTTGTTTACTTTATTTTAGTTTATTTAGCTGAGTTTATTATTATTGTCAAGTGTGCTGAGGTACAGCACAAAGTGCCTCGGCAGTTTTTAGTTGTGTGCTATCCAGTCAGCGGGAAGTCTGTACATGCTACAAGCTGCAATAAGTCAGCGGGTCAGACAGCATCTCTGGAGAAAAGGAAGAGGTGACATTTTGGGTGGAGACACAAAGGGACAGTAAGCTCAAATCTCACCAGGGATTAATTTACTGTTGTGTTGTGTCTTATTTATTTTTTTCTAAAATACTGGTTGTGTTCTATAGTTTGTGCACAGCCCGCAGGCATTGCCACGTTCATTTCACCGCACATCTCGTATGTGTATGTGACAGATAAAGTTGACTTGACTTGAAACTGATGAGGGGATAGGATGGACAATCAGAAGCCTTTTCCCCCAGGGTGAAAATGTCAAGGACTAGAGGGTATGGATTTAAGGTGAGAGGGGCAAAGTTTAAAGAAGAGGTGCGAGTCAAGCTTTTTTTGTCACAGAGGGTGGTGGGTGCCTGGAACGCGCTGCCAGGGGTGGGGGTGGTGGCAGATACCATAGTGGTGTGCAGGAGGCTTTTAAACAGGCACATGGATATGGAGGGATATGGATTGCATGCAGGCAGAGAAGATCATCGTGTTTAGCATTGATACTGTGGGCCGAAGGGCCAACTCCTGTGCTGTACTGTCTATATTCTAATACAGGTCATTCACTTGGCATCATGTTCGGCACTGGCATTGCTGTTCCTGTGCTGCACCATTTTGTGTTCTGCCAAATTCTGAGATAAAACAGAAAATGTGTGAAACTCTCTGGAAGTCTGGTAGTGTCTGTGGAGAGAGAAGCACAGTGAATATTTCAGGAGAGTGTCTTTTCACCTGAAGGTTATTGACCTGAAATATTAACACTATTGCTCCATCTGCAAAGACACAAGTTTAGCTTAAATCGTGCATGAAGCAAGGAATTATAGTGATGAACACTCCATTTTTACAAACTTTGCACCCTAAATGCTTTTAACCTGATGCCACACGTTGCCTCCAATTCAATTCCAATCTATCTCTTAGAGTGTTCAGCCGGTGCTCACAGTCCATTTATCTTTTGAAATCGTGTTGGGCTGCGCAGTGTTACTGACCCAACAATGAAAAGGCATCAAGCACTTCCCATTCAGTGCCTAATACCGAGTGCACATCCTAAAACCTGGCAGTGTGCCGACAATGTTTGATGGCTTTTGACAAAGATGTATAGAAGAGCTTTTATCCCATTGCTTTTTCTGCCAGACAGTTTTTTTCCCATTAACTGCGCTGTATTCCATTGTTAGACTGCTCTTAGCACACATCTATCAGCATAAATGATTGTACTGGCACGAGGGTTAATGGTAACACCAGTCATTGCTCGAAAGGATTGTTACACGATGGCCATCAGGCATTCGTTTTGTGAGGGTGTTGGCTTTCAGTGGCTGAAGGAACTACAAACCACTTACTACATCAGGCAGCAGTGACACGCACCAAGGAGTCATCATCATACAATCTCATCCTTGAGTGGCAGTCATACTCATATTGGCCCCGATATTGATATATCATCACAGTTCAACTACAGAGATCGTGGAAAACCAATCCATGCAAAATCATTTAAAGAGCAAATGGAGCAATGACCTTTATCTCAATGGAACTGGAATACAAAGTGATGGGGCTACTTCACTGTTGCTTCGGGCTTGTGATGGATGTCCCACCTCCACGTTCCCCCCGTCCCGCCTCCACGTTCCCCCCGTCCCATCTCTGCGTTCCCCCTGTCCCACCTCCACGTTCCCCCGTCCCACCTCCACGTTCCCCTGTCCCACCTCCACGTTCCCCCGTCCCACCTCCACGTTCCCCCATCCCACCTCCACGTTCCCCCATGTCCCATCTCTGCGTTCCCCTGTCCCACCTCCATGTTCCCAGTTGTCCCACCTCCATGTTCCCCCTGTCCCACCTCCATGTTCCCCCTGTCCCACCTCCATGTTCCCAGTGTCCCACCTCCATGTTCCCCCTGTCCCACCTCCATGTTCCCCGTCCCACCTCCACGTTCCCCATGTCCCATCTCTGCGTTCCCCCCGTCCCACTCCATGTTCCCCTGTCCCACCTCCATGTTCCCCCTGTCCCACCTCCATGTTCCCCCTGTCCCACCTCCATGTTCCCAGTGTCCCACCTCCACGTTCCCCCTGTCCCACCTCCATGTTCCCCGTCCCAACTCCACGTTCCCCCTGTCCCACCTCCATGTTCCCCCTGTCCCACCTCCATGTTCCCCCCGTCCCACCTCCATGTTCCCCGTCCCACCTCCATGTTCCCCGTCCCAACTCCACGTTCCCCCTGTCCCACCTCCATGTTCCCCTGTCCCATCTCCACGTTCCCCCCGTCCCACCTCCATGTTCCCCCTGTCCCACCTCCATGTTCCCCCTGTCCCACCTCCATGTTCCCCCTGTCCCACCTCCACGTTCCCCCTGTCCCACCTCCATGTTCCCCGTCCCAACTCCACGTTCCCCCTGTCCCACCTCCATGTTCCCCCTGTCCCACCTCCATGTTCCCCCCGTCCCACCTCCATGTTCCCCGTCCCACCTCCATGTTCCCCGTCCCAACTCCACGTTCCCCCTGTCCCACCTCCATGTTCCCCCTGTCCCCTCTCCAGTTCCCCCCGTCCCACCTCCATGTTCCCCCTGTCCCACCTCCATGTTCCCCCTGTCCCACCTCCATGTTCCCCCTGTCCCATCTCCACGTTCCCCCCGTCCCACCTCCATGTTCCCAGTGTCCCACCTCCACGTTCCCCCTGTCCCATCTCCACGTTCCCCCTGTCCCACCTCCATGTTCCCCCTGTCCCACCTCCATATTCCCAGTGTCCCATCTCCACGTTCCCCCTGTCCCATCTCACGTTCCCCCTGTCCCACCTCCATGTTCCCAGTGTCCCACCTCCACGTTCCCCCTGTCCCATCTCCACGTTCCCCCTGTCCCATCTCCACATTCCCCCTGTCCCACCTCCATGTTCCCCCCGTCCCACCTCCATGTTCCCAGTGTCCCACCTCCATGTTCCCCGTCCCACCTCCACGTTCCCCCTGTCCCATCTCCACGTTCCCCCTGTCCCACCTCCATGTTCCCCCCGTCCCACCTCCATGTTCCCAGTGTCCCACCTCCATGTTCCCAGTGTCCCACCTCCATGTTCCCCCTGTCCCACCTCCATGTTCCCAGTGTCCCACCTCCATGTTCCCCCTGTCCCACCTCCATGTTCCCCCTGTCCCACCTCCACGTTCCCCCTGTCCCATCTCCACGTTCCCCCTGTCCCACCTCCATGTTCCCACCGTCCCACCTCCATGTTCCCAGTGTCCCACCTCCATGTTCCCAGTGTCCCATCTCCATGTTCCCCCTGTCCCATCTCCACGTTCCCCCTGTCCCACCTCCATGTTCCCAGTGTCCCACCTCCATGTTCCCCCTGTCCCATCTCCATGTTCCCCCTGTCCCATCTCCACGTTCCCCCCGTCCCACCTCCATGTTCCCAGTGTCCCACCTCCATGTTCCCAGTGTCCCACCTCCATGTTCCCCCCGTCCCATCTCCACGTTCCCCCTGTCCCACCTCCATGTTCCCCCCGTCCCACTCCATGTTCCCAGTGTCCCACCTCCATGTTCCCCCCGTCCCACCTCCATGTTCCCAGTGTCCCACCTCCATGTTCCCCCCGTCCCACCTCCACGTTCCCCCTGTCCCACCTCCATGTTCCCCCCGTCCCACCTCCATGTTCCCCTGTCTCACTCTCCTGTTCCCCCTGTCCCATCTCCACGTTCCCCCCGTCCCACCTCCATGTTCCCCCTGTCCCATCTCCACGTTCCCCCTGTCCCATCTCCACGTTCCCCCCGTCCCACCTCCATGTTCCCCCTGTCCCATCTCCACGTTCCCCCTGTCCCATCTCCACGTTCCCCCGTCCCATCTCCACGTTCCCCCGTCCCACCTCCATGTTCCCCCTGTCCCATCTCCACGTTCCCCCTGTCCCATCTCCACGTTCCCCCTGTCCCACTCTCCATGTTCCCCCTGTCCCACCTCCACGTTCCCCCTGTCCCATCTCCACGTTCCCCCTGTCCCATCTCCATGTTCCCCTGTCCCATCTCCATGTTCCCCCGTCCCACCTCCATGTTCCCCCCGTCCCACCTCCACGTTCCCCCCGTCCCACTCTCCATGTTCCCCCTGTCCCACCTCTACGTTCCCCCTGTCCCATCTCCACGTTCCCCGTCCCATCTCCATGTTCCCCCCGTCCCACCTCTACGTTCCCCGTCCCACCTCCATGTTCCCTCTGTCCCACCCTTCATGTTCCCCCTGTCCTACCACAAGGTTCCCCCGTCCCATCTCCACGTTCCCCCTGTCCCATCTCCATGTTCCCCCTGTCCCATCTCCACGTTCCCCGTCCCATCTCCATGTTCCCCCGTCCCATCTCCACGTTCCCCTGTCCCATCTCCACGTTCCCCCTGTCCCATCTCCATGTTCCCCTGTCCCATCTCCACGTTCCCCCTGTCCCATCTCCACGTTCCCCCTGTCCCATCTCCACGTTCCCCCTGTCCCATCTCCATGTTCCCCCTGTCCCATCTCCACGTTCCCCCTGTCCCATCTCCATGTTCCCCCGTCCCATCTCCACGTTCCCCCCGTCCCATCTCCACGTTCCCCCCGTCCCACCTCCACGTTCCCCCGTCCCACCTCCATGTTCCCAGTGTCCCACCTCCACGTTCCCCTGTCCCACTCTCCATGTTCCCCCGTCCCATCCTCCATGTTCCCCCTGTCCCACCTCCATGTTCCCCCTGTCCCACCTCCATGTTCCCCCTGTCCCACCCTTCATGTTTCCCCTGTCCTACCACAAGGTTCCCCCGTCCCACCATCAGGTTCACCCTAGCCACACTCTCATCTCACTCCTGCCAAGGAATGTCTGGGTAGAGCTGGGAGATTAGAGCAGGGACACATGGGCAGATGGGTCTAGTGTGAATGGGGCATCTTGGTTGGCATGGGCAGATGGGTCTAGTGTGAATGGGGCATCTTGGTTGGCATGGGCAGATGGGTCTAGTGTGAATGGGGCATCTTGGTTGGCTTGGGCAGATGGGTCTAGTGTGAATGGGGCATCTTGGTTGGCATGGGCAGATGGGTCTAGTGTGAATGGGGCATCTTGGTTGGCATGGGTGTTGGGCCAAAGGGCCTGTTTCCATGCTGTGTGACTCAGTGACTATATTAAATCAAAAGGCAAGAAACACAAAGAACTGTAGATGTTGCATTCTTGAGTGAAATGTTAGCATGACTCTATGTCTCATTTTTTCAGATCTAGATTGCTGGTCATTCACTGAGACAGGTGCTAGACAATGTATGGGTTTTGAGGTGCCTTTATTGAGCTGAAGAAAGCCTTCGTAAAGGATCATGCCTGCAAAGCTGTTCCCGCAGAGAGAAACTTGACAGACAGTCTCCAGAGATCAATCTGCGATACATCTTAAGGTCACAGGCCTGCGCTAAAAAACAAGAAACAGAGAGCCTCCAGAGACAGAGAGTGGGAGAAGGTACAGGAGCCTGAAAACAGTAACGTCCAGGTTCAGGAAGAGCTTCATCCCTGCAACAATTAGGCTAGTAAACACTACCAACTGCAAATAAGCTCCAAACTGCATCGATGTGCGGCCATTATTTGTGTCTTTGCACTGCTACTGTTGGTTCTGTTGTGATGCTGCGAGTAAGAAATTCATCTTTCTGTTTCGAGGCATGACAATAAAACACTTTTGACCTTTGACTCTTGACTCTCTTGAATCGACCTGCACAAGGGTGGCACGGTGGGGCAGCGGGTGGAGCTGCTGCCTCACAGCGCCAGAGACCCGGGTTTGATCCTGACTACGGGCGCTGTCTGTACGGAGTGTGTACCTTCTCCCCGTGACCTGCGTGGGTTTTCTCCGAGATCTTCAGTTTCCTCCCACACTCCAAAGACGTGCAGATTTGCAGGTTAATTGGCTCGGTAAAATTGTATGAATGTAAAATGGTCCCTAGTGTGTGTAGGGTAGTGTTAATGTGTGGGGATCGCTGGTCGGCCGCAGGTCCCGTTTCCGTGCTGTATCTCTAAACTAAACTAAACTAATCTATACCCCAACCCTCTTGCACCACCATGGACTGGTTTTGTACTTGTGTTTCACGCTGATGTCTTGTTTTTTGCACATTCTTTCCCTTCACTGTGTTGTGGAATTCATGTGTCATGTGTGTTTGGTGTGTAGTCTGAGTACACGTGACTGTGGGGCTGCAGGTACACCCACAACAGATCAACAGGAGATGCCATCTCGCTGGCTCTCCACTCTTCTCTGGTCCACGTGGACAACGACAACATGACCATGGACTACAGCTTGGCATTCAAATACCATCATCCTCTTCAAACTTACTATTAGCTCCTGGAATCGCGTCTTTGCTCGTCCCAATGCAACTAGATCCTCACCTTCCTCATTGGCAGATCACAATCATTATGTCATACAGAATAGGAGCAGAATTAGGCCATTCGGCCCATCAAGTCTACTCTGCCATTCAATCATGGCTGATCTATCTCTCCCTCCTAACCCCATTCTCCTGCCTTCTCCCCATAACCTCTGACACCCGCACTAATCAAGAATCTGTCGCTCGCTTAATGGCCTGTCCCACTTTCCCGAGTTACTCACGAATTCTCCCGTGTTTTCCCCTTGCTTCATACCCGGAGATGCCAGGCGTAGGTACTCGGGGATATTTTTTTTACTCGTGGACATTTTTCAACGTGCTGAAAAAATGTCCCGACTTACCTGATGCCCTGAGTACCTACGGCTGGCATTACGAGCCGCTAGGAAATATCTACAGACTCCTACGGACATTCTCCAAGTTTGAAGCAAGGGGAAAACTGGGGAGAATTTGTGAGTAACTTGGGAAAGTGGGACAGGCCCTTTAACAATAACCATTGCCTTGGCCACCACAGCCTTCTGTGGCAACAGTTATGAGGAATCCAAAAGGCTATTTAAAACTTCCAAATCGGCTCTGACTTGGGGGCATTATTTATTGTCTTAGCACTCCTATTGACTGTTCCAGTACTGAGCCATGATCACAGTGAATGGAGGTGCTGTCTCAAAGGGCTGAATGGCCTATTCCTGCACCTTTGGTCTATTGCTGCTGCAAGGAAGAATTTCATGGCTCCATTTTAGGACATACGACAATAAAACACTTTTTAATTACTCTCTTTAATCGACCTGCAGATGCTGGTTCATCAAGGATTGACACAGAGTGCTGGAGTAACTCAGCGGGTCAGGCAGCATCTGTGGAGAACATGGATAGGTGACGTTTCACGGAGTGCTGGAAGGCTGTGTGCTCTGTCCCCTGTTCTTATCTCTCTACACCAGACACTTCTCCAACGCCATCTTTAAATTCATTGACAAGATCACCGTTGTTGGATGATTAGGGTAATGATGAGAGAGAATACACGAGGGCGATAAATAATCTCATTGAAGGGTGAGAACATAGGGAACATAAGAGACCTGATAGAGGTTTATAAAATGATGAGAGGTGTAGAGAGGGTAGACAGTCGGAACCTTTTCCCTCAGGGTTGAAGTGTCAAAGACTAGGGGGCGCAGCTTTAAGGTGAGAGGGGCAAAGTTTAAAGGAGATGTGTGGGGCAGGTTTTTTTACACAGAGGGTGGTGGGTGCCTGGAACGCGCTGCCAGGGGTGGGGGTGGAGACAGATACGATAGTGGTGTTTAAGAGGCTTTTAGACAGGCACATGGATATGCAGGGAATGGAGGGATACGGGTCGCGTGCAGCTGTTTGGTCTTGGCATCATGCTCAGCGCAGACTTTGTAGGCTGAATGGCCTATTCTTGAGCTGTACTATGTTCTAGAACACCAATGCATAAATATGGTGAGGTGCAGGTACAATGAAAATCTTGCCCAACCTCTCCTAGCTGATGCCCTCTCATCCAGGCATCATTCTGGTAAAGATAGACTCAAAATGCTGGAGTAACTCAGCGGGCCGGGCAGCATCTCTGGAGAGAAGGAATGGGTGACCTTTTCGGAGCGAGACCCTTCTTCATAATGGTCTACCCATTCCTTCTCCCCAGAGATGCTGCCTGTCCTGCTGAGTTGCTCCAGCATTTTGTGACTATTTTCGGTTTAAACCCGCATCTGCAGTTCCTTCCTACATCATTCTGGTAAACCTCTTCTGCACCCGCTCCAAATCATTCACGTCCTTCCTGTAATGCGGCAAGCAGAAGCGCTCGACCTCGACCAGTAGCGACCTGACCAAAGCTGTACGGAGCTGTAACACAACTTCCTGACACATACACCCAATGCTACAAAGATTCACCTGACTGCTTCCTCTGAACCAGAGATCAATGAGTAAAAGTGGGAGTGTAGTTAGGACTGAGATGGGGAGAGATATCTTCAGGGACCAGTCAATCTTTGTAACTCTATGTTGGAAGGCTGTGGAGACTCAGTTATTGATTGTGTTCAAACCTAAGATCAATATTTTCCTGGATATGATAGAATTGTGGTGTGATCTACGGCATCTATGTTGATGTACATCTCCTCAGTAGATCTCAAGCACTTTTCACACAATGCAGTCCATTTTGAAATATTGTTGTTGTTGAACTACAGACTTGCCAGAGCCAAACTCTTAACAGCATGATCTTTGTGATAATAACACATCCACGATAAATGAATCCTCCGCAAGCACTTTCAAGTGGGGAAAGAGCCTGCAGCTGTGTTTGTAGGAGTGTGTCAAACAGAATATTCAGGCATGTGAAAGAGATATTGGAGAAGGCAACTAAACACTAGATCAAACGGGCAGCGGTAGCGTCGCTGTTGGCCTTCGGCCCAACGCTTCCGCGCCGACCAGCGATCCCCGCACACTAACACTATCCCACACACACTAGGCCAGGGGGTCCCCAACCTTTCTCGTCCCGTTTACCCCAGGCAACTTTAATAGCACATAACAATGTTATTTCACTTATTTATGAACAACTAATGATGAACAGATACGGGTATACCAGAACCACACAGTCAGTTAATGAGGACAAATATGTACAAATCCAGAATCAACAATTTACCCCCTGGGGAGGTGACGTTTACCCCCCAGGGATAAATTGACCCCAGGTTGTGAACTCTTGTACTAGGGACAGTTTTTTATTGCAAAGATATTGATGAAATGGGAGAGCAGATTGTTCATCAGGTTCACTCCCTCCCAGACACTGCCTGGCTAGCTGAGTTACTGCTGCACTTTCCTAACCAGCCCAGGAGGTCTGGCTACAGGAATGTGCAACTACGGGCAGCAAAGTTCTGCGTTTACAGATAGTCTAACAAGTAGACACAGTGAGAGGCACGGTGACACAGCGGTAGTGTTGATGCTCACACGCTAGAGACCAGGTTTGATCCTGACTAAGGGTGCTGTCTGTACAGAGTTTGTACGTTCTCCCCGTGACCGCGTGGGTTTTCTCCGGATGTTCCAGTTTCCTCCCACACTCCATAGACGTGCAGGTTTGTAGGTTAATTGTCTCCAGTAAAAATTGTAAATGGCTCCTGGTGCGTAGGATAGCGCTGGTGTACGGGTGATTGCTGGCCGGCACGGGCTCAGTGGGCCGAAGGGCCTGCTTTTGCACTGTATCCCGAAGGTAAAGTCTAGATCAGTCAGGAGTGGGTTGGAGTAAGCCGATGTGGAGGACAAGGGCAGGGTCTCGACCCGAGATTCCTTCTCTCCAGAGATGCTCCCTGTCATGCTGAGTTACTCCAGCTTTTTGTGTCTACGGTTTAAACCGGCATCTGCAGTTCCCTCCTACACAGGGCTGATGTACTCAGGCAGGGTCAGTGAGTGACAACATCACAGAGGTGCAAATGCAGTCACAGTAAAGATTGGGAATCTGCAATCCAAAGAGAACTGATTCACTGTAAATGTGATAACAACTTTTCACATTCAGATGGTTACCAGGGAGATGGTGAGCTTGTCGAGCCAGGAGCTGAGCATGTAACGTGCTTGTAGGCTTTGATTTGACCTTCTGATATCCATCTGGATGAAATGTCTGCTGCTCAGGTGTCAGATGTCAGAGAACAGGCTGGCAGCTTCATCATAATCATAATCATACTTTCTTAGCCAATTATTTAACACAGAACTGCAGATGCTGGAAAAATCAAAGGTAGACAAAAATGCCGGAGAAACTCAGTGGGTGAGGCAGCATCTATGGAGCGAAGGAATAGGTGACGTTTCTTCAGACTGATGAGGGGGTGGGGGGTGGGAGGAAGAAAGGAATAGGCGGAGACAGTGGGCTGTGTGAGAGCTGGGAAGGTGAGGGGAAGAAGGGAGAAAGCAAAGACTATCTGAAATTGGAGGTCAATGTTCATACCGCTGGGATCTAAACTACCCAAGCGAAATATAAGGAACTATGAGCCAAGTTTTACAACGTACGAGGAATTTGATTTCTGTCATACTAATAAAATGCAACAGAACACACAAAATACAATTGTAACATAAATATCCACCACAGTGACTCCTCCACATTCAAAGTTCAATCTCTTCCCTTCCCAGTCGGGGGCCTCGAGCTTTCCGTTGACAGGACGATCTCGTTCCCGTAGCCGGTGGTATATTTCGAAGGTGAAGTGGACAGGGCAGGTGAAGCTGAGACATGAGAATCTGCAGATGCTGGTGGAACCCAGATGGTCAGGCAGCATCCGTGGTTGTAAAGGGATGCTTGGGCCCCTAGTTCAGAACCTCGTGGGAAGATACCGGAACCAGTGCAGAAGTGAGAGTTTCAAAGCTGAAAAGTGAAAGCTTCACTGGTGTGCTAAGTCTTGGTTTAAGTTGCAGTCTGTGATACCATTCCACGATCCAACTTTTTAAATTAAATCAGAATTTAATAGCCTGTTTTGAACAGGTACACTTGCAGGTACTTAACAGTCAATGTCCTAATTCATATTGAAGTCAGGAGCATGTGAGGATTTTATTTGTGAAGCAAATCTGTGGTTCTTAACAATTGCTTGCTGCTTCCAACATAAATATTGACTGAATGTTTGAAGTTCCTCAAGGACTGAGTCAATAGCCTCTGGTTCAGACAATTAATGGGCAGCAGGGGAGAACATTTTCATAAGAGCATTGACATCAATCTAGCAAAAAATACATTTGGTTTATTCATTCTATAATATTCTTTTCTGCATTAACTTGTCATGGTGATTATCTGTTAGAAACCATTCACAATTACAAATATTATTTAACGTTATTATGTGTATTACATTTACATGGATGAAGAAAAAACAGACAAAACAGAAAATAAGTTAATTAAAACCAGCAGCAAGAAAGCACAACCTGTACATTAAATGACTGTAAAAATAATTGCATTGATTTTAATTCATTTGAAGCTAATAAATCCAGACAAAGGATTTAGATTGGATATTTCAAATATCGAATATGTTAACATTTTAATAACCTGCCTTGTTGAGTCGGTCTGTGGCTGCTTTAGTTGGAGTATATCTTCAGTTATAGAACTACCTGTGTAAGAATATAGAACAGTACAGCACAGGAACAGGCCCTTCGGCCCACAATGTCCGTGCTGGACACCACACCAAGTTAAACTAATCCCCTCTGCCTGCACGCGACCCGTATCCCTCCATTCCCTGCATATCCATGTGCCTGTCTAAAAGCCTCTTAAACACCACTATCGTATCTGCCCCCACCCCCACCCCTGGCAGCGCGTTCCAGGCACCCACCACCCTCTGTGTAAAAAAACCTGCCCCACACATCTCCTTTAAACTTTGCCCCCCTCACCTTAAAGCTGCGCCCTCTAGTCTTTGACATTCCCACCCTGGGGAAAATGTCTACCCTGTCTATGCCTCTCTTCTATATAACTAAAAGTCTCGTCTTAACCACTTTCTGTCTGCGCTGTATATTGATTTTAGAAAAAACGCTACCATATATCGCTATGATTTTTGGCCATCTTACTCACAGTCCTCCTCCGCTGAGGCAGCCCAGAGGATTTTTCCGATCGATGAAAAATAAAAAAGTTCTGTATGTTTAAAAAATCTTGAGATCAGCTGATTGGTCCTCTCGCCTGTCAATCACCCCTTCTGGGGGAGGCCAGGAGTATAAAGCCCAAATGGTATGAAATTGCATTTGCATTTGGTGGCCTGCACTCTACTTGAAATGGAATAGCTGTGAGTGAACTGCCAGCCGACCAGCTGTGAGTCAATCAACTGCCAGCCCACCAACCGTGAGCCAATCAACTGCCAGCCCAACAGCCGTGCATCAGTCAACTGCCAGCCCAGCTTTGGCCAACCTGAAACCACTCCTTTTGGCCCACAAGGCCCCTATTAGCCCAGAAACCAGTCCCTTTTGCCCAAAATGCCTGCATTAGTCCAGCAGGAGCATTTTGGCCCAAAAGGCTCGTGTCAGGCAGGAAAAGTCCCGACACACGCATGTTAATCAATAATCTACCTATCTCTGCCTTACATATATCCACTGACTTGGCGTCCAAAGTCTTCTGTGGCAAAGAATCCACAGATTCACCACCAACTAAAGAAATTCCTCCTCATCTCCTTCCTAAAAGAACGTACTTTAATTCTGAGGCTGTGACCTCTGGTCCTAGACTCTCCCACTAGTGGAAACATCCTCTCCACATCCATTTTATCCAAGCCTTTTACTATTCTGTACGTTTCAATGAGGTCCCCCCTCATTCTTCTAAACTGCAGCGAGTACAGGTGTCAGGGGTTATTGGGAGAAGGCAAGAGAATGGGGTTAGGAGGGAGAGATAGATCAGCCATGATTGAATGGAGGGATAGCCTTGATGGGCCGAATGGCCTAACTCTGCTCCTATCACTTATGACATTATGACAGTGTCAGTGGCGTCATATGCTGATTTCTGTCCTGTACTGTCGTATTTTATTAATACCAAGAACATTTAGCAGTATCTCCATCCGCAGGACTATTCCCAATATTGGAGCATTCCGAACTTGCCCAGTGCTCAACAGAAAGACTTTCATCATGAAAGATGGAACCTTTCATCGAGCATGAATACTCACGAGCTGGGTGTGACTTGAAAGCACTCTATGGTGAATGGCTTCTAAAATTTAAACTTGTTATTTGCACTGAAGAATTTTGCATTACTAATTTTTTTTAATTGCATGCACAGGGATTGCATAATTCATCATGGAAAAAATGTGATATTTTCCTGTTACTTTAATGTTTAAATTAAATTTTCATTAATTTAACTAAAGTTAAAACTGAACGCTTGATTGAATTTTCTTTCTGTATTCCCCCCACCCCCTCTCCCCCATGCACTAGGACTGTAATTTCTTCACGTTGTAAGGAAAATCCGGAGGTTTTGCCCAGATGGGAATGTTCCCTGCTGCAGGAGACAGGTACTCGGGGACGGTCTGCTCCACAACCTGTTCTCTGTTTCACTCATAGAATTGTGAATCTGCCTCGGAAGGCAGTAGAGGCCGGTTCTCTGGATGCTTTCATGAGAGAGTTAATAGCCCTGTCCCACGGTGCGAGTTAATTCCAAGAGTTCTCCCGAGTTTGCTCTGATTCGAACTCGGAGATTCATGGTAATGGCCACTCGTCGGTACTCGGGGCTCTCGTGGACATTTTTCAAAGTGTTGAAAAGTCTTCATGAGTTTTCCCGTGCTTACCTGCCATTAGCAGGTCTTCCAGAGTACCTGCTGGTAGCGTTACGAGCCGCTAAGAGAAGTCCCCGAGCTCCGACGTACCCGCTACTTTCATTCTCTGTGCTTACCATGAGTTTGATTTTTCTTAATTCGGGAGAGCACTTGAATGAACTCGCACCGTGGGACAGGGCTATTATAGAGCTCTTAAAGATAGGCATGATCACACTGAATGTCATTTCAACAGAAAAGGGATCAAGATCAAAAGAAATGTTTAAGAAAGAACTGCAGATGCTGGAAAAATCGAAGCTACACTAAAATGCTGGAGAAACTCAGCGGGTGAGGCAGCATTTATGGAGCGAAGGAATAGGTGACGTTTCGGGTTGAGACCCTTCCTCAGACTGTCTTGACCCGAAACGTCGCCTATTTCCTTCGCTCTATAGATGCTGCCTCACCCATTGAGTTTCTCCAGCATTTTTGTCTTCCTAAGATCAAAAGAAATTCTCTTTCTTTAAAATCTGACCATGAGGGCAATCTTTTCTGTCGAGGGATACTTAGAAGTAAGAGAAATAATCCTGACAAAATCCTCTGCTTCCACTCGCAGGTACCCAGACACAGCAGTCTACATGTTTATATTCTCTAACGCTGAATGTTGACGGGGCAATGTGTAGCTCAGTAAGCTGTGGTTGGGCAAAGGCCGGCAGGCAGGATGCAAGGAAGAGCCAAAGTTCCCAGTTGCTGGAGGACTGCCTCCTGTGTTGCCAGCGCCTAATGACCGGGGGGGGGGGGGGGGGGGGGGGGGGGGGGGGGGTGATGGAGTCAGAGATAGAGGCTGGGAGACGAGAGCCGAGAAAGTTGATGGACAGATGGGGCCAGGCGGGGGATTAGAAACAAAGGACAGTAGATGCAAAGATACACACACACAGTGCTGGAGTAACTCAGCGGGTCAGGCAGCATCTGTGGAGAACATGGGTAGGTGACGTTTCACAGAGTGCTGGAGTAACTCAGCGGGTCAGGCAGCATCTGTGGAGAACATGGATAGGTGACGTTTCACAGAGTGCTGGAGTAACTCAGCGGGTCAGGCAGCATCTGTGGAGGGTGGTGGGTGTATGGAACAAGCTTCCAGAGGAGGTAGTTGAGGCTGGAACTATCCCAACATTTATGAAACTGTTAGACAGATACATGGATAGGACAGGTCTGGAGGGAAATGGACCAAACGCTGGCAGGCGGGTCTAGTGAGGCTGGGACATGTTGGCCGGTGTTGAGCTGAGCTGAAGGGCCTGTTTCCACACTGTATCACACTATGACTCTAAAACAACTTTGAAGCTGGTACGACTTGGGTGGGGGAGGGATGGAGAGAGAGGGAAAGCAAGGGTTACTTGGTTGGAGAAATCAACATTCATACCACTGGGTTGTAAGCTGCCCAAGTGAAATACTGTGTAGGAAAGAATTGCAGGTGCTGGTTTAAATTGAAGATAGACACAAAATGCTGGAGTAACTCAGCGGGCCAGACAGCGTCTCTGGAGAGAAGGAATCGGTGACATTAAATACTGACTGGTCAGCACACAACCAAAGCTTTTCACTGTACCCTGGTACACGTGACAATAAACTCAACTGAAACTGAAACGACTGTTGTTGCGTGCGAGGGTTTATGGTATTTGCCCCTTTAACTGTCTGCTGAAGTGGTCAAGCGACCCACACCAGCACTCAGGGACGGCTGGGCTGATGGGTAAATGCTGGCCTTGCCCACATCCAGAGAACAAATTAAACAGTAATTACTTGCATGGAGTATGGAACTGCTGCCAACGCACAAGACCTAATTGATAAAGTGGCTGTCGGCCCAAGCAAATTAATCATTTTAAATTGTGAAATTAGTTGTGAATATTGGACAGCTGTGTCCCTTTAGCTAAAGGCATGAGTGCTGCGTTGGTAAACTATGCCCCATAAACCTTCTGTCCGCATGCCCTTCATCAAGGCACTGCTGCGAAAGGACAATTGCCCAGCTGTGGGGCCCTCCGCAGATGCCGTGTGGAGGAAGGATCTGCAGAGGCTAGTTTGCACCAAGGGCAGACACAACACGCTGGAGTAACTCAGCGGGACAGGCAGCATCTCTGGAGAGAGGGAATGGGTGACGTTTCTTTTTCTGACTACATCTTCAGGTAGCCGGAAGGGTTTCAAGCCGAAACATCACCCATTCCTTCTCTCCAGACATTTTCAAGAGAGAGTTAGATTTAGCTCTTCGGGCTAAGGAATCAAGGGATTTGGGGAGAAGGCAGGAACGGGGTACTGATTTTGGATGATCAGTCATGATCATATTGAATGGCGGTGCTGGCTCAAAGGGCCGAATGGCCTCCTCCTGCACCTATTGTCTATGTCTCCAGAGATGTTGCCCGTCCCACTGAGTTCCTCCAGCACTTTGTGTTTTGCACGGAGCTGCTATCCGAGAAAAATCCGATTATCAGATTGGACCCAACCAGAAGATTGATGCAGTCTTACAATTGCTGGCATTTTTCTCCTATGTAAATGTTCAGACTTCTGTAGGAATAGCAGGGCCACAGTGACAGAGGGGATTCAGTGAACTCATATATAAGGAGTGTGTGTCAGACAAGCTGGTTTCTAAAAGCCAGCATCATTTATAACCACATCGATGGGTTCCACGATGTTGCCTCCAATCACAAACTGGCAGGCAACAATTTATTTTCTGTGACACAGCTCAGATAATCTGGATGATTCTCTGCCTTATAAATGCACGCACAACACACAAGGCATTCATTCCTCTGCCTTTCACTAGAAGCTCAGCTCCTTCATGTCAAAAGGTCTAATTGCTGTTCAGTAATTCTCAGATGAAATCACCCTGTTACATTGGTTGTAAATTAGATGAAATGTCTGCTCTCTTTTAAGGTGAGAGGGGCAAAGCTTAAAGGAAGAGAACACAGAGTAACTCAGCGGGTCAGGTGGCATCTCTGGAGAGAAGGAATGGGTGGAGGTTCGGGTCGAGACCCTTCTTCAATCTTCAATCTTCAATCTTCAGTCTGAAGAAGAGTCTCAACCCAAAACATCACCCGTTCCTTCTCTCCACAGATGCTGCCTGACCCGCTGAGTTACTCCAGCATTTTGTGTCTATTTTCGGTGTAAACCAGCACCTGCAGTTCCTTCCGACACTGTACTGTTCTATGTTACATGTTGAATCATGATTGGTTTCAATTGAATCAGGGTTTGCAAATGTTAGTTTTAATCGCGGGGTAATTCTCAATACAGCAGCAGTTTTAAATAGCAGAATAAAGAGTGCAAAGTGTCAAGTGTGACTCAGAAATGAGTGTAGTGTTGAAAGTAAACATGTGTAGTGCAGTACAATGTACGGTAAGAAACTGGCGCTGAATACAATACAGATGGGAAAATGAAGTGGCAAGTGTTTACGGGCAAGAGGATGCTTTTACTTTCACTCCAGAGGCACACTGTATAATCACCCTCGCAATAACACCAGCGGGTTGCCCACACAATCCAATTGCATTCTTGAGGGCAATGGGTGTCCTCTTGAGGTCAGGATTTCTCAAGTTTGGATTGTTTTAGATGTCCTGCTGCAGATGTGGGTGAACTCTGAATGGAATGGCTGTGAACACTCCTTCTACACTGAGAAAAAACAACATCATCACAGGTAGACACAAAATGCTGGAGTAACTCAGCGGGACAGGCAGCATCTCTGGAGACTGGGAATAGGTGATGTTTCGGTTGGAAACCCTTCCGCAGACTGACCCGAAACGTCACCTATTCCTTCTGGTGTTCTCTTACTGATGAGCTGTATCTCTAAAACGGAAAAATAAAAACAGCACCCTGGGGAAAAGGTTCTGTCTACCCTATCTACGCCTCCCAAAATGTGATATACTGCTAACAGGTCCTCCCACAACCTCCAGTGTTTCAGAGAAAACACTCCATGTTGGCCCAACCTCCAGGTGGTGGGGACCAAGTCAGTGTATATATTCAAGGCGGAGATAGATAGATTCTTGATTAGCATGGGTGTCAGTGGTTATGGGGAGAAGGCAGGA
Source organism: Okamejei kenojei (assembly GCA_035221665.1). Taxonomy (NCBI): domain Eukaryota; kingdom Metazoa; phylum Chordata; class Chondrichthyes; order Rajiformes; family Rajidae; genus Okamejei; species Okamejei kenojei. Next base: position 41,992,150 of record CM069155.1, read on the forward strand.
GGTAGATCAGCAATGACTGAATAGTGGAGAGGACGATAGGCCGAATGGCCTAATTCTACTCCAATGACGAACTCTCCCTGTAGATAATACCCTCTAATCCAGGCAGCATGTTGAAGAAGGGTCTCGACCCGAAACGTCACCCATTCCTTCTCCCCAGAGATGCTGCCCGTCCCGCTGAGTTAGGCCCCAGTGCCACTTCAGTGATGTTTTAGCCGACTACAGGCGACTAGCCTGTCGCCACATGGTCGCCGGGGTATCGCCTGTATGGTCGTGAGTCGTCCCCTCAGTCGTCCAAAGAATTCTACCGTGTTTCTGGTCACCGCTGGATTTTGAAATGCTCAAAACCTTTCAGCGAGAGTCGGCCACAGCCGGCGACGGTTTACTTGATGCCAAGGAGCGTAGCTTGACGTCTCCTGACGTAGGTAATGTCGTAGGTTATCGCCAGGTGACGTAGGTGTCGCCAGGTGATGTAGGTGTCGCCAGGTGATGTAGGTTATCGCCAGGTGACGTGGGTTGTCGCCAGGTTAATGTAGGTCGTCGCCAGGTGACGTGGGTTGTCCCCAGGTGATGTAGGTGTCGCCAGGTGACATAGGTCATTGCCAGGTGACGTTGGTTGTCGCCAGGTTAATGTAGGTCGTCGCCAGGTGACGTGGGTCGTCCCCAGGTGACGTGGGTCGTCCCCAGGTGACGACGGTGACGTGGGTCGTCCCCAGGTGACGTGGGTTGTCGGTCCCCAGGTGACCCCAGTCCCCCCCCCCAGGTGTGCAGGTGCAGACTTTGGTTTTTTTTTGTTAAAGTAATGAATCTATTTCAAACTTTATGTCGTAGGCGGATCCAGTCGCCGGTTTCTCAGCGACCTGCCACGATATGACAGTCGCTGACAGTCGCTGACAGTCGCCTAAAATAGCCCAAGTGGGACAGGCTCATAACTCCAGCTTTTTGTGTCTATCTTCAGTTCAAACCAGCATCTGCAGTTCCTTCTTAAACATCTGTGTTTAAACAATGGGGATGGCCGTGAAGATAGAGTGAGAGGAGTTACCGTGCCAACAGTGTGGAACATTGACGTATGGCAAAATGGAAGACCATTGAAGTTCAATGCATTCGTCACCCTATTCCTAGCTATTCATTTAACTCTGCAGCAGAGTACTTGAAACTTTGCTTTATGAATGCTTAAATGTCTTCACAGCATTCTTTCACCCTGCTAGATGTTAAGTGGAATTAATCAGTTAAGATGCAATTCCATTAAAACAGGGCAAAATGAGTCCATGCAAATGTGTCCAGGCAGGTCTATCAGAGATTAGAATATAGAAGCGTACAGCACAGGAACAGGCCCTTCTGCCCACAATGTCCGTGCCAAACATTGATGCTATTCTCCTCTGATCCATTTCCCTCCATTTCTTGCATATGCATCTAAAAGCCTCTTAAACGCCACTATCGTATCAGCTCACACCACCACCCCTCACTGTTAGCCCAAACTGTGACCAATAGTGGCAAAACCAGGCGGCTTGCCTTGTAGGACCTTTCATAAGCACTGATATAGCAAAGTGTCAATTCAAGAAAAGAAAACATTAAAAAAATGAATATACCTTTAGGAAGGAGGAATTTCTTTAGTCAGAGGGCGGTGAATCTGTGGAATTCTTTGCCACCGAGGGCTGTGGAGACCAAGTCAGTGGATATTTTTAAGGCAGAAACAGATAGATTCTCGATTAGTGCGGGTGTCAGGGTTATGGGGAGAAGGCAGGAAAATGGGGTTAGGAGGGAGAGATAGATCAGCCATGATTGAATGACGGAGTAGACTTGATGGGCCGAATGGCCTAATTCTACTATCACATTAAGTTATGCACCTGAAACGTCACCTATCCATGTTCCCCACAGATGCTGCCTGACCCGCTGAGTTACTCCAGCACTCTGTGAAACGTCACCTATCCATGTTCCCCACAGATGCTGCCTGACCCGCTGAGTTACTCCAGCACTTTGTGAAACGTCACCTATCCATGTTCTCCACAGATGCTGCCTGACCCGCTGAGTTACTCCAGCACTCTGTGAAACGTCACCTATCCATGTTCTCCACAGATGCTGCCTGACCCGCTGAGTTACTCCAGCACTACGTCACCTATCCATGTTCCCCACAGATGCTGCCTGACCCGCTGAGTTACTCCAGCACGGTGTCTCTCTTTGTTGATATGCCTATTCCCAAGGATGTGGTCCGGGGCCTCCCACTACTTGGCAGTGCCTTCAGCCCACCCACCCGCCCCCACCATCAGAAGCATCTACACCAGTCGCTGCCCCAAGACTGCGGCATTTAACATCGCAGCCCCAGCATCCAGGCCGTGCCCTCCTCTCACTGTTGCCAGAAGCCTGAAGTCCCGCCTCACACCAGGTTCAGGAACAGATAGAAACATCCACAATGGATGCAATAGACAATAGGTGTAGGAGTGGGCCATTCTGCCCTCCGAGCCAGCACCGCCATTCAATATGATCATGGCTGATCATCCACAACCCCGTTCCTGCTTTCTCCCATATCCCTTCATTCCATTAAATAAGAGCTAAATCTAACTCTCTCTTGAAAACCTTCCTACAACTGGCACACCCCTAATCCCACATCAGCAACGGGACTCTGCGACCACTCGCACCAGCGTGGACTTGCTCTCCCGTTGAATTTTGTTCTGCTCTTTTAGAAAGGAGGGAGGAGGATCTTCTTTAGTCAGAGGGTGGTGAATCTGTGGAACTCATTGCCACAGAGGGCTGTGGAGGCCAAATCAGTGGATATTTTTAAGGCAGAGATAGGCAAATTCTTGATTAGAACCAGTGTTGGGTTATGGGGAGAAGGCATGAGAATGGGACTAGGAGGCAGAGATCAGCCATGACTGAATGTTGGAGTGCACTTGTTGGGCATAGTTCTAACCCAGAACTAGGAATAGAAAGCCCAGCACTCCCAATAAGGTCAACCAACGGTTACTCAACACTTTAACTCCCCGTCCCCTTCCCACACTTTCCTTTCTGTCCTGGGCCTCCTCCATTGTCAGATTGGAGGAGCAGCACCTCATATTTCATTTGGGCAGTTTACACCCCAGCGGTATGAACATTGACTTCTCTAACTTCAAGTATCCCTTGCTTTCCCTCTCTCTCCATCCCTCCCCCTTCCCAGTTCTCCCACCAGTCTGACTGTCGCCGACTACCTTTTATCTCTGTTTGTTTTGTTGTTGTTATCTTTTCCCAGCTAACAACAATCTATTATTTGTTTTCCTGCATCCCCATTCCCCTTTTCCTGTTTTCACACCTTACACTTCCATACCTCTGAATCTCCCTCGCCCCTGACATCAGTCTCGACCCGAAACATCACGCATCCTTCTCTCCAGAGATCCTGCCGATCCCGCTGAGTTTAACAGCCTGATGGCTGTGGGGAAGCAGCTGTTCCTCAACCTGGACGTTCCAGATTTCAGGCTCCTGTACCTTCTTCCCGATGGCAGCGGAGAGACGAGCGTGTGACCAGGATGGTGTGGGTCCTTGATGATGTTGGCAGACTTTTTGAGGCAGCGACAGCGATAGATCCCTTCGCTGGTGGGGAGGTCAGAGCCGGTGATGGGCTGGGCAGCGGTCACAGTGGTCACCTCAGTGCAGATCTGATGAATATTAATGGTGTTATTTTACAGATGCATCATTTTAATTGGAGCAGATTGGCGAGTCATTAATTGGCGTATTTGATAACGGAACGGTTTTGTCGCTAGGCTGGAGTCCAGAGGTCCGAGCTGCAACTCTGGAGCTGTGAGTTCAGTCCTGACCAAGACAGCTGACCAAAGTAGGCCCTTTGGCCCACAGAGTCCGTGCAGACCACATTAACATTACCCTACATGCACTAGGGACAATTTTACATTTATATATTTATACCGAGGAAATTAACCTACAAACCTGCACGTCTTTGGAATGTGGGAGGAAACTGAAGATCTCGGAGAAAACCCACGCGGGTCACGGGGAGAGCGTGCAAACTCCGTACGGACAGCGCCCGTAGTCGGGATCGAACCCGCTTTAAGGCAGCAACTCGCTAGCGAATTGTATAATGGCAGCAGTTTCCCAGCCCCGTCAGAGACAGAGCAAAAAGCGGGAATCCACAAAACCTGTGTAAAGATTGTAAATTGTTCCCAGTGTGTGTAGGATAGTGTTAGTGTGCGGGGATCGCTGGTCAGCGCAGACTCAGTGGGCCGAAGGGCCTGTTTCCACGCTGTATCTCTAAACCAAACAAAACTAAAACTCTTCTCATTCCTTGCACCTGAATATTTGTCACATTTCTGCTCCTTAGAGTCAGGTGCAAACTGCCCGGAACACTTTATTGCTGAAACAGATTTATTACTGAAACTTGTTTGGAAAGGTGAAACATTTGGTGGTGATTCTACCTCAACCAAGTCTTCTTCACTGCCCAGATGTTTATTTAAAAATCATAAATGTTCTGGCAATAAATAGTCCGTGTCTCTCGGTTCCTGACATATTTACTTGGGTCCCTCTCGCAGTTTGCGAGGAATTAATTGTTAATTCGTTCCAGCAAAGTGTCTCAGGGTGGATATGGAGGATGCAAATGTCACAGGGCATGCAACCAATGCCCCACTCTCCCCCTTCCTTCCCCTCCCCTCCCCTCTCCTTCCCCTCCCTCTCCCCCATCCCCTCCCACCTTTCCCCCTCTCCAACCTCTCCTTCCCATCCCCTTCTTCTCACCCCCATTTCCCCCTCTCCCTTTCCCACTTTCCTCTCCTTCCCCTCTCCCTCTCTTCTTCATTCCCCCTCCCCCCTCACTCCCTCTCCTCCTTCCCCATCCCTACCTCTCTCTTTCCTTCCTTCCACCTCATTCACCCCAACAGTTCCAACTCGCCGGCAAGAGAATCTCAACGGCATTGCCACCGTGAGACAAAATGTTCTGACTGTCTACCCTATCTACACTTCTCACAAGTTACATACGTTTGTTCAATACCCTCAAGTGTTATGATATGCCACAGTGTCCCCACCCTGGACATAGATTCCGGTTCACCAGGTTCATTCCCGGGATGGCCGGACTGACATATGATGAAAGAATGGGTCGACTGGGCTTGTATTCACTGGAATTTAGATGGATGAGAAGGGATCTTATAGAAACATGTAAAATTCTTAAGGGATTGGACAGAGTAGATGCAGGGAAAATACAGGCAGAAACGAGAGATATGAACAGGTACATAGAACAAATGAATGAAAGAAACACAAATAGACAAATCAAGCCAGCAACGATGACAACGGAACGGTGGAGCCCACAATGGTTTATTGTTGGCTGTGGGGAAGGTGACAATGAGTGATACAAACCGTGAAACTCAGCAGGATGTCAGTGAAACTAGTACTGAGCCTGAAGATGGGTCGTGGCCCGAAACGTCACCCATTCCTTCTCTCCACAGATGCTGCCTGTCCCTCTGAGTTAGTTACTCCAGCATTTTGTGTCTATCTTTGGTTTAAACCAGCAGCTTCCTGAGTTAGATTTAGCTCTTAGGGCTAATGGAATCAAGGGATATGGGGAGAGTGACATTAACACGGGGAACAGAATGAGAGCCTGATGTTGGCGACGCACTCTGTTGGAAGTTGTTGGCACAGCGGTGGAGTTGCTGCCTTACAGTGAATGCAGCACCAGAGACCCGGGTTCGATCCCGACTACAGGCGCTGTCTGTACGGAGTTTGCACGTTCTCCCCGTGACCTGCGTGTGTTTTCTCTGTAATCTTCGGTTTCCTCCCACACTCTAAAGACGTGCAGGTTTGTAGGTTCATTGGCTTGGTATAAATAAATGTTTAAACTGGGTGTAGGATAGTGTTAGTGTGCGGGGATCGCTGGTCGGCACGGACTTGGTGGGCCGAAGGGCCTGTTTAGCTTGAGATCGCTTGAGACAGGCGGGTGTGTTATGCGTGGCCTTCATCAGACGGGTCATTGGGTGTAAGAATCAAGTTCACATTGTCACCTGCACCAATTAAGGTGCAGTGATAAGGTGCAGTGAGTTACCATGCAACACACACGTAAAACGCACACGATAGAATATAACATGAACGTCCACCACAGTGGAATCAACATTCCTCACTGTGATGGGAGGCAAGAACCTTCAGCCAGTCCCCCTCCTGTGTTCACCCGTGATCGGGGCATGAACCCTCAGCAGTCGCCGCTACAGACGGCCCGAGGTACAGGCCTGTCGTCGGATGCTGGAACCTCCGATGTCAGGGTGGATGGAACACACTCCCGTTCCCGAATCGGCCACTTGGAGTTATTACCGGAGATGGCGGCGTTAAAGACCACGGGCCAGCGGCCAGAGCTTCCTCTGGTGATCACCATCGAGGTACGTGACTGGAAACGGCTTCCCCCTAGTTCCCCCACCCACCCCCACATCAGACACACCGAGAAACATTAAAATATACGTTTAACCGCACGAAAAACACCAAAACATTGAAAGGACTGACAGGCTGTGGCGATGGCAGTCACCATGCAGCTTTATAGGAATTTCAGGCCACATGTGGAGTATAGTTGTGGTCGCCCCCATTACAGGAGGGATGTGCAGGCTCTGGAGAGGGGGCAGAGGAGGTTTTGAGGGGAGACCTGATACAGGTTTATAAAATGATGAGAGGCGTAGAGAGGGTAGACAGTCAGAACCTTTTCCCCCAGGGTGGGGATGTCAAAGACTAGAGGGCGCAGCTTTAAGGTGAGAGGGGCAAAGTTTAAAGGAGATGTGTGGGGCAGGTTTTTTTCCACAGAGGGTGGTGGGTGCCTGGAACGGGCTGCCAGGGGTGGGGGTGGGGGCAGATACGATAGTGGTGTTTAAGAGGCTTTTAGACAGGCACATGGATATGCAGGGAATGGAGGGATACGGGTCACGTGCAGGCAGAGGGGATTAGTTTAACTTGGTGTGGTGTCCAGCACGGACATTGTGGGCCGAAGGGCCTGTTCCTGTGCTGGACTGTCTGTGTTCTATGCTAACTCGTACCATATCAAGTGTGGCTTACAGGAATGGTACAAAGAGGATTAGTTGAACCATATTGGAATTACATAATTAGTAATTAGTGTCTGAAGAAGGGTCTCGACCCGAAACGTCGCCTGTCTCCTTCGCTCCTTAGATGCTGCTGCACCCGCTGAGTTTCTCCAGCCTTTTGTGTACCTTGGAATTACATAAACCTGGAATGGAGAAGCTGCCCAAATCCTCTCGCTCGCTCCTGTCAATGTGACCCTGGCATTGTTCCCAGATCATCGTTTCTGCCCAACATTTTCAACAATGCTCCATTGTGTTTGTCTGGGAACTATTCAAATCTTCAGTGCTTGAAATTGTGGCAGAAGATGTCTGCCGCTGATGTGAAAACTGCTGTCTTTCTGCTCTCTTGCCCCCATCCCTGCCCTCTCTGCCCCCATCCCTGCCCTCTCTCTGCCCCCATCCCTGCCCTCTCTCTGCCCCAGTGGGGAGAGAGTAGCGGAGGAAGGAACTGCAGATGCTGGTTTAAACCGAGAATAGACACAAAATGCTGGAGTAACTAACTCTGCGGGACAGGCAGCATCTCTGGAGAGAAGGAATGGGTGACGTTTCATGTTGAGACCTTTCTACAGACTTTGAGGAGATATCGCAGTGGAGTAGATGGCTTGTTCCCTTTATCATCGATACTTTTTTGCATATCTTTCATTCATTGTTCCTTATCTCTCCACATCACCGTCTATATCTCTCGTTTCCCTGATCCCTGACCAGTCAGAAGAAGGGTCTCGACCCGAAACGTCGCCTATCTCCTTCGCTCCTTAGATGCTGCTGCACCCGCTGAGTTTCTCCAGCTTTTTGTGTAATCCCCCCCCTTTCTACAGACTGTTGTCACGGAAGAAGAAGATAGATAGATGAGGAGGTGTAAGGTGTGAAAACAGGACAAAGGGAATGAAGATCAAGGGGGATGTAGAATGGATCATTGGGTACACAAAAAGCTGGAGAAACTCAGCGCGTGCAGCAGCATCTAAGGAGCGAAGGAGCAACGTTTCGGGTCGAGACCCTTCTTCAGACTGGTCAGGGATCAGGGAAACGAGAGATATAGACGGTGATGTGGAGAGATAAGGAACAATGAGTGAAAGATATGCAAAAAGTATCGGTGATAAAGGGAACAAGCCATGGTAAGCTGTTTGTGGTGTTAAAATGAGAAGCTAGTGCGACTAGGGTGGGGGAGGGAGATAGAGATAGAGGAAATGCCAGGGCCCGAGGGCTGAGGGAAAGGTGGGAAGGGGAGGAGACAGCAAGGGTTAACAGAATTGAGAAAATTCAATGTTCAAGCCCAAAGGATGCAGACTCCCAAGCGAAATGAGGTGCTGTTCCTCCAGCTGCGGTGTTGCTCACTCTGGCCGTGGAGGAGGCCCAGGACCGAGAGGTCGGATGTGGAATGGGAGGGGGAGTTGAAGTGCTGAGCCACCGGGAGGTCGGGGTTGGTTTTTGCGGACCGAGCGGAGGTGTTCGGCGAAGCGATCGCCAAGCCGCCGCGTTGGTCTCACCGATATAGATCATCTGGCATCTGGAGCAGCGGATGCAGTAGATGAGGTTGGAGGAGGTGCAGGTGAACCTCTGTCGGACCTGGAAGGACTGCTTGGGTCCCTGAAAGGAGTGGAGGGGGGAGGTGAAGGGACAAGTGTTGCATTTCTTGGTAGAATGGATCATTGTTGGCTGGGAGAAGGTGACAACAACAATGCAAACAGAGACACAACAGAGGGTACACAAAAAGCTGGAGAAACTCAGCGGGTGCAGCAGCATCTAAGGAGCGAAGGAGATAGGCGACGTTTCGGGTCGAGACCCTTCTTCAGACACAGAGACACAACAGAGATAGTCAGACTGGTGGAGGAACTGGGAAGGGGATGAGAGACTTGAAGTTAGAGAAGTCAATATTGACACCGCTGGGGTGTGAGCTGCCCAAGTGAAATATGAGGTGCTGCTCCTCCAATGTGTGCTGGTCCTCACTCTGACAGTGGAGGAGGCCCAGGACAGAGAGGTGAGTGTGGGAATGGGAGGGGAGTTGAAGCAACAGGGAGATGAGTGGGGGTGACGGAACAGCCCCGCTCCTGCTCTCTGCTGCCACCTACTGATGGCTGCTGGAGGCACTGTCTCCCTGGGCAAAGCTCGGAGACCGGACATTGTCATTCGGACCTTGCGGTCTGAACGGAATTTTGTTGCCTGCAGTCACACATATAATAAAAAACAACACACACAATAAACACAAATTAACATCCACCACAGCGAGCTCACCAGGCACCTCCTCACTGTGGTGGAAGGCAAAAGTCTTAAATCTTTGTCTCTTCCCTCCTTGCTCTCCCTCTGCGCTGAGGCAATCCAGGCCTCCGATGTTGTGACCCCACCGGGTGATGTAAGTCAGTCCCGCGGGTGGACCGCGCTCCGCGAGCGGGCCGGTTCAACTCCGCGGCCTGGCTCAGTCCAGCGGACACAGCTGTTGCCGCAGGAGCTCCGGAAAAACAGGTGACCTGCGAGCTCCCGACGATGTCGTCCCCTGGGCCCGCGGCCGGGCCTCCGACATCGCTGCCGCCGCCACCGCCACCGGAAAGCCGCCACAGCTCCGAGTCGGGCCGCCGGAACGGGGTTGTCCAACCCAGAGTAAATAAAAAGCAAAAGACAAAGTAATTGGAGTGCTGACTGCAAATGCTAATAAACTAACGAGCATTAGTCTGAAGACGGCGCAGCTGCCTCACAGCGGCAGAAATCCGGGTTCGACCCTGACCACGGGCGCTGTCCGCACGGAGTTTGCACGTTCTCCCAGTGACTGCGTGGGTTTTCTCCGGGTGCTCCGGTTTCCTCCTGCACTCCAAAAACTTGCAGTGTGTGTAGGGTAGTGCGAGTGTACAGGGTAGACACAGAATGCTGGCGTATCTCAGCGGGACAGGCAGCATCTCTGGAGACAAGGAATGGGTGACCCTTCTTCAGTGTACTGGCCGGCACATAATCGGTGAGGTGAAGGGCCTGTTTCCATGCTGTATCACTCTATAACTCCATAATGTTTAAGAAGGAACTGCAGATGCTGGAAAAATCGAAGGTAGACAAAAATGCTGGAGAAACTCAGCGGGTGAGGCAGCATCTATGGAGCGAAGGAATAGGTGACGTTTCGTCACCTATTCCTTCAAGGTCTCGACCCGAAAAGTCACCTATCAGAGTTGCTGCCTCACCCGCTGAGTTTCTCCAGCATTTTTGCCTACCTATGATTCTATAATGCTCAGGCAAGGTCACACTGCAGGCCAGCTGTGAATGTGAAAACCCCATCACCTATTAGTCGGCAATCAAAGTGATTCCATTAAATGTTGAGCCCTGTCACCCTCAGGCAGAATGCATTAATGCAAGATTATACTTATCCGTTACATCACGAAAATGTACATTAATGTTCGTGGAGAAGAGAGCATAATGATAATTGCCTCCAGTCTGATGCGAAGATTACGACAAACAATATTATTTTGTCTTCGGTGAAGGTAGTGAAATATTCTTGACTCCAGAAGTGGGCGGTGCCTCTCCTCTCCTCTCCTCCAGCCTAACATGGCTGGTTTCACACCTGGGCACCTTTCCGTCTGAACCCTCCATGTCCAAGTCTCCATCAGTCCAAGCCTTGGTCATAGTCAGAGAGCTCGGAAACAGGCCCTTCGGCCCAACACGTCCATGCCAACCCATCTACGCTAGTCCCACCTCCCCACATTTGGTCCAAATCCCTCAAAACCTTTTCTATCCCTCAGCCTTGTCTGAAGAAGGGTCTCGACCTGAAACGTCACCCATTCCTTCTCTCCAGAGATGCTGCCTGTCCCGCTGAGTTACTCCAGCATTCTGTGTCTGTCTTCAATTATTTTTAAACATTGTTATAGTCCCAGCCTCAACTACCTCCTCCGGCAGCACGTTCCATGCACCCACCACCCTCTGTGTGAAACAGTTGCCTCTCAGGTTCATAATAAATCTTTCCCTTCTCACCTTAAACCCATGCCCCCTGGTTCTTGATTCCCCTACTCTGGGTAAAAGACTCTGTGCATCTGCCCGATCTATTCCCCTCCTGATTTTATACATAATTAGCCTCCTGTGCTCCAAGGAGTAGAGTCGCAGCCTGCTCAACCTCAGGCCCTGGAGCCCCAGCAAATTCCTCGTGAATCTTCTCTGCACACTTCCCACAGCAGGGGGACCAAAACTGAACAAACTGAACCACTGAGCCTCCAGGGAGACAATTTCAAAAGAGTCCCAAGCAGTTCCTAATCATAACCAGTTACAGACTTATATCTGCAAAGTTGTAGCCGGGGCCATTAGTATGTGGCGACTGGAAGCTGTTGACCATGGTTGCGCTTGGATCTGTAGGTGTTCGAGGTGTCTCCATGCAGCTCGTAGTTTAGTTCATGTATGTTGTGTTTCTATAACTGTTGGCATATCAATGTTCCCTCCTGGGATTAATAACGTTCTATCGTTTTGTCTCGTATCAGAGACCAGAAGGCAAGATGCAGTTGCTAAATTTGCATTTGAAACAAAAGAGGTTTGCAGCAGGATATAAACAGACAGGTGAAGTGGGCAGGGTTAGTTGGGTTTAGAGATACTGCGTGGAAACAGGCCCTTACGGCCCACCGGGTCCGCTCCGACCAGCGATCCCCGCACACTAACAATATCCTAAGAGAAAACCCAGGCAGGTCACGGAGAGAACGTACAAACTCCGTACAGACAGCGCCCGTAGTGGGGTTCGAACCCGGGTCTCTGGCGCTGTGAAGCAGCGGCTACCGCTATGCCTCCCCTAATGACAAGATGACAAGAGAAACTGCAGATGTTAGAATCGAGAAGGAACAGATCATTTTACAACAGTCCTGACCTGGAACATCATCTGTCCACATCCCCCAACAGATGCTGCCTGGCTCGCTGAGTTCCTCCAGCACTTTACCTGTTGCTGGAGATTCCAGCGTCTGCAGTCTCTTGTGTCTCAGCTCACCGTCACTTGCATTCAATGCCTTGAATAATGCAGTAAATAGAAGGGTAGGTTTTTCACACAGAGGTTGGTGGTTATGTGGAACGCGCTGCTTACCCTGGTCACCCTGCTATGGGAGACGTGCAGAGGAGATTCACCAGGATGCTGCCAGGACCCGTGGGCCTGAGTGAGCTACAGGGAGAGGTTGGGGCAGGCTCGGAGCGCAGGACACTGAGTGCTGATCTTATAGATCACGATGGAGTCACAGATGGAGCAGCAGGACCCAGACGCCTGTGGCAGGGGCTACGGACTGTAACCGACGACCGGAGCACCCCGCCCTCATCCACAAGTGCCGGCACCTCCCCAGCTGATGACCTGAACTCCTTTTACACTCGTTTCGAGATGGGCAACACCACCCCAGGTCTGCCGACTATCGACAATACCGCCAGCGGGCTGGCTAACGAAGCTGAAGGGTGCCCACTTTCTCGCTGTCCGAGCACGATGTGAGGAGGGCTCTGACACGGGTGAACACGAGGAAAGCTGCAGGCCCCGATGGCATCTCGGGGCGAGTACTTGCGTCCTGTGCTACGCAGCTAGCTCCGGTGCTCACTACAATATTCAACCTCTCCCTGGACAAGTCCGTGGTCCCTGCCTGCTTCAAAAAACCCACCGTTGTACCTGTACCAAAGAATGCCTCCCCAGCCTGTCTGAATGACTACCGTCCGGTGGCCCTCACCTCGGTCGTCATGAAATGCTTTGAGAGGCTGGTGAAGAAACACATCTGCGCCTTCCTCCCTCGCAACATGGACCCGTTACAATTCACATACCGTCCGAACAGATCCACGGACGATGCAGTCTCCCAGGTTTTGCACACTGCTCTCTCTCATCTTGACAGCCAGAAGGGGGGCTACGTGAGGATGCTGTTCATAGACTTCAGTTCAGCCTTCAACACGATAGTCCCCACCAGACTGGCTGAGAAGCTACTGGATTTAGGGCTCAACACCCCCCTGTGTGCCTGGGCCCTGGACTTTCTCACCACCAGGCCCCAGGTAGTCAAGATGGGAGGGAATACATCGAACACCCTCACCCTGAGCACAGGATCCCCCCAGGGTTGCGTCCTCAGCCCCCTACTGTACTCCCTGTACACACATGACTGTGTGGCAAGGTTCAGCTCCAACTCGATTATCAAGTTTGCTGATGACACCGTGGTGGTGGGCCTGATCTCAGACAACGATGAGAAGGCCTACCGGGAGGTGGCTGATCTGGCACTCTGGTGTCAGGACAACAGCCTCCTCGTGAACATCAAAAACACGAAGGAGCTGATGGTGGACTTTAGGAGGGCACATCATCCGAGGACGTACACACCATTGAGGATAAATGGGGATACTGTGGATAGGGTGAGCTGTTTTAAATACCTGGGAGTCCACATCTCTGAGGATATGACATGGACATCACACGCTGCAGCACTGGTGAGTAAGGCAAGGCAGCGCCTTTACCACCTCAGGCAATTGAGGAAATTCAGAGTGTCTCCGAGGATCCTCCAGTGCTTCTACTCTGCGGCTGTGGAAAGCCTCTTGTCCGGAAACATCACAATCTGGTTTGGGAATTGCTCTGGCCAGGACAGGAAGGCTCTGCAGAACGAACGCACTATGGGAACTTCTCTCGGCCCTCTGCAGGACCTATACATCAGGAGGTGCTACTCCGGAGCCAATAAGATCATGGGAGACCCCTTCCACCCCAGCAACGGACTGTTCCAGCTGCGACGGTCAGGCAAACGCCTCCGTTGCCACGCTGTGAGAATGGAGAGGATGAGAAGGAGTTTCTTCCCAGAGGCCATTCGGACTGTAAACTCCTATCTCACCAGGGACTAACTCCACTAACATACTGCACCACAATGCCGCCCACAATATTTAATATGGAAAAGAACATGTGGTTCTGTTTGTAGTTTGTTGGTTGTTCGTTTGTTGGTTTTTGCACCAAGTCCGCAGGCACGCTGCTTCACATTCACTGCACATCCCGTATGTGGATGTGACGAATAAACCTGACCTGACTGTAGAGGTGGTTAACCTCATGAGGGGAATGAGGAGACGGAAGGTCTTCACTGTCGCTGGGTACATATCACAATACGTTAGGAAGTTGGTTTATTGGCCAAATATTTACACAGTGACAGTTACGAATGACTCAGAAAACTCTAACATTAATAATAATAAAACATTAATGATAAAACCTAATGTAATAAACCTAATGCTGAACCGAACTGCACTCAATGTTGAATGTGAAGAAGCGTCTTGACCCAAAGCGTCTCCCAATCCTTCTCTCCAGAGATGCCACCTGTCCCGCTGAGTTACTCCAGCGTGATGTGTCTATCTTCATTGGAATATTTAAAATCTTTCACACTGAGGTAGATGTTTATTAATGTCACGGTACCGAGCTACCGTGAATAGCTCTGTAGCTCCAGCTTTTTGTGTCTACCTTTGGTTTAAACCAGCACCGGCAGTTCCTTCCCCGAGGGCTCCTTCATGCCTGGCCCTATGTTGAGACCAGCAGAGCTGCCTGTGTGCTGAGCTTTCTGATGTCAGACAGATTGGAGGCACAATGGGACAATGTACGTTGCCATCAAGGAGATGATGTGTCTTCACACAGCAGGGACTCATTCAAGTAGAAACAGCTTTATTCTTCACCACACAATTATTGTAAGACATGAAGGATTTGCAATGGGAGATACAAATTGCTGAGTGCTTAATATGATTGTCACAGATGGCAGTTACACCGGCACTCTGTGTAAAACACAGCCTGAATCTCATTAGCATAGTTCAATGTGTGAACAAATAGTATCCTCTCTCTCTCTCTCTCCCCCTCCCTCCCTCTGTCTCTCTCTCTCTCCCTCTGTCTCTCTCTCTCTCCCCTCCCTCTGTCTCTCTCTCTCCCTCCCTCTCTCTCTGTCTCTCTCTCTCTCCTCTCTCCCCCTCCCTCCCTCTCTCTCTCTCTCCCTCCCTCTGTCTCTCTCTCTCCCCCTCCCTCCCTCTGTCTCTCTCTCCCTCTCTCTCTCTCTCTCTCTCTGTCTCTCTCTCTCCCCCTCCCTCTCTCTCTCTCCCTCCCTCTGTCTCTCTCTCTCTCTCTCTCTCTCTCTCTCTCTCTCTCTCTCCCCCTCCCTCCCTCCTCTCTCTCTCTCCCTCTCTCTCTCTCTCTCTCTCTCTCTCTCTCTCCTCCCTCCCTCTCTCTCTCTCTCCCCCTCTCTCTCTCTCTCTCTCTCTCTCCTCTCTCTCTCTCCCCTCCCTCTCTCTCTCTCTCTCGCCTTATCTGAAAAATTCAAGCTTTATTTCCTGAGTTACTAATGAAAACGTTCAAAAATCTGAAGAAACTTAGGAAAAAAACGTCTGTCTTTCGCTGATGACGTCACAATGGATCTGCACGCTGTGTTCCAGGTGTGCGAGTAAAGAACGTGTAAGTTGGGCCCTGTACAAGAGCTCTCGGTGGCCGTCTCGGGTCAGGCCCTTCTCGTGTTGGGTCCGCCTCGGGTCCGTCTCGGGTCACTCTGGTCTGCCTCGGGTTGCTCGGGTCCTCAGTCCCTTTCTGCCCCTCTCTCACCCTCTTTCTCCCTCTCTCTTTCTCTTTCTCTGCCCCTCTCTCTCTCTCTCTCTCTCTCTCTCTCCCCCTCCCTCCCTCTGTCTCTCTCCCCCTCCCTCCATCCTTCCCTCTCTCTCTATCTCTCCCTCTCTCTCTCTTTTTTTCAGTGTTTATTATCACCATTGATAAGAGAATGCCTGAGGTTTGGCCTCCAGACACAGAGTGCAGGATCTAGTTCTCAGCACTGTAGCGCACCAGTTCCAGAGACAAAGTCCAATGTGTACGAGGTCTCAACACGTCTTTGGAGTGTGGGAGGAAACCAGAGCACCCGGAAAAAACCCACGCGGTCACGGGGAGAACGTACAAACTCCGTACAGACAGCACCCGAGGTCA
This sequence comes from Okamejei kenojei, assembly GCA_035221665.1. Lineage (NCBI taxonomy): Eukaryota > Metazoa > Chordata > Chondrichthyes > Rajiformes > Rajidae > Okamejei > Okamejei kenojei. The sequence continues at coordinate 42,008,035 of CM069155.1, forward strand.
GGGTGGAACCCGGGTCTCTGGCGCTGTGAGGCAGCAGCTCTACCCGCTGCGCCCCGTGCCGCCCTGCGAAGGCAAGATCAGCCCCTTCACGGGTGGAGGTCAGGTTAGAAACACAGAAACATAGACAATAGGTGCAGGAGGAGGCCATTCGGCCCTTCCAGCCATTCAATATGATCGTGGCTGATTATCCACAATCAGTACCCCGTTCCTGCCTTCTCCCCATATCCCCTGATTCCGTTAGCACTAAGAGCTCTATCTAACTCACTCTTGAAAACATCCAGTGAATTGGCCTCCACTGCCTTCTGAGGCAGAGAATTCCACAGATTCACAACTCTCTGGGCGAAAACGTTTTCCTCATTTTTAACGATGAATGATTCTTCTGAAACTAATTTCCCGTCTGGGGGGAATAACGTGTGTACACAAATAAACCACATCTCCTATCTGAGCAGTTTTATTTCAAAGACTGAAAAAATCTTAGCTAGAAGGGTCTCGACCCGAAACGTCACCCATTGCTTCTCTCCAGAGATGCTGCCTGACCCGCTGAGTTACTCCAGCTACATCTCTTCACCAGATAAAAGCTATCCAAGGCATGACCTCCCCAGAGGAGCATGGGTGAAGCTCAACGGACTTGGTACTGGAGCTGGGCGTTTCAATACCAGCGTGTGGAGATGGGGGCTCCCTCCGCCAGAGCCCGGCCTGTGAATGTGGAGCAGAACAACAGACAGCCAATTGTGAGGGATAAAGTGATTAAACCCTATTAAAGAAAGGAGTTTTAAAGAGAATTCAAACAGAGAGGGGCTGGAGAGAGGATTCTGACACAGCAGTGTCTGAAGGTTGCCAGACCCATCCTTGAGTTCTTGAGTAAGAAGTGATAGCATTGTATAGCAGTAGAAGGGAGTGATGTAGAGAGATCCCTATCAGTGGAAGGGAGTGATAGATGGGACCCTTGTCACTATAGCTTAGCTTTAGTACTGATATAGGAAAACTGAGAGGGTTCACTAGGAGGTGAGTAAAACTGGGCCAGGTCATGAGCAACTGAGCATGCTTAATAGAATAAATGAATATTACAACACACCCCTGGTCAAGAAATTGCTCATAACCATGAACATGTTTGAACATGCAACGTATGATATGGGGGGTGCGAGGGGATGTACGGTGGAATGTACCTACAGATTGTGCACCTCCGACCCTGATTGGAGAATCCGGGTCCGGGAGGGGAGGTTGAATGTAAGATTCTGTGTATAAAGGGGGTGATTGCTCTGGCTTCGGTTTGTCTCGACTTGGAGAGGCACCCGGTCTGCAGACTCGTAAAATAAAGAAATCTCTTGCTTCCAAGATTTAGTCTTTGAGTATTAATTGTGAGCATAAAGGCTATCTCACAAATTGGGGGCTCGTCCGGGATCGCCACTCCGGCTGCTTGGTGGAGGCAAAGAAGGAGGGGAAGGTGCACCCTGCTGATTTCAGCAGTCTCTGATCTCCTTGCTTGCCATCAGCAGTTTGAGCGAGTGATATCCGGTAGAAAAGACTCGGGAAGCAAGAGGGGGTGTAAGGTAAATACGTACGGGACGGTTGAGCGATTCTTGTGCACAGGACCCAGGTAAGAAAAATGACTATTAAGTATTACCTGGGCGACCGGGGTCTGTCGGACGGGAATAGTCCGACGAGATAATGGGAAACCGGAACGGGAGAAGTAAGGGTCCGGGGAACCGGGATGCGGCTCATACTGATATGGAGCCTAACATTCCGCCCGATAGTCCGTTGGGGGCGAATGTTGGATGGGGTGAAGGGAACACCCGGGGTAAGAGTAAGGAAACTATGATAAAGTTTTGTTACTTTGATTTAAAAAGGAGATGAAAAGTTTATTGGAAGACCCCTTGGGACTGGCTGAACAAATAGATCAGTTCCTAGGGCCAAAAAAATGTTTTTATGAAAAATATTGAGTTGTTTCAAACAATCTCATTGAAGTAAGAATGGAACTAATGTGATGTGTGTAAAAACCGGTTTTGTATGAATGAGGAAGTTTGTATATGTGATAGGTTTGTTTGCTGTGGGCCACATGTTGTAAGGGTATGTGTGTTCCTTTAAGGAATTGTAAGCAATGGGGGAGGTTATTGTAAGGTAACGGACAACGCTTTGTAACATCACAACTTAAAAAGGGGAAGTTGGAAAATGTAGGTTGCTTGGCTTCTATAGATTTCTTTTCAGTAAAGTTAATTTGGAAAATTGTTAGTCGTATGTATTTAAACTAGGAATTGGAATTTGGGAATTGTAGGGGGAATGGTTTGAACAAAATTAGAAATAAGTTAATTGCTGAACAACAAGCAGCTTTTATGGTTTGTTTAGATAAACATTCTGGTTGGAGAAGGGTAATAAATTAATGGGGCCCAGGGAAAAAAAAAAAGAGTTGGCAGACAATGATGTCAATAATGGGAAGTTTGTTTACTTCAGAAGAAAGACAGATGGTCAGACAGGCAGGAGAAGGGGTTACAGACTCAAGTGGGAGCAGTAAAATATCCCATCACTGCGCCGAATTGGAGTAATCAAACAGAGGAAGGAAGAAAAAGTATGAGAGATCTCAGGGAGATAATAATCAAGGGAATTAGAGAAGCCGTTCCCAAGGGACAGAATTTCGAACGGGCTTTTGAAAATCAGCAGAACAAGGACGAACCTCCAACAGTGTTCTTACAAAGATTAAGGAAGAATGTCCAGCAGTATTCGGGGATAGACCCTGATACGACCGCAGGTCAGCAGTTGTTGAAGGTTAATTTTGTAACAAAATCATGGCCGGATATTAGAAAGAAATTGGAAAAATTGGAAGATTGGAATGAAAAACCATTGAATCAGTTGTTAACAGAGGCTCAAAAGGTATATGTAAGACGGGATGAGGAGAAACAGAAGGGAAAGGCAAAAATGATGTTGCAAGCAGTACAGCAAGGAGTACAGAAGGGGGGAATCGAAGGTGATAGAAAGCCGGGTGCTCGTGGAGACCGGGGAAGAGGAAGCGGTAGTATTAGAGGACGAGGAAGAGGTGAATGGAGGGACCGAAGTTGGGGTCCCCGGGAAAACAAGGAATAAGGATCAGGAGGGTGGTACACGGGGCCACCCCGGTGTTATTATTGTAAAGAGCCGGGTCATTTCAAGAGGGAATGTCCCAAGCTACGACGGGAGGTGCAGTCGTACGCACTCATGGAGGAAGAATAGGGGAGTCAGGGGTTCCGCTCCCTGGGGTGTATGGGATACACACGGGAACCTCTGGTAAACTTGAGATTAGGACCCCAGGGAGAGGATATGATATTTATGGTAGATTCGGGAGCAGAAAGATCGAGTGTAACTAAGGCACCAGAAGGAATGAGATTGGGTAAAAAAACAAGTTAGAATCTCAGGGGTAGAAGGGAAAGTGATGACATTACCCGAGGTAGAAGGGGTGGTGGTGAAATATGAGAATCGGGAAACTATGGAAGATTTAATCTTGGTACCCCAGGCAGGGATAAATTTGATTGGGAGAGACTTACAAAACCGATTAGGAATGGGAACAGCCCCCGTAGGGGGACAGATAATAGTCCAATTGTATAAATTGACCATGGAGGATGAGGGAAGAATAGTCCCGCAGGTGTGGGCCAAGGAAGGAAACCGGGGTGGGCTGCAGATCCCACCCTTGAAAATAGCTCTGAAAAAAGAAAGTGAGATAGTACGGGTAAGGCAATATCCAATTTCTATGGAAGGAAGAAGAGGACTTCAGCCAATTATAGAGAACTTACTAAAGGACGGTATATTAGAGAGTTGTATGTCCCCATATAACACCCCCGTACTCCCCGTAAGGAAGACCGACGGGACGTTCAGATTGGTCCAGGATCTCAGGGAATTAAATAAGGTAGTTAGAACGCGACACCCGGTAGTCCCGAACCCGTATACCATAATGGGACGGATACCCCCGAATCACAAGTGGTTCAGTGTGGTAGATTTAAAAGATGCTTTTTGGAGCTGTCCCCTGGCTGAAGAGAGCAGGGACCTTTTTGCATTTGAATGGGAAAACCCAGAGACCCAAAGGAAACAGCAGTATCGGTGGACTGCACTCCCTCAGGGATTTACAGAGTCCCCGAACCTGTTTGGACAGATATTAGAACAAGTATTAGAGGACGTCCCGAGGACTGACGAGACACAGCTGTTGCAGTATGTGGACGATTTATTACTATCAGGGGAAGAAGAGGAGGCAGTTAGGGACGCAACGATAGCCCTCCTGAACTTTCTGGGGGAAAAGGGGTTGAGAGTGTCTAAAAGTAAATTACAGTTTGTAGAACGAGAAGTTAAATATCTAGGACACTTGATAAGCGATGGGAAAAGGAGAATAAACCCGGAAAGGATAGCGGGAATTACCGGACTGCCAATGCCGAAGAATAAGAAGGAGATTAGGAAGTTTCTTGGACTGATTGGATATTGTAGATTATGGATAGATGACTATACCCGACAGGTTAGGTTTCTATATGATAAATTAGGTGAAGAAAATGATAAAGTAAAGTGGGAATCCGGGGACGAACACCAGTTTAGGAAATTAAAGAACAGTTTAATCACTGCCCCTGTACTGGCTCTCCCGGCAATTGACCAGCCATTCCATCTTTTTGTGAACGCAGAAAATGGAATTGCGCTGGGAGTACTGACCCAAGAGAAAGGAGGGAAGCGGCAGCCCGTCGCGTTCCTCTCCAAACTCTTGGATCCAGTATCGCGGGGATGGCCAGTATGTATTCAAGCGGTAGCGGCAACAGCAGTGTTAGTGGAGGAAAGTAGGAAATTGACGTTTGGAGGAACTCTGGTGGTGTCCACTCCCCACACGGTCCGGACGATACTAACTCAGAAGTCCAGTCGGTGGTTGACGGATTCTAGAATCTTGAAGTATGAGGTTATACTTATGGAAAATAATGATTTGACCATAGTAACGCATAAAAACCTAAATCCCTCTCCGTTTTTGTACTCGGCAGGTGCTGAGCAGGAAGGAGAGTTATCAGAACATGATTGTAGTGAGATAATAGAACTTCAGACAAAGAGTAGGGAAGATTTAGAAGAACGACCGCTCGAGACAGGGGAAAGATGGTTCATTGATGGTTCTTCTCGATGCATAGACGGAAAAAGGTATAGTGGGTATGCTATAATAACCTGAGAAGGGTTTGAAAAAGTGGAAGCAGGCAGGTTACCAGGAAGTTGGTCCGCGCAAACGTGTGAACTGTATGCATTACTGAGGGCATTGGAACTATTGAAAGGGAAAGAAGGAACTGTGTATACGGACTCCAAATATGCCTTTGGGGTGGTACACACCTTTGGGAAAATCTGGAAAGAAAGAGGGATGATTACAGCCAGAGGGAAAGAGTTGGCTCATGAACAGTTAATTGAGAAAGCTTTGGAAGCACTAAAATTGCCAGAAAGAATAGCGGTGGTCCATGTAGCAGGCCACCAGAGAGGGAATTCGCTGGAAGCTAGAGGGAATAGGGCAGTCGATAGTGCCGCTAAGACAGCGGCGACAGAAGGAACGGTAAAAATGTTGTCTCTAATACCGTTGAGAGAGGGAATAGAGAAGATACCTGTATTCTCGCGGGAGGAGGAAGATAACATGAATGAGTTGGGTGCCCGGCACTCCACGGATGGGAAGTGGTGGACGCCGGACAAAAAACAAATAATTACTAAAGGATTGACGAGGGATTTGATTAGACAACTACATTCGCAATCGCACTGGGGAGCTCAGGCTCTGTGCGACACGATACTACGGACTTATGCCTGTAGAGGCATTTATACTTTAGCCAAGCAGGCGGTGTCTGGTGGTGTAGTGTGTCAAAGGGTGAATAAGAAGGTAATGAGAGCTGTCCCAGGGGGAGGACAACAATTGGCCATTAGACCCTTCCAGAGAATACAGGTAGACTTCACAGAATTACCAAAAGTACAGCAGTGGAAATATCTTCTGGTTATAGTGGATCACTTCACCAGGTGGGTAGAGGCATTTCCCACGATAAATGCCACTGCCCAGGCAGTCACTAAGATACTGCTGGAACAAATCATCCCACGATATGGAGTAATTGAATCCATAGACTCAGATCGAGGAACACATTTTGCTTCCAAGGTGCACCTATTAATTTGTCGCGCCTTGGGAATAAACTGGAAGTTGCATACTCCATGGCACCCCCAGAGTTCGGGGAGAGTGGAGCGGATGAATGCCACTCTAAAAATACAGATAACTAAATTAATGGAGGAGACAGGGTTACCCTGGACTAAATGTCTACCAATTGCTCTATTGCGAATACGGACGGCACCACGAAAGGATATTGCGGTGTCTCCCTATGAAATGTTGTTTGGATTGCCTTATTTTGGGAAGGTGGAAGGCACACCAACCTTTGAGGGAGGTGATGTATTCTTGAGGAACTATTTACTGGCAGTGTCCCGTTCCCTTACAGAATTAAAAGCGAAAGGATTATTGGCTCAAAGCCCGCCACTTGACTTTCCGATACATGCTGTAAAAGCCAGCGACTGGGTACTAGTCAAAAATTGGAAGGAGGAGAAACTCCAGCCCAGGTGGACTGGACCGTACCTAGTATTACTGACAACCGAGACAGCAATACGAACAAAAGAAAAAGGGTGGACCCACGCGATCCGGGTTAAAGGACCCGTCGATCCACCCGTTCCTGAGGAGGAGGAACAGTGGATGGTGAAGCCGGGAAGTAAACCCCTAACAGTATTTTTTTTTAAAAAAGCATTGAATGTATAACAGACAGTATGAAAGGAGCAGTCGTGGTATTGTTTGCTTTGTATGTAATTGTTGTAAAAGGTATTAATAATTGTGATAAATGTTATCATCCTATTCAATACAGAGGGGTAATAACCAGATCATTTACCTATCATTCCCATGTGAACAAAGTATGCCATGACCGAAAGACTAGAACCATTTGTAAAGAGGGGGGAAAGGAGTATTTGATGGCAGGCAATAGGGGTATATAGGGAAGTTTGGGGCCGTTACCTGCCCAAGGGGAGAGAGATGGGTTTGTGTACAGTTAGTTTTCCCTTCTCAGATCGTAAAAGGGGCAATAGAAAAGACGAAGGAGGAAGTAGTAAAAGAGGTTACTAAGGTAGTAGTCACTAAGCCTCCCCCTCCCCCACATACTCAGCCTCAAGTGCACCAGACACTGTACGAAGAAATCAAGAAGCAGATCGAAATCCCTGAAGGAGAAAAAAACCTGTTTGTGGACTTGGCCACCCGGATAGCTGGGACCCTGAATGTGACTAACTGTTGGGTCTGCGGAGGACCACTGATGAATTCACGCTGGCCGTGGAGGGGATCCATTGTTGAAATATGGGACCTGATGGGGTGGAACCTGACAGTTGGACAAGACCGAGATCCCCAGGTATGGGTCCTGGCAGACGCTCCGGTCGGGACTGAGTATATCGCTAGGCCCTGGGCAAAGGATGCCGTCCTAGTAGGCAGCAGCCCCTGCCAGCGCATCGTCACCCAGTGGCCAAATCAGTCCCGAGTGTGGTGGCCAGAGGAGCCTAAATGATATCTAATTAAGAAATATGGGAAAAACTGCGGGGGCGCTGGAGATGCTGGCAAAGCAGCAGACGCAGATGAGAGCAGCGATATACCAGAACAGGTTAGCCCTAGATTACCTCCTGGCAGAAGAAGGAGGTGTATGCGGGAAATTCAACCTCTCTAATTGCTGTTTGAACATCGATGATAATGGACAGGCAGTGATGGACATATCAGAAGGGATCCGTAAGTTGGCACATGTTCCAATACAAAAGTGGAATTCGATTATGGGAACCCAATGGTGGGATTCCATCCTCGGAGGAACATGGTGGAGAATGGTGGGACTCGTGTTTCTATGTGCAGGGGCTGGACTGATCTTTATCCCCTGTTGTATCCCTTGTTTTAGGGAACTTATTACTAGAAGTATAAGTCAGATGCAGGCTGTAGTCATGCCTATGGGGAAATACAGAAAATAATGATAATGCGGCCAGGGGAAGTTTATGATTTACAGGAGGAGAAGGTTAGGACAATGTTATGTCAGTTTGAGTTGAAGGAACTTAAAATGAGGGTTTAATCAGTGTATGCGTAGCAAAAGAAAAAGGGAGGATTGTGAGGGATAAAGTGAATAAACCCTATTAAAGAAAGGAGTTTTAAAGAGAATTCAAACAGAGAGGGGCTGGAGAGAGGATTCTGACACAGCAGTGTCTGAAGGTTGCCAGACCCATCCTTGAGTCCTTGAGTAAGAAGTGATAGCATTGTATAGCAGTAGAAGGGAGTGATGTAGAGAGATCCCTATCAGTGGAAGGGAGTGATAGATGGGACCCTTGTCACTATAGCTTAGCTTTAGTACTGATATAGGAGAACTGAGAGGGTTCACTAGGAGGTGAGTAAAACTGGGCCAGGTCATGAGCAACTGAGCATGCTTAATAGAATAAATGAATATTACAACACACCCCTGGTCAAGAAATTGCTCATTACCATGAACATGTTTGAACATGCAACGTATGATATGGGGGGTGCGAGGGGATGTACGGTGGGATGTACCTACAGATTGTGCACCTCCGACCCTGATTGGAGAAGGGGCCGGAGGGGAGGTTGAATGTAAGATTCTGTGTATAAAGGGGGATGATTGCTCTGGCTTCGGTGTGTCTCGACCTGGAGAGGCACCCGGTCTGCAGATTCGTAAAATAAAGAAATCTCTTGCTTCCAAGATTTAGTCTTTGAGTATTAATTGTGAGCATAAAGGGTATCTCACACAACCATGTCGTCTCTGGGTGCCCGCTCTACCACCCACCAAATGGAGCTGTGTCAGGGCCTGGCACACATGGACACCAACAGAGCCAACAACCTGGCTGCTCAACACCTGGCTCGAGATCTAACTATTCCTTTTGTTTATGTTTCATTCGCAAGAAGAAAAAGAAGCGTGCAGCATTTTGTGTCTGTCTTTGGTTTAAACCAGCATCTGCAGGTCCTTCCTGCACTTTATCCATTTCATTGCCTGCAGAAATACATAAGTGACTCTGACAACTCATCGCAGGGTGCCGTTATTATTATGCATGTGCTGTGTGCAACGCTGTGTAAATATCTACCTCCCTCTACAGTAGAAGCTGCTGGAGCCTGTCTACTGGCCAATTTAGATGCTGCTTGATCTGTACCTCAACGTTGCACTGACATCAGTATTCTGAGTGCAGATGCTGTCCTATCTGTGTCTGCTCAGCCTGGTGGAATAAAATGCAGGCACAGTGCGATAGCAGGCCCAGCCAATCTACACTGCACAATTCATTCACGGGTTTAAACAATTATTAAAGATAGTTGTGGGTGCAGAGAAGATTTCCTGAATCCCCCCCTCCCCTCCCCTGGAGGGAGTTCTATCGAGCAGGAGATGTTTTTTAATCCACGTCAATTCAATGTAATCAATTTTAAGATAAGGCCGTGCCGTGTGAGGGGATGGGAGAGGCAGATAGATCGAGCAGTTCAGTCCAGTTTATTGTCACGTGTATGAGGTACAGTGAGAAGCTTTCGCTGCGTGCTAGCCAGCCAGCGCAGAGACAACACACGATTACAATCGGGCCGTCCGCAGTGTACACATACAGCATCAAGGTTCAAAGGTCAGTTTATTGTCACGTGTACCAATTGAGGTAGAGTGAAACTCGATTTACGATACAGTCAAACTAAAAAAACAGCAACCAGACACACAACTACATACAAGGCAACATAAACATCCACCACAGCGGATTCCCCACGTTCCCCACAGTGATGGAAGGCAATAACGTCGTAACTTCCTCTTTATTCTCCCGCAGTTGGGGCATCGAACCATCCGTCGGTGCGATCGAAGCCCCCGCGTCATGGTGGTCCAGATCTTGAAACAAGACTGAAGGTTTTGTGTTTTGTGTCTGTTTTCAGTGAAATGTATAAAGTGGATGCTGAGAGGATGTTTCCACTCGTGGGAGAGTCTAGGACCAGAGGTCACAGCCTCAGAATTAAAGGACGTACAGTACCTTTAGGAAGGAGATGAGGAGGAATTTCTTTAGTCAGAGGGTGGTGAATCTGTGGAATTCTTTGCCACAGACGGCTGGACAAGCCAATGGATATTTTTAAGGCAGATATAGATAGATTTTTGACTCATACGGATGTCAGGGGTTATGGGGAGAAGGCAGGAGAATGGGGTTAGGAGGGAGAGATAGATCAGCCATGATTGAATGGCGGAGTAGACTTGATGGGATGAATGGCCTAATTCTGCTCCTATCTCTTATCACCTTACGAAGCTAATTCGACACGTGTTAGCAGGTGTAAATACTGTTTTGGGTGAAGGGTGTGGGGGAGAGTTGGTTGGGAGGGTGTGCAGATGGGGAGACACATTGGGGAACACTCATGTGGGGCAGCACAGTCACGTAGGGCCAAATGGCCTGTTACATGCAGTGAAACAATTTTGTTTAGAGATGCAGCATGGAAACAGGCCCTTCGGCCCACCGAGCCCATGCTGACCAGCGATCACCAGTTCCCACTATCCCACTTTCTCATCCACTGCCTGCACACAAAGTAGAAATAAGGAATTTTAGATGTTAGTTTATGCCAATGATAGAAGCAATGCTGAAGTATCCCAGCTGATGGAAGGGCCGTTCAGAAGCCTGATAACAGAGGGGAAGAAGCTGTTCCTGAGTCTGGGGGTGCGCTCTTTCAAGCTTCTGTACCTTCTGCCGGACGGGAGCGGGGCGAAGAAGGAATGGCCGGGGTGGGACAGGGACACGTCTTTGATTATTTGGAGGAAGGAACTGCAGATGCTGGTTTACACCGAAGATAAACACAAAAAGCCGGAGTAACTCAGCGGGTCAGGCAGCATCTGTGGAGAAAAAGGACTGGTGGCCCTTCTTCTCAGACTCACACCAGAGGGCAGTGTACAGAAGCCAATGCACCTACAAACCCGCTCGTCTTTGGGATGTGGGAGGAAACCAGAGCACCCGGAGGAAACCCACATGGTCACGGGGAGAACATGCAAACCCCACACACACAGGCAGCACCCGAGGCCCAGAGTCAGGAGTGTTTTATTGTCATATGTCCCAGATAGAACAATGAAATTCTTACTTGATGCCACACAACACAATATGTAATCATAATAAATAATATAACAAAAACTCAGGAAAAAAAAAAACAAACAATAATTGCAATAATAATAATAATAATAATAATAATAATAATAATAGTCTATTGTAGTTCATTTCTTATGAGGTTGTGGTGTGTAATAGCCTGACGGCTGTGGGGAAGCAGCTGTTCCTGAACCTGGACGTTACAGTTTTCAGGCTCCTGTACCTTCGTCTCGATGGCAGTGATGAGATGAGTGTGTGGCCAGGATGGTGTGGGTCCTTGATGACTTTGGCTGCCTTTTTGAGGCAGCGACTGCGATAGATCCCTTCGCTGGTGGGGAGGTCAGAGCCGGTGATGGGCTGGGCAGTGGTCACAACTTTTGTAGTCTTTTCCAATCCTGGACGTTCAAGTTGCTGAACCAGGCCACGATGCAACAGGTCACCGTGCAGCTGTAGAGGTTCAAGAGAATCCTCTTTGACAGACCGACTCTGAGGCGCTGCCAGGCAGCAGCTCCACCCGCTGCACCACATGCTCGCAACAATATCAACAAATCACGGAGCTGTAGATGTCAGCAAGGTTGATGGGAGTGTTTACATCGATGTCTTGTTAAAGAAAATTGGCCAAAACTATTCATTAGTTTTCATTAGATTTTTATTTCCTGTCATTGAAGCTGCTGCGCTGGTGTGTATCTCTCTCTCCAGCTTGACATGCTAATTGCTGCAACTCAGAAGGATCATTAAATCTCTGATTAGCAGGAAGCCCGACAACACAATGCCTTTGTGAGGACCTGCATCTTGCACGAGCTTGCATCCTGTGCGCGTCAGAACCCAGGTACGAGGCTCTGAAACCTCTGCTAAACCTCTCTGGGCAGACACAAAATGCTGGAGTAACTCAGCGGGACAGGCAGCATCTCTGGGGAGAATGAATGGGTGACGTTTCGGGTCAGTCTGAAGAAGGGTCTCAGCCTGAAACGTTACTCATTCCTTCTCTCCAGAGATGCTGCCTGTCCCGCTGAGTTACTCCAGCATTTTGTGTCTATCTTTGATATAACACCGTTAATGCAGCAACGGGTCCCAGCGCGGTTCACAGGCTCACCTCCTGACACACGCTCACATCAGGGCCAACTGGACATCAAAAGCTGCTGCAGATGCTGCAAACCTGAAATAAAACAGGAAATGCTCAGCGGGTCAGGCAGCGTCTAACATAGAACAGTACAGCACAGGAACAGGCCCTTCGGCCCACAATGTCCGTGCTGGACACCACACCAAGTTAAACTAATCCCCTCTGCCTGCACATGATCCGTATCTCTCCATTCCCTGCATATCCATGTGCCTGTCTAAAAGCCTCTTAAACACCACTATCGTATCTGCCTCCACCCCCACCCCTGGCAGCGCGTTCCAGGCACCCACCACCCTCTGTGGAAAAAAACCTGCCCCACACATCTCCTTTAAACTTTGCCCCTCTCACCTTAAAGCTGCGCCCTCTAGTCTTTGACATTCCCAGCCTGGGGTAAATGTTCTCAGAACTATACTCCACATGTGGCCTGAAATTGCTATAAAGCTGCAACATGACAACCTGACTCCGATGATCAAGGTACGAAAGAAACTGAGATCAAATCTCCTTCATCAGAGCTAGGAAAGAGAGGTACGAGTTTGTTTTAAGTTGCAAAGAATGTGGTGGAGGGTGATGTGATGCAGTTTAGATTAGGTTAGTTTAGAGAGACAGCACGGAAACAGGCCCTTCGGCCCGCCGAGTCTGTGCCGACCAGCGATCCCCGCACACCAACACTGTCCTACACACACTAGGGACAGTTTGCTATTGACAGATGCCCAATTAACCTACAAACTGGCACGTCTTTGGAGTGTGGGAGGAAACCGGAGCACCCGGAGAAAACCCACATGGTCACAGGGAGAACATACAAACTCCGTAAATTCTTGTCATTTGGTTAAATCTGTTTCACTAAAATGATAACTGCAGCAAGTATCTCCAACTAGCTGATAACCTGCAGATTACCAAGATTATGTGCAGCGGGTGGAGCTGCTGCCTCACCGCGCCAGAGACCCGTGCTCAATCCCGACCACGGGTGCTGTCTGTTCGGAGTTTGCACGCTCTCCCTCTGACTGCGTGGGTTTTCGCCGGGTGCTCTGGTCTCCTCCCACACTCCAAAGACGTGCAGGTTTGTAAATTAATTGGCTTGCTATATTAAAAAAATGTAAGTTGTCCCCTAGTGTGTGTAGGATAGTGTTAGTGTGCGGGGATGGCCGGCCGGCACGGGCTCGGTGGGCCGAAGGGCCTGTTTCCGTGCGTATCTCTGAACTAAACTCAACGTGAGGGCAAGAGTTGCCATAGTGATATTCTGTTGATGAAGTGAGTGATTGATGGTTGAAAAGAATAGTGAGAGAGAGAGAGAGAGAGAGACAGAGGGAGCGAGAACAGACATCTAACAGCAGTGATACACGTCGGGGTGGGGGGGGGCCCTCAGAGAGTCACATATACTGCGCTGCTAATGTAAATGTCCACATAATGAGATATTAAACGGCAGTCAATCCCTGAAAAATGGCACATGGGCAACTGAATCACCGCTCATTTGTTGCCCGCTACCTCCCTTTGTCCCTCAGTCTGCTTCTGATTTGAAAGGGATTTATATTGATGCTTCCATAGAGCGGGGGGAGGCTGCTGGAGATGACAGCAGCTGACTATAACACAGTGATGTTGTTAGCACATGCCTGCAAACCAGCGCTAGCCCAATCAAATAGTCTGATCAAACACAAAACCTCAAACTAAACCTGTGTAGGAAGGAACTGCAGGTGCTTGTTTAAACCGAAGACAGACACAAAATGCTGGAGTAACTCAGCGGGTCAGGCAGCATCTCTGGGGAGAATGAATGGGTGACGTTTCGGGTCAGTCTGAAGAAGGGTCTCGACCTGAAACGTCACCCATTCCTTCTCTCCAGAGATGCTGCCTGACCCGCTGAGTTACTCCAGCATTTTGTGTTTAACTTCGGTCTCACAAGATCATAAGTGATAGGAGCAGAATTAGGCCATTCGGCCCATCAAGTCTACTCCACCATTCAATCATGGCTGATCTATCTCTCCCTCCTAACCCCATTCTCCTGCCTTCTCCCCATAACCCCTGACACCCGCACTAATCAAGAATCTATCTATCTCTGCCTTAAATATATCCACTGACTTGTGGCCTCCACAGCCGTCTGTGGCAAAGAATCCCACAGATTCACCACCCTCTGACTAAAGAAATTCCTCCTCATCTCCTTCCTAAAAGAACATCCTTTAATTCTGAGGCTGTGCCCTCTGGTCCTAGACTCTCCCACTAGTGGAAACATCCTCTCCACATCCACTCTATCCGGGCCTTTCACTGTTCTGTACGTTTCAATGAGGTCCCCCCTCATTCTTCTAAACTCCAGCGAGTACAGGCCCAGCGCCGACAAACGCTCATCATAGGTTAACCCGCTCATTCCTGGGATCGTTCTAGTAAACCTCCCCTGGACCCGCTCCAGAGCCAGCACTTGGTGATATTCTGCCCAAAATTGCTCACAATCTTAGACCAATTTTAAACCAGCATCTGCAGTTCCTTAGCAACACATCCTGTGTGTGTTATTTGCTGGTTTCCCTCTGGACTTTGCAGTGAAGCTAATGACATGTAACATTCTGTGCTCGACACTAGCATCAGGCCAACAGTGAGCTCAGTGTTAACTCACTCACTACCTGCACTGACACAGGGTAGACGGATGCTGCCTTTCATTGGGACTTCCCAGTATCCCGGCCAACTCACTCAAACCTTCCACATTGTGGTAGAAATTGCCCAGACAATACGATACGATGCGATAGGATAGAACTTTAGTTATCCCAGGAGGGAAATGGATCTGCCAACAGTCATAACACACAACAGGATCCATGAAACATGGAATTAAAGTGACGAGTGGAAAGGATTGGGGATGTGCAAGGATTGTGGAGGGGAGCCAGTCTCAGTCTACCCCACGACAGAGGGGGAGAGTTGTACAGTTTGATAGCCACAGGGAAGAAAGATCTCCTGTGGCGTTCTGTGCTACATCCTGGTGGAACCAGTCTGTTGCTGAAGGTGCTCCTCAGGTTGACCAGTGTGTCATGGAGGGGGTGAGCTGTATTGTCCAGGTTGCTCCGCAGTTTGAGGAGCATCCTCCCCTCCGATGTGAACAATCTTGTTGCCGATCCATCACGGCTCACGCCCTGACACAAACCACCCGCATCGTGAGGTGTCCCCATCGACACCTGACGCTGCCCCGGGGAAGCAGAGAACATGGGTTTAAGGTGAGGGGGAAAGGTTTAATCAGAGCGTGAATGGCAGCGTTTTCACTCAGAGGGTGGTGGGTGTATGGAACGAGAATTCATAAATTCTGACTGATTGGCTCAATTTACCTTGCACTAAATGTTATTCCCATGTATTGTATTTCTACTGACTGGATAGCACGCAACAAAGAAGCTTTTCACTGTACCCCGGTACACATGACAATAGACTGAACTAAACATTTAACATACTATTTCCTTTTTGGTTGAAAGGAAATAGTAAAAATTGGAAAGAGCCATGGTTTTCAAGGGAAATTGGACACTTGTTTTGAAAAAAGAGAGATATCTACATAAATTATAGGAGGCATGGAGTAAATGAGGTGCTAGAGGAGTATAAAGAATGTAAAAAGAATCTTAAGAAAGAAATTAGAAAGGCTAAAAGAAGATATGAGGTTGCTTTGGCAAGAAAGGTGAAAGTAAACCCAAAGGGTTTCTACAGCTATATTAATAGCAAAAGGATTACGAGGGATAAAATTGGACCATTAGAGAGCCAGAATGGACAGCTATCTGCAGAGCCAAAAGAGATGGGGGAGATATTGAACAATTTATTTTCTTCGGTATTCACCAAGGAGAAGGATATTGAACTCTGTGAGTTAAGGGGAAAAAGTAGAGTAGCTATGGAAACTATGAGATTCAAAGAGAAGGGAGTACTGACACTTTTGAAAAATATAAAAGTGGATAAGTCTCCAGGTCCTGACAGGATATTCCCTAGGACATTGAGGGAAGTTAGTGTAGAAATAGCAGGAGCTATGACAGAAATATTTCAAATGTCATTAGAAACGGGAATAGTGCCGGAGGATTGGCGTACTGCGCATGTTGTTCCATTGTTTAAATTAATGGAAAGGATACTTAGAGATAATATATATAAGCATCTGGATAAACAGGGTCTGATCAGGAACAGTCAACATGGATTTGTGCCTGGAAGGTCATGTTTGATAAACCTTCTTGAATTTTCTGAAGCGGTAACTAGGGAAATTGATGAGGGTAAAGCAGTGGATGTTGTCTATATGGATTTCAGTAAGGCCTTTGACAAGGTTCCCCATGGAAGGTTGGTTCAGAAGGTTCAATCTTTGGGTGTTAATGGCGGAGTAGCAAGATGGATTCAACAGTGGCTGAATGGGAGATGTCAGAGAGTAATGGTGGATGGCTGTTTGTCAGGTTGGAAGCCGGTGACCAGTGGGGTGCCTCAGGGATCTGTGTTGGGTCCACTGTTGTTTGTCATGTACATCAATGATCTGGATGATGGGGTGGAAAATTGGATAAGTAAGTATGCAGATGATACTAAGATAGGTAGTGTTGTGGATAGTGAAGTAGATTTTCAAAGTCTACAGAGAGATTTGGGCCATTTGGAAAAGTGGGCTGAAAGATGGCAGATGGAGTTTAATGCTGTTAAGTGTGAAGTGCTACATTTACACATCCAGTCTGAAATTTAAAACAGCCTTCAGAATGCAAAACATTGGCTTATTTGACATTTTCAAGGTCGCTTCAATACAGCAATGTAGCATCTCAAAGCTGTTTATAAAAAATAAAGCCTTACAATTCAGCGTTTTGCTGCTTGTTACTCACAATCTGGTCTGGCTTTCGAAGTCTTCAATCTTCATGGCTTCTGATGACCTAGGTCCTGACCATGTCATTTGCCTGTGACCAGCAGATTATTTGACCCAGGATTTAATCTCTAATCTCTGGTAGAGATTCAGCTTCTTCTTTGGTTCACTATTGAATCAGTCTTTGGCTTACTAACTCCAGGTAGTAACACAGTTTTCTATTTATTATAATGGCAGTTTTTTCATTGTTCTCAAAGTCTAATTTGATAGTCTTTGATTATCGGAGATGATTTGAAAGTGTAGCCTAACGCATTCATGACACATAAAATACAGGAAAGATTAATCCTCCAGATGTCGTTTCTTTGTTAATTGCCTTCTATTGAGCTAATACAAAACGAAGAATTAACTCATAACTTTCCATTCTTAATCGCTGTCCCATTCACGTCATATTCTTATAAAGGTACATAAAAGCTTATTCTTATAAAGGTATGTCATCTCGTAACATGTGTGTGTTGCGATCATGGTATAATGATACTAAGATAGGTGGTGTTGTGGATAATGAAGTCGATTTTCAAAGTCTACAGAGAGATTTGGGCCATTTGGAAAAGTGGGCTGAAAGATGGCAGATGGAGTTTAATGCTGATAAGTGTGAAGTGCTACATCTTGGCAGGACAAATCAAAATAGGACGTACATGGTAAATGGTAGGGAATTGAGGAATGCTGTGGAACAGAGGGATCTAGGAATAACTGTGCATAGTTCCCTGAAGGTGGAATCGCATGTAGATATGGTGGTAAAGAAAGCCTTTGGTGTGCTGGCCTTTATAAATCAGAGCATTGAATATAGGAGTAGGGAAGTAATGTTAAAATTGTACAAGGCATTGGTAAGACCAATTCTGGAGTATGGTGTACAATTTTGGTCGCCTAATTATAGGAAGGATGTCAACAAAATAGAGAGAGTACAGAGGAGATTTACTAGAATGTTGCCTGGGTTCCAGCAACTATGTTACAGAGAAAGATTGAACAAGTTAGGTCTTTATTCTTTGGAGCGCAGAAGGTTAAGGGGGGACTTGATTGAGGTCTTTAAAATGATGAAAGGGATAGACAGAGTTGACGTGGATAAGCTTTTCCCATTGAGGGTAGGGAAGATTCAAACAAGAGGGCATGACATGAGAATTAAGGGACAGAAGTTTAGGGGTAACGTGAGGGGGAACTTCTTTACTCAGAGGGTGGTGGCTGTGTGGAATGAGCTTCCAGCAGAGGTGGTGGAGGCAGGATCGATTTTAACATTTGAAAGTAAAGTGGATAGGTATATGGACGTGAAGGGAATGGAGGGGTAGGTAGTGCAGGTAGATGGGACTAGGGGAAAACAAATGGTCGGCACATAGAAACATAGATATTTGGCTTGGTGCAAATGTAAATTGTCCCTGGTGTGTGTAGGATAGTGTTAGTGTGCGGAGATCGCTGTCGGCACGGACCCGATGGGCCGAAGGGTCATAGAAACATAGAAACATAGAAATTAGGTGCAAGAGCAGGCCATTCAGCCCTTCGAGCCTGCACCGCCATTCAATATGATCATGGCTGATCATCCAACTCAGTATCCCGTACCTGCCTTCTCTCCATACCCCCTGATCCCTTCAGCCACAAGGGCCACATCTAACTCCCTCTTAAATATAGCCAATGAACTGGCTTGAACTACCTTCTGTGGCAGAGAATTCCAGAGACTCACCACTCTCTGTGTGAAAAATGTTTTTCTCATCTCGGTCCTAAAGGACTTCCCCCTTATCCTTAAACTGTGACCCCTTGTCCTGGACTTCCCCAACATCGGGAACAATCTTCCTGCATCTAGCCTGTCCAACCCCTTAAGAATTTTGTAACTCTCTATGAGATCACCCCTCAATCTTCTAAATTCCAGCGAGTACAAGCCGAGTCTATCCAGTCTTTCTTCGTATGGAAGTTGTGCCATCCCAGGAATCAGTCTGGTGAACCTTCTCTGTACCCCCTCTATGGCAAGAATGTCTTTCCACGGACTGGAAGGGCCGAGAGGGCCTGTTTCCGTGCTGTAATTGTTATTGTTATATGGTTATACGTGTGGACCAATACATGGATAGGACAGGTTTAGAGGGATGTGGGCCAAACGCGGGCAGGTGGGACTCGTGTAGGTGGGACATGTTGGGCGGCACGGATGAGTTGGCTGAAGGGCCTGTTTACGTGCTGGGAGACTCTGACTCTGCATGAAGCCTTGTCTGTAAGTTAGCTAGCATGCACACAGTCCACCTCTCCCCAGAGAGAGGGTGCAATCCTCTCCTGATCATCTGCTTTGGCAGCTTTGGAAAAGGATCAATACTAGTCGGCACGGACACAGCAGAAAATGTCCCCACGCCTCCTGAAGGTCATGTCGCGACATCTCTGGAAAGCAAGCATAGGAACATAGAAGGTAGATGAAAACGCTGGAGAAACTCAGCGGGTGAGGTAGCATCTATAGAACGAAGCTGGTAAATTGGGAAATGGCTGTGGGTATCCCTCAGTTGTTCTCCCAGGGGCTTCAATCGTTCATTTACTGTGACTTTCCAGGGGCTAGTTAGTCGGTACGTTAGAGAGAACTCTCTTGAACTTCTACAGGTGCACAGTAGAAAGCTTGCTGACTGGTTGCATCGTGGCCTGGTTCAGCAACTTGAACGTCCAGGAACGGAAAAGAATGCAGAAAGTTGTGACCACTGCCCAGCCCGTCACCGGCTCTGACCTCCCCACCATCGAAGGGATCTAGCGTAGTCGCTGCCTCAAAAAGGCAGCCAACATCATCAAGGACCCACACCATCCTGGCCACACACTCATCTCACCACTGCCATCAGGAAGAAGGTACAGGAGCCTGAAAACTGTAACGTCCAGGTTCAGGAACAGCTGCTTCCCCACAGCCATCAGGCCATTCAACACGACGGCAAATATGCTCTGACCTACAACAGACTATTATTATTATTACACTACATCTGTTTAGTTATAGAGTATATATGGTCTATATACACACTGAACTTTCGTTGTCCTACCTGGGCCACATGACAATAAGATCTCTTGCTGAATGTCAACACTACAACATCAGCAGCAGTAATTTACATTTTAATCCCATTAGCTGGGAGATTGGGCGATGTACATGGAAGTAATTAAACAAACAAACACTCCCATCCATCTTCCTTGCCCGGCTGATGTTTCCAGATGCTGCCATTAAAGGCGCTACTAATGATGATATCTCCAGCTAATCCAGGCTGACGTTGAACAGGGAGACCAGGAGGTTTAAAAGGCCACTTCAGGGCGGCACGGTGGCGCAGCGGGTGGAGCTGCTGCCTCACAACGCCAGAGACCCGGGTTCCATCCTGACCACGGGCGCTGTCTGTACGGAGTTTGCACGTTCTCCCCGTGACCTGCGTGGGTTTTCTCCGGGTGCTCCGGTTTCCTCCCACGCTCCAAAGACGTGCAGGTTTGTAGGTTAATTGGCTTGGTGCAAATGTAAATTGTCCCTGGTGTGTGTAGGGTAGTGTTAGTGGGCGGAGATCGCTGTCGGCACAGACCCGATGGGCCGAAGGGTCATAGAAACATAGAAACATAGAAATTAGGTGCAGGAGTAGGCCATTCGGCCCTTCGAACCTGCACCGCCATTCAATATGATCGTGGCTGATCATCCAACTCAATATCCTGTACCTGCCTTCTCTCCATACCCCCTGATCCCTTCAGCCACAAGGGCCACATCCAACTCCCTCTTAAATATGGCCAATGAACTGGCCTCAACTACCTTCTGTGGCAGAGAATTCCACAGATTCACCACTCTCTGTGTGAAAAACGATTTTCCATCTCGATCCTAAAATACTTCCCCCTTATCCTTAAACTGTGACCCCTTGTCCTGGACTTCCCCAACATCGGGAACAATCTTCCTGCATCTAGCCTGTCCAACCCCTTAGGAATGTTGTAAGTCTCTATGAGATCACCCCTCAATCCTCTAAATTCCAGCGAGTACAAGCCGAGTCTATCCAGTCTTTCTTCATATGGAAGTCGTGCCATCCCAGGAATCAGTCTGGTGAACCTTCTCTATACTCCCTCTATGGCAAGAATGTCTTTCCTCAGATTAGGAGACCAAAACTGTACGCAATGCTCCAGGTGTGGCCTCACCAAGACCCTGTACAACTGCAGTAGAACCTCCCTGCTCTTGTACTCAAATCCTTTTGCTATGAATGCCAACATACCATTCGCTTTCTTCACAGCCTGCTGCACCTGCATGCCTACTTTCAATGACTGGTGTACCATGACACCCAGGTCTCACTGCATCTCCCCTTTTCCTAATCGGTCACCATTCAAATAATAGTCTACCTTCCTATTTTTGCCACCAAAGTGGATAACCTCACATTTATCCACATTATACTGCATCTGCCATGCATTTGCCCACTCACTCAGCCTATCCAAGTCATCCTGCAGCCTCCTAGCATCCCCCTCACACCTAACACTGCCCCCCAGCTTCGTGTCATCCGCAAACTTCAAGATGTTGCATTTAATTCCCTCGTCCAAATCATTAATGTATATTGTAAATAGCTGGGGTCCCAGCACTGAGCCTTGCGGCACCCCACTAGTTACTGCCTGCCATTCTGAAAAGGACCCGTTCACTCCTACTCTTTGCTTCCTGTCTGCCAGCCAGTTCTCTATCCACATCAATACTGAACCACCAATACCATGTGCTTTAAGTTTGTATACCAATCTCTTGTGTGGGACCTTGTTGAAAGCCTTCTGAAAGTCTAGATATAACACATCCACTGGTTCTCCCTTATCTACTCTACTAGTTACATTCTCGAAAAATTCAATAAGATTCGTCAGACATGATTTACCTACCCTTTGTAAATCCATGCTGACTTTGTCCAATGATTTCACCACTTTCCAAATGTGCTGCTATCCCATCTTTAATAACTGACTCTAGCAGTTTCCCCACTACTGATGTTAGACTAACTGGTCTGTAATTCCCTGTTTTCCCTCTCCCTCCCTTTTTAAAAAGTGGGGTTACATTAGCTACCCTCCAATCCTCAGGAACTACTCCAGAATCTAAAGAGTTTTGAAAAATTATCACTAAGGCATCAGCTATTTCTGGGGCTACTTCCTTAAGTACTCTGGGATGCAGCCTATCTGTCCCTGGGGATTTATCGGCCTTTAATCCATTCAATTTACCTAACACCACTTTCCGGCTAACCTGGATTTCACTCAGTTCCTCCATCTCATTTGACCCACGATCCCCTGCTATTTCCGGCAGATTATTTATGTCTTCCTTAGTGAAGACGGAACCAAAGTAGTTATTCAATTGGTCTGCCATGTCCTTGTTCCCCATGATCAATTCACCTGTTTCTGACTGCAAGTGACCTACATTTGTTTTAACTAATCTTTTGCGCTTCACATATCGATAAAAACTTTTGCAGTCAGTTTTTATGTTTCCTGCCAGTTTTCTTTCATACTCCATTTTCCCTTTTCTATTTAAGCCCTTTTGTCCTCTTCTGCTGGACTCTGAATTTCTCCCAGTCCTCTGGTAGGCTGCTTTTTCTGGCTAATTTGCATGCTTCATCTTTTTCTTTGATACTATCCCTGATTTCCCTTGGTTATCCACGGATGCACTACCTTCCCTGATTTATTCTTTTGCCAAACTGGGATGAACAATTGTTGTAGTTCATCCATGCAGTCTTTAAATACCTTCCATTGCACATCCACTGTCAACACTTCAAGAATCAATTGTCAGTCCATCTTGGCCAATTCACGCCTCTTACCCTCAAAGTTACCTTTCTTTAAGTTCAGGACCCGTGTTTCTGAATTAACAATGTCACTCTCCATCCTAATGAAGAACTCAACCATATTATGGTCACTCTTGCCCAAGGGGCCACGTACAACAAGACTGCTAACTAACCCTTCCTCATTACTCAATACCCAGTCTAGAATAGCGTGCTCTCTCGTTGGTTCCTCTACATGTTGGTTTAGAAAACTATCCCGCATACATTCCAAGAAATCCTCTTCCTCAGCAGCCCTGCCAATCTATATGTAGATTGAAGTCACCCATTATAACTGTTTTACCCTTGTTGCACGCATTTCTAATTTCCTGTTTGATGCCATCCCCAACTCCACTACTACTGTTAGGTGGCCTGTACACAACACCCACTAGCGTTTTCTGCCCCTTAGTGTTTCGCAGCTCTACCCATATCGATTCCACATCCTCCAAGCTAATGTCATTCCTTTCTATTGCGTTAATCTCCTCTCTCACCAGCAACGCTACCCCTCCTCCTTTTCCTCTCTGTCCATCCCTCCTGAATATTGAATATCCCTGGATGATCAGCTCCCAGCCTTGGTCACCTTGGAGCCATGTCTCCGTGATCCCAACTATATCATAATTATTAATAGCTATCTGCACATTCAACTGATCCACCTTATTACGAATGCTCCTCGCATTGAGACACAAAGCCTTCAGGCTTGTTTTTACAACACTCTTGGCCCTTTTACAACTATGTTGAAAAGTGGCCCTTTTTGATTTTTGCCCTGGATTTGTCTGCCTGCCACTTTTCACCTCGCTACCTATTGCTCCTATCCTCATTTTACACCCCTCTGTCTCTCTGCTCACACATTTAAGAAACCCTCCACTTCTTATTCTCTGTTTGTTATTTTTTTCTTCTTTCCCCCCTAAGTGTTGCGTCTGACTGCTTCTCTTCTCTGCCTCCTGCCGCACAAACGGACTACTTGCCTTCTCTATTTGAGTCCCTCCCCCCAACCGATCTAGTTTAAAGTCTCCCCGGTAGCCTTTGCAAATCTCCCCGCCAGGATACTGGTTCCCCTCCGGTTCAAGTGCAACCCGTCCTTTTTGTACAGGTCACTCCTTCCCCAAAAGAGGTCCCAATGATCCAGAAACTTGAATCCCTGCCCTCTGCACCAGTCCTTGAGCCAGGCATTTATCCTCCACCTTGCTCCATTCCTACTCTCACTGACGCGTGGCACAGGCAGTAATCCTGAGATTGTTACCTTTGCGGTCCTTCTCCTTAACACTCTCCCTAACTCCCTAAATTCTCCTTTCAGGACCTGCTCTCTTTTTCTACCTATGTCATTGGTACCTATATGTACCACGACCTGTGGCTCCTCTCCCTCCCATTTCAAGATATCTTGGACACGTTCAGTCACATCCCGGACCCTGGCACCAGGGAGGCAAACTACCATCCGGGTCTCCTGACTGCGTCCACAGAATCGCCTATCTGACCCCCTAACTATAGAGTCCCCTATTACTGCTGCCCTCCTCTTCTTTTCCTTACCCTTCTGAGCAACAGGGCCGGTCTTTGTACCGGAGGCCCGGTCGCTGTTGCTACCCCCAGGTAGGCTGTGCCCCCCAACAGTACTCAAACAGGAGTACTTATTGCCAAGGTGTACAGCCACTGGGGTACTCTCTAGTCCCTGCCTCTGCCCCTTGCCTCTCCTAACCGTGACCCACTTTTCTGCCTCCTGTGGTTTTGGAGTGACTACCTCTGTAGCTCCTCTCTTTGACCTCACTCTCCCTGACCAGACGGAGGTCATCGAGCTGCTGCTCCAGGTTCCTAATACGGTCCATTTGGAGCCCCATCTTGACGCACCTGGCGCAGATGTGGACGTCTGGAGGGCTACCCGACTCCATGACCTCCCACATCTGACATCCAGAACAGTGAGCTGCCCTGGCACTCATCCTCCCCCTTACCCTGGATACAATACAATACAAAGCAAGGATTTTAGCTGAAAGAAATCAGCAGGGATCTGACTGCCAATCAGCGGCTTCCTCAAGCCCACTTGCTGTGAGCTGCGAGCTGCGAATGGAACGTTACGGATTTAGGCTCCTCCCGCCGCACCGCTCCCGGCCTCTGTGGAAACAAGCCCCGCGATAGAGTTTTTAAACTTACAGGTCAGACATCGCTCCTCCCGCCGCACCGCTCCTGGGTCTGTTCCTGTGATGGTGTCCACACTGGGCAGTGTCCACCATTCTCTATAATCTCCATCGTTCCAGGGTGTTTGAGTTACTGCACCAGTCATGAAGCAGGGTGGATGAAGCCTAATATCCCAGCTCCTCTACCCCACACAACTGCAACTCACACCCTGACATCTACTCAGGAACAGCTTCTTCCCCTCTGTTATCAGGCTTCTGAACGGCCCTTCCATAAGCTAGGGTACTGTCCGATTCACCTCTACCCCATTGCGGACATTGGACTTTGTCTGTGCAACTGGTGCATACAATGCTGAGAACAATATCCTGCACTCTGTATCTCCCCCTCTGCTCTACCTATTGGACTGGAGTTTGTACTGGATTGTATTTATGTGTAGACTCAGAATGATACAGCGTGGAATCAGGCCCTTTGGCCCAACTTGTCCCCACCGGCCAACATGTACTATTTACACGTCCCACCTGCCTGCGCTTGGTCCATATCCCTCCAAACCGGTCTAACTGTTTCTTAAACGTTGGGATAGCCCCAGCCTCAACTACCTCCTCTGGCAGCTTGTTCCATACACCCACCACCCTTTGTATGAAAAAACCTTACCTCTCAGGCTCCTATTAAATCTTTCCCCCCTCACCTTGAACCTATGTTCTCTGGTTCTCGATCCCCCTACTCTGGGCAAGAGACTCTGTGCGTCTACCCGATCTATTCCTCTATTGAGGAGGAAGGAACTGCAGATGCTGGTTTAAACCAAAGGTAGACACAAAAAGCTGGAGTAACCAGCGGGTTGGGCAGCATCTCTGGAGAGAAGGAATGGGTGACGTTTTGGGTCAAGACCCTTCTTCAGACTGTCTTTGACCCGAAACCTCACCCATTCCTTCTCTCCAGAGACGCTGCCTGTCCCACTGACCCTCTCTCCAGAGACGCTGCCTGTCCCACTGACCCTCTCTCCAGAGACGCTGCCCGTCTCGCTGACCCTCTCTCCAGAGACGCTGCCTGTCCCACTGACCCTCTCTCCAGAGACGCTGCCCGTCCCACTGACCCTCTCTCCAGAGACGCTGCCTGTCCCACTGACCCTCTCTCCAGAGACGCTGCCCGTCCCGCTGAGCTACTCCAGCATCTTGTGTCTATTCCCCTCATGATTTTGTACACAAAATCAGTTTGGATCGCTTGCAAATCAAACTTTTAAATCAATAAACCTAAACCTCTATGTGACATTTTCTAACTTATTTCTCTTTTTCCTTTAAATCAATCATCTGCTTTAGCGGGCTGTCCCACTTGGGAGACCTAATTGGCGAGTTTAGAAGAGTTTGAAAAAATGACATGTTGAAGACCTCCTTCGACTTTGTAGAGGACCAGCTTCGACTGGCTACGAATAGCTACGCCTAACTTGGACGCTGAATAGTGGAGAGTGAAGACGAACTCCTTCGACCTCCCTTCGACTGTGATGAAGACTAACTTCTACTACCTTCGATTACCTACGACTAACATGCTGACCGACTATGACCGACTATGACTAAACCTACGAGTAAAACAAGTTTTGATTATTTTCCATGGCAACCTTTTTTGGCTCGCGGGCATTTTCCAACATGTTGAATAAAACGCGGCAACCCAGCTGCCGTTTCGGGCCGAGACCCTTAGTCAGGGGAAAGGGAAACGAGAGATATAGACGGTGATGTGGAGAGATGAACAAATAATGAAAGATATGCAAAAAAGTAACGAAACTCACCCATTCCTTCTCTCCAGAGACGCTGCCTGTCCCGCTGAGTTACTCCAGCATTTGGTGTCTATCTTTGGTTTAAACCAGCACCTGCAGTTCCTTCCGACACACGTCTCCTGGAGTTGGCATCATTCACCAACGTGCGTGATGCAATTATATTTTATCAGGAGAAGCAGTGACATTATCTAGATATCATCATGAACCCAACGCTGCCTGGCAGTGGAGAATTAATTACATTATTTCATAGTTTCTTCTCTGAAGCAACAGATAATCTATTCTCCTCAATTTCATTAAATCCTGGAAATAAATTGCCCCACAGATTGGATCTTGCAGATTATCCTGGGCTGTGTAATGGTCACACTCACAAACTGATGTCAGAGTCCTGATACATTCTGCATCAAACTGCAGAGCATCTTCAACAACACAGCTCACCCCCTCCGTGACAACGGTACCGTACCGCATCGTGCCGTATCGAAGCGCATCGCGCCGTATCGTATCACCAGCAATGCTTCCCTGCTTGACTTTCAAACGTTGCCACTTAGTCATGGGGTTATTAGTGCGGGTGTCAAAGGTTACGGAGCGAAGGCAGGAGGAATGGGGAAAAGTAGATCAGTCATGGTTGAAGAGTGGAGTAGACTCGATGGGCTGAATGGCCTAATTCTGTTCCTAAGTCTTATGGTCACAGAGTCACAGAGGATGGAAGCAGGCCCTACATCACCAACTTGCCCACACTGACCAACATGCCCCATCCATACTAGTCCCACCCGCCCACAGACCAACATGCCCCAGCTACACTAGTCCCACCCGCCCACAGACCAATATGCCCCATCCATACTAGTCCCACCCGCCCACAGACCAACATGCCCCAGCTACACTAGTCCCACCCGCCCACAGACCAATATGCCCCATCTACACTAGTCCCACCCGCCCACAGACCAACATGCCCCATCCATACTAGTCCCACCCGCCCACAGACCAACATGCCCCAGCTACACTAGTCCCACCCGCCCACAGACCAATATGCCCCAGCTACACTAGTCCCACCCGCCCACAGACCAACATGCCCCATCCATACTAGTCCCACCCGCCCACAGACCAATATGCCCCAACTACACTAGTCCCACCCGCCCACGTTTGGCCCATATCCCTCTAAACCTGTGCCATCCACAACATTTGCTATATTTAAGAGGGAATTAGATGTGGCCCTTGTGGCTAAGGGGATCAGGGGGTATGGAGAGAAGGCAGGTACGGGATACTGAGTTGGATGATCAGTCATGATCATATTGAATGGCGGTGCAGGCTCGAAGGGCCGAATGGCCTACTCCTGCACCTAATTTCTATGTTTCTATGTTTCTATTTCTTCATTGTGTTTTCATCCAAATACATGGTAAATATTTGCAGGGAGACACAGGAGAATGCAGGAGCTGGAAGTGTGAATAAAGGACAAAGTGCTGGAGGAACTCAGTGGGTCAGGCAGAGTCTGTGGAAGGAGTGGACGGGCGATGTTTCTGACTGGTAGGGTAGGGTAGGGTAGCGAGGGTAGCCAGTACTGCTCTTCCCCACTCCCCCACTCACTAACTCACACACTAGAGTCATGACTACCCAATGCTGGTGCAAGTAGGAATCTCATCTCCTCTCCTCTCCCCCCACCCCCCCTCCAGCTTTACGCTTCACTCCTCCTCCTCCTCCTCCTCCTCCTCCTCCTCCTCCTCCTCCATATCGGACCCCCTTTTGTGTCCTTTACACCCCCAGCGTTTACTCCACGCATCTGCCCATCACCCCCTCCCTCACCTGTATCCACCTTTCATTCCCCAGGTTTTGCCCCTCCCCCAACTCTGTTTTCCAGCTTTCTCCCGCCGATTCCATCGGTCTGAAGAAGGGTCTCGAATCCCACCACAGATGCTGCCTGACCCACCCGCTGACCCGCTGAGTTCCTCCAGCACTTTGTGTTTTACTCAAGACTCCAGCGCCTGCAGTTCCTTGCGTCCACCACAATATCCATTAATGTGGAGATTCTGATCTCAGCCTTGCCGTGCGTAGAGGTGATGACAGCAGGACTGAGCAGTAAAGGCCACCGGTCTCTGACACCTGGAGGAGACGCTCACCGTTTGTACCTTCTCCCTGTGACCTGCGTGGGTTTTCTCCGGGTGCTCCGGTTTCCTCCCACACTCCAAAGACGTGCAGTTTTGCAGGCTAATTTGCTTGGTGTAATTGTGAATTGTCCCTAGTGTGTGTAGGATAGTGCTAGTATACGGGTGATCGCTGGTCAGCACAGACTCAGTGGGCCGAAGGGCCTGTTTCCGCGCTGTATCTCTAAACTAGACTAAACTAGACTCAGGGGAGAGCCAAACAATATCTGAGAGCGTTTGCGAACACACTGGCTGACATTTAATTCCACTGAAGCACAGCCTCAGGCTCTCCATATACCGGGCACAATATTACACCACTTGCTTCTCCTAAATTTCTGTTAAAACTCAAGGTAAAGTCTGCAAACGTGACCTTGAGGAGATCCTGCTGTGATTGCAGTCGTTTACAGTGTGGCGTTTCTGAACAACATCCCCTTTGGGAAATGTTTCAGCAGTGGCGGCTGGAGCTATCGGAACGAGCAAAAGTTGCTGCAGAAAGACCTTTCCATTCAGCGCTTCCCCTCCCCGTCCCTGCTGCCCTTGGTCAGCACTTGAAACAAACCACAGAATGGTTTGTGTAGGAAGGAACTGCAGATGCTGCTTTAAACTGAAGATAGACACAAAATGCTGGAGTAACTCTGGAGTAATGGGTAATGTTGCCAACTTTCTCACTCCCAAATAAGGGACAAAAGGTCGAAATACGGGACAAATACGACGGCAATTTGTTGAGCGACTCGGCCGTGGCTGGGTGAAGGATGAGTGGGCCCGGGTGCCGGACCACACCAAGCCCAGCCGGCGGGCAGCCCGGGCCGGCACAACGCCGCCGGTGAAGTCCAGCGCCTCGTCCACCTCATGAGCCGACGATCGGCCGTGAGAAGGAGCGGCGGTGGTGGTGGCAGTAAGCGAAGGTCCGTAGGTCGGGCAGCTGGCCGGGCTGCCGACCCACCGACCGACGGGGCCACGGGCGAGGCGCTGCTGCTGCTGCTGCTGCACTCCATGGGCTGCACTACGTCGGGACGGGTGAGGCGGGGCCGGACACGGCGCTCCGACCCGACAGTCCCCTCAACCCGAGTAGTAGAGGTCAAATATGGGACAAGGGTGGTCCCGTACGGGACAAACCAATTTAGCCCAAATATACGGGATGTCCCAGGTAATACGGGACAGTTGGCCACCTAGTAATGGCCGCACGGTGGCGCAGCGGGTAGAGCTGCTGCCTCACGGCGCCGGAGACCCGGGTTCCATCCTGACCACGGGCGCTGTCTGCACGGAGTTTGCACGCTCTCCCCGTGACCCGCGTGGGTTTTCTCCGGGTGCTCCGGTTTCCCTCCACGCTCCACACATGAGCGGTGTGTACGTTAATTGGCTCGGTAACTGTAAAAAATATATTGTTCATAGTGTGTGTGGGATAGTGGTCATGATAGGCTCGGCGATAATCTCAGAGCGTTGCCTCGTGACCATGAATTATTTTATTGTGGCTGACTTAAGGTCATAAGGTTATAAGTGATAGGAGCAGAATTAGGCCATTTGGCCCATCGTCTACTCTGCCATTCAATCATGGCTGATCTATCTCCCTCCTAACCCCATTCTCCTGCCTTCTCCCCATAACCCCTGACACCCGCACTGATCAAGAATCTATCTATCTCTGCCTTAAATATATCCACTGACTTGGCCTCCACAGCCGTCTGTGGCAAAGAATTCCACAGATTCACCACCCTGATTTAAGACCTATGATTTAGTTCCTGATAATGGTATTTCACAATTTTCTTTGCAAATGGAACTGTGTTTTGCGTGGGCATCTAGAGCTGCTGTTTGTTGTACCTGTTGCAGCTGTCAGCGAGGTTACTGGAGGTGCTGTCTGTAGACCAGGTACATAGCAGGGAAGCAGAGAGTTTCATGCTCCTTGACTCAAGATGACCACAGGCAGAGGTTGAGCAGGCTGGGACTCTACTCCCTGGAGCGCAGGAGCATGAGGGGAGATCTTATAGAGGTGTATAAAATCTTGAGAGGAATAGATCGGGTAGATGCACAGAGTCTCTTGCCCAGAGTAGGGGAATCGAGGACCAGAGGACATGGGTTTAAGGTGAAGGGGAAAAGATTTAATAGGAATCTGAGGGGTAACTTTTTCACACAGAGGGTGGTGGGTGTATGGAACGAGCTGCCGGAGGAGATAGTTGAGGCTGGGACTATCCCATTGTTTAAGAAACAGTTAAACAGGTACATGGATTGGACAGTTGCCATTTAGAACAGGGATTAGGCAAACTTTTTCACAGAGAGTTGTGAGTCTGTGGAATTCTCTGCCTCAGAGGGCGGTGGAGGCCGGTTCTCTGGATGTTTTCAAGAGAGATTTAGATAGAGCTCTTAAAGATAGCGGAGTCAGGGGATATGGAGAGAAGGCAGGAACAGGGTACTAATTGTGGATGATCAGCCATGATCACATTGAATGGTGGTGCTGGCTCGAAGGGCTGAATGGCCTCCTCCTGCACCTCTTGTCTGTTGTTTAGATGTTTAGAGGGATATGGACCAAACGCAGGCAGGTGGGCTGAATGTAGATGGTTGGTGTGGGCAAGTTGGGCCGAAGGGCCTGTTTCTACACTATCACTCTGTGACCAACCTTGCCTCTGGGTCTGGTGTAGATGTGGGCAGGAGTAGTCTCTGGAGCATGGACTAACGGGCAGCACTGGGGGAATGCAGCACTATCACACTCTAAACCCTCCCCCGCCCACTCTCACAGGGGGATTTGCTTCAGAGATACTGCACCTGGGCCCACCGAGGCTATGCTGACCCGTTCACACTAGTTCTGTGTTCTCCCACTTTCTCATCCACTCCCTACACACGGGGGACAATTTACAGGAGGCCGATTAACCTACAGGCCCACACGTCTTTGGGATGTGGGGGGGAACCGGAGGAAACCCATGCAGTCACAGAAAGAACGTGCAAACTCCACGCTGCAGACAGCACCTGGGTCCCTGACGCTGGGAGGCAGCGACTCTACCCGCTGCGCCACCGTGCTGATGCTGAGAGTGAGGGGGTTACACTAACCCCTAGAGCACAGAGGACTTGTGTGGGATCGTCACCATTCGACCCACGTATTGTGCAGCCGATATCACAGTGCAGGCCCTGGATCAACAGCAGTTATTTTGAAAGCAACGACTCATAATTTATAATCACAGTGTGGGTGAAGATTGTTCGCAGTGGAAGGCCGGACCGACATTTACACATTCGGAAGCTGTAAATATCATTTAATGGCCATTGTGAGTCATCTTCAAGTTGTTTCTCACTCATGGGCACAGCTTTCATAACTCGCCCAGCTCCTAATGAATAATGGTTGCTGTATGAGATGGGACGTGTGCCATAACTCCCTGTCATTCCACCCAACGCCTCGATATATCTCCACCCGCTGTGGTAAACATGACACCAGGCAGATTACACTCCTTGTACCTCTGTTAAACACTCTGTTATCTGACAAACCACCTGAACAAACGCAATCTTCATGTCTCAAAGGGCAGAGACTCCAACTTTGACTGTCTGTTACAGAGTCACGCCGGCTTAATGTGCTGGAGTAACTCAGCGGGTCAGGCAGCATCTGTGGAGAACATGGATAGGATAGGTCCCTTTTGGCCTTTTTGATGGTCGTATCTGGACTTCTTATAGACCACTGTATCATCAGACATGAATGCCCGGTGTCTGGTCTTCAGAAGAGTGCGGATC
The DNA here is from genome assembly GCA_035221665.1 of Okamejei kenojei. Taxonomy (NCBI): domain Eukaryota; kingdom Metazoa; phylum Chordata; class Chondrichthyes; order Rajiformes; family Rajidae; genus Okamejei; species Okamejei kenojei. The sequence continues at coordinate 42,040,505 of CM069155.1, forward strand.
TCACAGTTGATCCAAGGTTTCTGATTGGGAAACACTCGGAAGGTTTTTGTGGGGATGCAGTCCTCCACACATTTCTTAATGAAGTCTGTATGAAGACCCAGTGGGCCAAAGGGCCTGTCTCCGCGCTGTATCTCTAATACTAAAAACAAAGTTTAAATCATTAAACCGACTTTAACGCTGGGACCTGCCCATCGGTGTTTCAGAGTGGAGATTCAGCCTTCAGGTAGACCTTGTGAAGGTGTCCAGGTGATGAAGTGTTGTGGGGTTTTTATCTCACTTCAAAGATCGGCCGTTATCCCAGAGGAAAGATGACAGTGTTTCTAGTTGAGTTTACATCCATCAGGCTCTTGAACACACTGTCATTGGTTGCGGTAAGGAATTTGGGGGTTTTTTGCACTATGGAGTGGATGAGGAAAGTGGGAGAATATAGAACTAGACCTTAGACGTTACAGAAACAGATGCCTTGGGCCCTCCGACCAGCGATCCCCGCACACTAACACTACCCTACACACACTGGGGACAATTTACAATTTTACCAAACCCAATTAACCTACAAACCTGCACGTCTTTGGGAGGAAACCGCAGCACCCGGAGGTCACGGGGAGAGAGAACGTGCAAACTCTGTACAGACAGCACCCGTGGTCAGTATTGAACCCTAGGTCTCTGGCGCCGTGAGGCAGTAGCTCTACCCGCTGCATCACCCCTGGAGGAGCCAGCAGCATCTGCGGGAGGGATGGACGGGTGAGGTTTTGAGTTGGGACACACACAGGTGGCCGGACATGCTGAGTTCCTCCAGCAGTTTGCATTTTCACCGCTGACTTCATTTGTCTTTCACATTGTGCTTGTGGGACCGTTCACAGTGTTGGAGGAAGTCGGATGTTACTGGGATCCACAAGGGTGATGCCAGGACTCCAGGCTGTGTGCTACAGGGAGAGGTTTGGCAGGCTGGGACTCTGTGGGTAGAGCTGCTGCCTCACAGCACCACACACCCGGGTTCGATCCCGACCTCGGATGCAGTCTGTGTGGAGTTTGCACGTTCTGCCTGTGACCGCGTGGGTTTTCTCCGGATGCTCTGGTTTCCGCCCACGCACCAAAAACGTGCAGGTTTGTAGGTTAATTGGCTTCAGTAAAGATTGTAAATTGTCCCATGTGTGTAGGATAGTGTTAGTGTGCGGGGATCGCTGGTCGGCACGGACTCGGTGGGCCGAAGGGCCTGTTTACGCGCTGTATCTCTAAACTAAACTAAAGGTTGTTGGAGACGTGCGGAACGTGGTCAGTCTGGTCGAGGCGTTGATGTATTTTCACCGGGCTCCACTCTGGTCATTCGGAAGTGGTGCTGACTCAATGATGGTGAATAAATGGGCCAAACGGCCAGCTCTCACTGCTTAACTAAAAGGCACGATTAATCACGCGGGAAGTGGTCCAGGTATAAAACTTACTCTGGAAGAAGGAGATGATTTATCACTTGCATTAAGACTTTTACTTGTTCAAAACTCTGAGATTCAATATCAATGTGTCAGCAGCCATGGAGACACACACATTTTTAAATCAGTTTATTCCAGGGCTGCAGTTAGTCAGTGGGAAGGCGGTGATTTGTGGAATGTATGTCAGATGAAGAGTCTGTAAAACTGTGAGATATCGATCGTTGCAGTGCTGCTAATATTCTGTACCAACTATCAGGCAGCATCTTAAGGCTCAAGTCCCAACAATCCTTCAGCATGGTTTTACACTTCTGTTTTAACATTTTTAACAACCTTCCTGATTTCCGTCCACTTGCAATTACTCTTCCCTGGTGCAAAAATAAGCTGCAGAAACACATCACCGCTCAGTAAAACCCCGACTGGGCTTTAGATTAGTGCAGGAAGGAACTGCCGATGCTGGTTTAAACCAACGCTAGACACAAACATGAGCTGGAGTTACTCAGCGGGTCAGGCAGCATCTGTGGAGAACACGGATAGGTGACGTTTCACAGAGTGCTGGAGTAACTCAGCAGGTCGGGTGTATGGAGGGGGAGGGGGAGAGTGGGGAGGGGAGAGTGGGGAGGGGAGAGTGGGGAGGGGAGAGTGGGGAGGGGGAGAGGTGGAGCTTTTCCATTGATGCATGAATGATCCCAGGAATGAGCGGGTTAACCTATAATGAGCGTTTGTCGGCACTGGGCCTGTACTCGCTAGAGTTTAGAATGAGGGGGGACCTCAGTGAAACGTACAGAATAGCAAAAGGCTTGGATAGAGTGGATGTGGAGAGGATATTTCTACTGGTGGGAGAGTCTAGGACCAGAGGTCACAGCCTCAGAATTACAGGACTTTTAGGAAGGAGATGAGGAGGAGTGTCTTTAGCCAGAGGGTGGTGAATCTGTGGAATTCTTTGCCACAGAAGGCTGTGGAGGCCAAGTCAGTGGATATTTTTAAGGCAGAGATAGATAGATTCATGATTAGCTGTCAGGGGTTATAGGGAGAAGGCAGGAGAATGGGGTTAGGAGGGAGAGATAGCTCAGCCATGATTGAATGTCAGAGTAGACTTGATGGGCCGAATGGCCTAATTCTGCTCCTTTGACTAATGGGCATGAATCCTTTCATGTATGTCTTCTATAAGATGGATGTGGTGATTCTGTGATCTGTGGCACATTCTGTACGAAGGGTCATAAGTGATAAGAGAAGAATTAGGCCGTGACCTCTGGTCCTAGACTCTCCCACTAGTGGAAACATCCGCTCCACATCCACTCTATCCGGGCCTTTCACTATTCTGTAAGTTTCACTGAGGTCCCCCCTCATTCTTCTAAACCCCAGCGAGTACAGGCCCAGCACCGACACACGCTCATCATAGGTTAACCCGCTCATTCCTGGGATCGTTCTAGTAAACCTCCCCTGGACCCGCTCCAGAGCCGGCACACCCTTCCTCAGATATGGGGCCCAAAACTGCTCACAATATTCCAAATGCGGCCTGACCAGCGCCTTATAGAGCCTCAGCGTTACATCCTTACAGTGTGAATGCATACACACACACAAACACGCTGCAATACGATTTACGATCTCCGCAGCTCGGTGTAATCAACGCACGTCCAAGCGATGGAAGCCGCTGCTTTTGTTGATGAATAGGTTAAAGGCAGGAAGAAAGGAAGTTTTAATTAACTTTGTCCCCGCTGATCTGATTACAGCTCGGTGCTGCAATCAAATTGTGTAAGTCAGGGGAAGCAGCTTTTATGAAATGTGTATGGTGCGCGTGAGAGGTTGCTGCGTTCATTATTCTCATGCAGGTCCGGGAATAAATCTTGCTGCTTCTGCCGTAGTGAGCAACGGCAGCTCCCAACACAGCGGGGGAGCAACTGCACATGCTGCGGTCCACCAAATGCTAGAGAATCTGCGGGCCAGGCAGCATCTCTGGAGAGGAGGAGTGGGTGACGATTCTGGCCGAGACACTTCTTCAGACTTGGTTTTTGTTTCTTTATGACTGTTATTATGACAGTTGGCAGATCAATTTCCCTCTCAGGATAATTTAAATAAAGTTCTATCGTATCGGTCTGCCCTCAACCTCTGGCGTTCCAGAGAAACAATAGATAACACGATAATATTCACCTGTTTCATTCTAAACGCACTGCAGAAGGGAAGTCATTGCTGGGGCAGGTACCCAGGACGTGTGGAGCCTGGGCAACAGAGCAGTAGCCAGTCAGAGCCTCAGTAAAGGACTGTCACACTAACACCGTGCGGGGCGGGGAGACAATCCCAAGAACCGCAGATCCCACAGCTCCTGTTCCTCCTGTTCCTCCAGCAGACATTCCTACTCCCATCCCCTTCCTTCCCAGGAGATATTAACCTTCCATCTATGTCCATCCATGGATGCACTGAGTGTGGGAAATCTAACCACTGGCGTCTTCTACAGTGTAGGGGAAAAGTGTCGTTCACCCAGAGTAGGGCAATCGAGAACCAGAGAGCGACCCTGAACTACTATCTACCTCATGGGAGACCCTCGCACTATCCTTGACCGGACTTTGCCGGCTTCACCTTGCACTAAACGTTATTCCCTTACCATGTATCTGTACACTGTAACTGCTCGATTGTAATCATGTGTTGTCTTTCTGCTGACAGGATAGCACACAACAAAAAGCTTTGCACTGTACCTCAGTACACGGGACAATAAACTAAACTGAAACTGGACTGAAGGTTAGAGCAGAAAGATTTAATAGGGGTAATGTTTTCACACAAGGGGTGGTGGGTGTATGGAACGAGCTGCCAGAGGAGGTAGTTGAGGCTGGGACTATCCCAATGTTTAAGAAGCAGTTAGACAGGTACATGGACAGGACAGGTTTGGAGGGATGTGGACCAAACGCGGACAGGTGGCACTCGTGTAGATGGGACATGTTGCATCACGCTATGAGTCTCTGTCCGGTGGACATGGATCTTGCCATCAGTACAACTGAACCATCCTATCAACAACTAGCGAGCGGTCCTGACTGGAGACCCCGGGACTATCTTTGATCGGACTTTCCTGGACTTTACTTTGCACTAAACATTATCTGTTACTTGCGGATAGCCGGGGTTCAAATAAGATGGAGGAACTGAGTGAAATCCAGGTTAGCCGGGAAGTGGTGTTGGGTAAATTGAATGGATTAAAGGCCGATAAATCCCCAGGGCCAGATAGGCTGCATCCCAGAGTACTTAAGGAAGTAGCCCCAGAAATAGTGGATGCATTAGTGATAATTTTTCAAAACTCCTTAGATTCTGGAGTAGTTCCTGAGGATTGGAGGGTGGCTAATGTAACCCCACTTTTAAAAAAAAGAAGGGAGAGAGAAAACGGGGAATTACAGACCAGTTAGTCTAACATCGGTAGTGGGGAAACTGCTAGAGTCAGTTATTAAAGATGGGATAGCAGCACATTTGGAAAGTGGTGAAATCATTAGACAAAGTCAGCATGGATTTACAAAGGGTAGGTAAATCATGTCTGACGAATCTTGTGGAATTTTTCGAGGATGTAACTAGCAGAGTGGATAAGGGAGAACCAGTGGATGTGTTATATCTAGACTTTCAGAAGGCTTTCAACAAGGTCCCATATTAGAGATTAGTATACAAACTTATAGCACACGGTATTGGGGGTTCAGTATTGATGTGGATAGAGAACTGGCTGGCAGACAGGAAGCAAAGGGTAGGAGTAAACGGATCCTTTTCAGAATGGCAGGCAGTGACTAGTGGGGTACCGCAAGGCTCAGTGCTGGGACCCCAGCTATTTACAATATATATTAATGATTTGGACGAGGGAATTGAATGCAACCTCTCCAAGTTTACGGATGACACTAAGCTGGGGGGTAGTGTTAGGTGTGAGGAGGATGCTAGGAGGCTGCAAGGTGACTTGGATGGGCAAAAAACAGGAGGGTAGACTATTATCTGAATGGTGGCCGATTAGGAAAAGGGGAGATGCAGCGAGACCTGGGTGTCATGGTACACCAGTCATTGAAAGTAGGCATGCAGGTGCAGCAGGCAGTGAAGAAAGCGAATGGTATGTTAGCATTCATAGCAAAAGGATTTGAGTACAAGAGCAGGGAGGTTCTACTGCAGTTGTACAGGGTTTTGGTGAGACCACACCTGGAGTATTGTGTACAGTTTTGGTCTCCAAATCTGAGAAAAGACATTCTTGCCATAGCGGGGGTACAGAGAAGGTTCACCAGACTGATTCCTGGGATGTCAGGACTTCCATATGAGGAAAGACTGGATAGACTTGGCTTGTACTCGCTGGAATTTAGAAGACCGAGGGGGATCTTATAGAAACTTCTTAAGGGGTTGGACAGGCAAATACAGGAAGATTGTTCCCGATGTTGGGGAGGTCCAGAACAAGGGGTCACAGTCTAAGGATAAGGGGGAATTCCTTTAGAACCGAGATGAGGATAACGTTTTTCACCCAGAGAGTGGTGAGTCTCTGGAATTCTCTGCCACAGAAGGTAGTTGAGGCCAGTTCATTGGCTATATTTAAGAGGGAGTTAGATGTGGCCCTTGTGGCTAAAGGGATCAGGGGGTATGGAGAGAAGGCAGGTACAGGATACTGAGTTGGATGATCAGCCATGATCCTATTGAATGGCGGTGCAGGCTCGAAGGGCCAAATGGCCTACTCCTGCACCTATTGTCTATGTTTCTATGTTTCTATGTAATCATGTATTGTCTTTCTGCTGACTGGTTCGCACACAACAAAAGGTTTTTCACTGCACCCCGGTACAGGTGACAATGAACTAAACTGCCTGACTCGCTGAGTACTCCAGCATTTTGTGTCTTCTTTTGTAAACCAGATCCTGCAGTTCCTTGTTCCCACATTCCACTGCTCATATTCACCAACCTCCTGTCTAGAATCTTATCGACAGCTGTCTGGCACGGTGGCGCAGCGGGTAGAGCTGCTGCCTCCCAGCACCAGAGACGCGGGTTCAATGCCGACTACGGGTGCTGTCTGTGCGGAGTTTGTAGGTTCTCCCTGTTTTGGTTGTTGCTTATAGGCTTACAATTTTATATTAAAATGCAGCTTAGATCTGTTTGGTCCATTAACTCACAGGCACTTTTTAAGTGCATTTTTTGACTACTTTCCATTCTACCATAGAGATATAAAGTCTATAATAGACTTTATTTATATTTCTATCATTCTACAGACCTTGGCTGGGATCCTGGGGCTCACCAAAATTGTTCCCAATTGGGCCCCGCACCGCCTAAGGCCGTCCCTATGCGTGGGCTTTCTCCGGGTGCTCTGGTTTCCTTCCACACTACAAAGACCGATAGCTTTGTAGGATAATTGGCTGTGATATAAATGTAAATTGTCCCGAGTGTGTGTAGGATAGTGTCAGTGTGCGGGGATCTCTGGTCGGTGCGGACTCCGTGGGCCGAAGGGCCTGTTTCTGCGTTGTATCTCTAAACTAAACTAAATTAAACTTTGCAGATGTTCCATCTGGAGCAGTGGATCCATGCCACCAGATACAAGCTTCAAGATGCGGAGCAGAGCGGAGCTCACGCATCCACACAGATTCCACACACCTATTATTCTTCACAAGTCTGAAGAAGGGTCTCGACCCAAAACGTCACCTATTCCTTCGCTCCACAGATGCTGCCCCACCCGCTGAGTTCCTCCAGCATTTTTGTCGACCTTCGATTTGTCCAGCATCTGCAGTTGTTTCTTAAACATTCTTTACCAGGCGTGCTGTTTGCACGCAGAGTATTTGTGTGTCTGCAGCGATGATGATATCATTCCCCACTCTTCATCATCTGCCAACGTTTGTTCTGTTGGTCAGCGTTGGCACATGGATGGGCAAACTGTGGACTGGGGAATTATTTCTGGAGCCTCAGATCTTGACGATGAAATATAGACGCTGGGGAAATGACGGGAATGCACATTGTGTTGGCAGAGAGTTTAAAAGGAGCGATCTAGTTAAAGCAGAACATGGCGCCACACAGGAAGGTATTAGTAAGCCAAGTGTGTCTGAATCCAATTAATGCTGATGCAATGGCATCGAGTAAATCTTCCAGTGGAACTGTGATTTGTGGAGCTGACAGTTTCAGTGCTGACGAAGGCAGAGTCTCTCTCTGGTGGTCGTACATCTTGCAAGCAGTGGTGGACCGCAGCCAAGGGTCGAACCCAGATACAGACCACGTCACCCACCCCTTCTCTGCACTGATGCTGCCTGACCCGCTGAGTTGCTCCAGCACTCTGTGAAACGTCACCTATCCATGTTCTCCACAGATGCTGCCTGACCCGCTGAGTTACTCCAGCACTCTGTGAAACGTCACCTATCCATGTTCTCCACAGATGCTGCCTGACCCGCTGAGTTACTCCAGCACTCTGTGAAACGTCACCTATCCATGTTCTCCACAGATGCTGCCTGACCCGCTGAGTTACTCCAGCACTCTGGGTCTTTTTCTGGGAGAGAGCTGGGAAGTGTTTCCTGCATATCCGGACATTCCCAAAGTAAATGAATCATCATGAATTATTTCAGGTGCTTTGCCGAATATTCCCTCTCTGTCGAAGCACTCATTTACCAAGCTGTTTTAAAAAAATAAATTGTTAAATCTCCTCTTTAGCTGACCCTGTGACCCTGACCATGGCACACAGCCTGGCAATTATCCCCACAAAGGCTGGAGATTAAAACCTCTCTAAATATTAATGTCCCATCTTTGTATTATATCTGGGTCCCTTTTAACATCCTCCCCCCCCTCCCACCGAGAAATCTCACAGCAACTCGGATCTGTAACTCTTCTGTTTCGTAAAGGCAAAAACAAACCGCGGTAATTGCGTCCTTTGGGAGACAGAGTTCAAATGAGCTGAGAGGGAAACGAATAAATTATAACAGAGAAATTCAGCTGTGCTGGACAGATTTGGTTTAGTTTAATTTAGAGACACAGCGGAGAAACAGACCCCTCGGCCCACCGAGCCTGCACCGCCCGGCGATCCCCCCACACTAACACTACCTACACACCAGGACAATTTACATTTACACCAAGCCAATTAACCTACAAACCTGCACGTCTTTGGAGTTTGGGAAATCTTGGAGAAAACCCACGCAGGTCACGGGGAGAACGTGCAAACTCCGTACAGACAGCACCTGTAGTTGGGATCAAACCCGGGTCTCCGGCGCTGCAACTGCCGCTGAGCCCCGTGTCGCCCCTGGTGAAGCCGGCAGTTAACACAAGCCATTTAACAGAAAGCATAGACGGGGGGGGAGATTAAATTGGAACCTGAGGGCCAATATCTTCACACAGAGGGTGGTGGGTGTGGAACAGGCTGCCCGAGGAGGTAGTTGAGAATGGGGCTATAACAATGTTTATAAGACACATGGGCAGGTACATGGACAGGACAGGTTTGGATACGGGCCAAACGCGGGCAGGTGGGACTAGTGTAGCTGGGACATGTTGGCCGGTGTGGGCAAGTTGGGCTGAAGGGCCTGTTTCCACGCTGTGTGACTACGGCTTAGTGTGGTCCTTGCCCGTCTACAGGGAGCGGTTGAGCAGGATAGGGCTATAGTCCCTGGAGCGCTGGAGGATGAGGGGTGATCTTATGGAGGTGTATAAAATATGAGTGGAATAGATTGGGTAGATGCACAGAGTCTTTTACCCAGAGCAGGGCAATCAAGAACCAGAGGACATGGGTTTAAGGTGAAGGGGAAAAGATTCAATAGGAACCGGAGGGGCAACTCTCCCACACAGAGGGTGGTGGGTGTGTGGAACGATCTGCTGGAGGAGGTAGTTGAGGCAGCTTTTAAGAGACATTTGGACAGGTACATGGATAGGACAGGTACAGAGGGATACGGGCCAAACACGGGCAAGTGGGACTAGTGTAGACGGGGCATGTTGGTCGGGGTGGGACTAGTGTAGCTGGGGCATGTTTGTCGGGGTGGGACTAGTGTAGACGGGGCATGTTGGGCGGGGGGTGTGGACTAGTGTAGACGGGGGCATGTTGGTCGGGGGGTGGGACTAGTGTAGACGGGGCATGTTGGTCGGGGTGGGACTAGTGTAGACGGGGCATGTTGGTCGGGGTGGGACTAGTGTAGACGGGGCATGTTGGTCGGGCTGGGACTAGTGTAGACGGGGCATGTTGGTCGGGGTGGGACTATGGTGTGTTGGTCGGTGGGGTGTAGACAAAAAACAATGTTGGGGGAGGACGAGTGTAAGCTGTGGTGGGGCATGTTCGGGGGTGGGACTAGTGTAGACGGGGCATGTTGGTGGACTAGTGTAGATGGGCTGGGGGGGTGTAGTGACTAGTGTACTGGGGCATGTTGGTCGGGGTGGGACTAGTGTAAGACTGGGCAATGTTGGTCGGGGTGGGACTAGGTAGCTGGGGGCATTTGGTGGGGTGACGGGGTGTGGACTAGTGTAGACGGGGCAAGTTGGGGGCATGTTGGTCGGGGTGGGACTAGTGTAGATGGGGCATGTTGGTCCGGGGTGGGACTAGTGTGAATGGGGCATGTTGGTCGGGTGGGACAAGTGTAGATGGGGCATGTTGGTCGGGGTGGGACTAGTGTAGACGGGCATGTTGTCGGGCTGGGACTAGTGTAGACGGGGCATGTTGGTCGGGGTTGGGTCTAGTGTTAGACGGGGCTGTTGGTCGGGGTGGGACTATGTGTAGAAGGGGCAATGTTGGTCGGGGTGGGACTAGTGTAGATGGGGCATGTTGGTCGGGGTGGGACTAGTGTAGATGGGGCTAGAGATGTGGGGTCACCCCACATGGGACTGGTCCACTGGGTCGGGTGTGGTGTGGACTAGTAGAGTCGGGCATGGGGTCGGGTCGGGACTAGTGTAGAGGGGCATGTTGGTCGGGGTGGGACTAGTGTAGACTACTGTGTAGATGGGCATGTTGTCGACTAGTGTAGCGGGGCATGTTGGGGCGGGCTGTGTTACTAGTGTCATGTTGGTCGGGGTGGGACTAGTGTAGACGGGGCATGTTGGTCGGGGTGGCTGGGACTAGTGTAGAGGGGCATGTTGGTCAGGGTGGGAACTGTGTTGTTGTCGGGGTGGGACTAGTGTAGATGGGGCATGTTGGTGGTGTAGACGGACAGTGTAGACAGGGGCATGTTGGTCGGGCACTGTGTAGTCGGGGTGGGTGGACAGTGTTGGGTCATGTTGGTCGGGGTGGGACTAGTGTTAAGATGGGGCATGTTGGGGGTGGGGACGTGGTAGAGCTTGATGTTGTACTTGGACTAGTGTAGACGGGGCATGGGGGCATGTTGGGGGTGTGGGACTCTAGGGGTTGGTGTTGGACTAGTGTAGATGGGGCATGTTGGTCGGGGTGGTACTAGTGTAGATGGGGCATGGGGCTTGTTTGTTGTCGGGGTGGGACTAGTGTAGATGGGGCATGTTGGTCGGGTGGGAGGGTGTTAGGGGCATGTTGGTCGGGGTGGGACTAGTGTAGACGTGTTGGGACATGTTGGTCGGGGTGGGACTAGTGTAGATGGGGCATGTTGGTCGGGGTGGGATAGTGTAGACGTGGGTGGGGTGGGACTAGTGTAGACGGGGCATGTTGGCCGGGGTGGGACTAGTGTAGATGGGGCATGTTGGTCGGGGTTGGACTAGTGTAGATGGGGCGATGATAATTTGGTCTGTTCCCGAGCTGGATGACTCTCGGAGACTAATTAACATTCCCATTGTTTATTGTTTTTCCTTGCCTCCAGCAAACCTTGAGAATTCCCGCGGCAATCTATAAACAAGTCGGGGGGGTGGGTGCTAACCTCTCGTAGCGGTGGAGAGACCAGGGCTCTGTGCAGGTGCTGCAGTCCCTCCCTGGTCACCACTGGAGAATGAAAATCACAGAGATCCCACTGATGTGGGGCAGATGTCACCCAGATGTGACTCACACCTGCCTCAATGTGACCCATATTGCCCAGATGTGACCCACACCTGTCCAGATGTGACCCACACCTGTCCAGATGTGACTCACGCCTGCCCAGATGCAATGTGCAACCAGTCCTTTGCCCATCAGAAAAAGACACAAATATGAGGCTTGGACTGAGTGGATGTGGAGAGGATGTTTCCACTAGTGGGAGAGTCTAGGACCAGAGGTCACAGCCTCAGAATTAGATGTTCCTTTAGGAAGGAGATGAGGAGGAATTTCTTTAGTCAGAGGGCGGTGAATCTGTGGAATTCTTTGCCACAGACGGCTGTGGAGGCCAAGTCAGTGGGTATATTTAAGGCGGAGATAGAGAGATTCTTGATCAGTGCGGGTGTCAGGGGTTATCTGGAGCCAGTTGTTCAATTACTGTAATAAACATGTTGCATCAGCATTTTAAATACAAGGAGAAACGCCCAGTTGCCAAACAGATGGAGGTCGCATCAGATTGAATGTTGATTTTTGGCAGGGTTGCTGCAGTGGGCAGAGCACATTGGCCGAGATCTCTCTGGAGAAGGCATGGGTCTACAGATAACAGCAGCCCGTCTACGTCTCAGACTTTAGAGACAGCGCGGAAACAGGCCCTTCGGCCCACCGGGTCCGCACCGACCAGCGATCCCTGTCACTAACACTATCCTACACACACCAGGGACATTGGAGGGGGAGGGGTCACGTCAGGCAGAGGAGATCAGTTTAACTTGGCATCATGTCCCCAGGTTTCCCACTGCTATCAGACTCCTGAAGCAGACACTTCCAGAGGTGCCAACAGCCCTTGCTCTGCACCACACATCCCCATGCACCACTTCAGATAGCTCGACCATCTTTCAGAATTAAAGGACATTCCTGTAGGAAGGAGATGAGGAGGAGTTTCTTTAGTCAGAGGGTGGTGAATCTGTGGAATTCTTTGCCACAGACGGCTGTGGAGGCCACAGAGAGATAGATAGATTCTTGATTAGTGCGGGTGTCAGAGGTTATGGGGAGAAACAGGAGAATGGGGTTAGGCGGGAGAGATAGATCAGCCATGATTGAATGGCGGAGTAGACTTGATGGGTCGAATGGCCTAATTCTACTCCTATCACCTATGACCTTATGACCTTATGCCCCAGCTACACTAGTCCCACCTGCCCGCGTTTGGCCCTTATCCCTCTACACCTGTCCTCTACACCTGTCCTCTACACCTGTCCTGTACACCTGTCCTCTACACATGTCCACTACACCTGTCCTGTACACCTGTCCTGTCCACCTGTCCTCTACACCTGTCCACTACACCTGTCCTCTACACCTGTCCTGCCCACATACCTACCCAAATGCCCTTTAGATGTTGCTCCAGTTCCTGCCTCAACGAGCTCGTTCCTTCAGCTTCATGGAATGTCATCACACTCTGGAACATGTGACAATAACTAATCTCACCTCATTGTCCAGCCTTGCTATTCTCTTTCCTACAGATTCCTGTATCTGCCACTCCTTGTGCCTCAAAGTTCACTTTAGTTGAGTTTATTGTCACGTGTACGGAGGAACAGTGAAGAGCTTTTTTGTTGCGTGCTATCCAGTCAGCAGAAAGTCAACACATAATTGCAATCGAGCCATCCACAGTGTACAGATACAGGATAAGGGAATAGCGTTTAGTGCACGGGAAAGCCAGCAAAGATCCAAAACAATAGACAATAGACAATAGGTGCAGGAAGAGGCCATTCGGCCGTTCGAGCCAACACCACCATTCAATGTGATCATGGCTGATCAACCCCAATCAGTACCCGGTTCCTGCCTTCTCCCCATATCCCCTGACTCCGCTATCTTTAAGACCCCTATCTAGCTCTCTCTTGAAAGTATCCAGAGAACCGGCCTCCACCGCCCTCTGAGGCAGAGAATTCCACAGACTCACAACTTGTGTGAAAAAGTGTTTCCTCATCTCCGTTCTAAATGGCTTACCCTTAAAGTGTGGCCCCTGGTTCTGGACTCCTCCAAACGTCACCTACACATGTGTACGTAGGAACTGCAGATGCTGGTTTAAACCGAAGATAGACACAGAGTGCAGGAGGAACTAGCGGGACAGGCAGCATCTGTGGAGAGAAGGAATGGGTGACGTGTCGGGTCGAGACCCTTCCTCACACACCAGCTGTCCACATTCTCCAGAGTCGCTCCACTATTGCAAGCAGCAAGATCGTGAACAAGTTTGGGCAGTCGGGTGTTTCACTTTGTTCACAGGACTAAACTTTTCAATGCCACGAGCGTTGGTCAAGGTAAACAGCGCTGGATTTGGGATCAATACTTTAAGCAACATTTGCGAAGCAATAAAGAGCTTCCATCTAATGGATAAGATTGGTTTTATCGATGTGTTGGACATCGCACATTCAGTGTTTCTCCTTCCCATTCATCACCTGTCAGGAACAGCTTCTTCCCTGTTGTTATCAGGCTTCTACACGCCCACCCATTAGTACTGAGTCTGAAGAGGGGTCTCGACCCGAAACATCACCCATTCCATCTCTGCACAGATGCTGCCTGTCCCTTGGCGATGTTATGAGCGACGACTGGCGTCAGTGAGTGACGCCTAAACACCGTCAAGTAGCACGACAGGAAGTGACACAGCCGCGTGAAGATACGACACTCCGCGCCACCATGTGTCACCATACGGCAGCAGAGGACAGCGCCCGTGACATCACAGCCGTCAAGCGGTGTTAATGTACGGCCACCCGCGACACGATACGGCAAAATGCGACAGGTTGCGTCATCTGGGGCGCGTGACGTCATTTGATCACCCAGCTTCCCGATAAACCATGACGCACAGTGTCGCACGATGACGCACGGTGAATAAATTAGCATAGGCAATGCTCGCGCGTCTCCACGCGTCTCCCGTGCGTCATCGTGCATCATCGTGCCAAAGGGCACACAATATGAGACACGCAGATGTCGCGCGAGGAATTTGAACATTCCAAAATCCTGGGGCGGCAGCGAGACACCGCGCGTCACGACCCGACCCCGACCCGACCCCGACCACGACCCCACCCCGACCCGACCCCAACCCCCCCCACCACGACCCCGACCCGACCCCCCGACCCCGACACGACCCGACCCCCCGACCCGACCCGACCCCGACCCGACCCGACCCCGACCACGACCCGACCCCCCGACCGCGACCGACCCGCCGACCCGACCGACCCCATACGACCCCATCCGACCCCCCCCGAACCCGACCACCAAGACCCCACCACGACCCGACCCGACCCGACCCCGACCCCGACCAACCCCGACCCAGACCCGACCCGACCCCCGACCCCGACCCCGACCCCCCGACCCCGACCCGACCTTCCGACCCCCCCGACCACCACGACCCCCCCGACCCGACCCCGACCCCGACCCGACCCCGACCCACCCCGACCCGACCACCATCCGACCCCGACCCGACCCCCGACCCCCGACCCCGACCAACCCAACCCCGACCCGACCCACCACCCGACCCCCATCCCGACCACCATCCGACCCCGACCCCGACCGACCCGACCCGACCCACCACGACCCCACCACGACCCGACCACGACCACGACCCGACCCGACCCCGACCCGACCCGACCCGACCCGACCCCGACCCCGACCACCCCGACCCCCGACCCGACCGACCCCGACCCGACCACGACCCACCACGACCGACCCGACCCGACCACGACCGACCCGACGACCACGACCCGACCCGACCCCGACCCGACCACCCCCCCGGACCCGACCCGCCCCGACCCGACCCGACCACGACCCGACCCGACGACCCGACCCCGACCCCGACCACGACCCGACCGACGACCCCGACCACGACCCGACCCGAACCCACCCGACCACGACCCCACCACCACGACCCGACCCCACGACCAACCGAACCCGACCCCGACCCGACCCCGACCCCGACCACGACCCGACCCGACCCGACCACGACCCCACCACGACCCACCACGACCCGACCCGACCCGACCCCGACCCGACCCGACGACCCCGACCACGACCCGACCACGACCCCGACCCCGACCCCGACCCGACCCCGACCCGACCCCGACCCGACCACGACCCACCACGACCCGACGACCCGACCCCACCCGACCACCGACCCGACCCCGACCCGACCCCGACGACCCGACCGACCCCCGACCCCGACCACCCCCCGACCCTACCGACCCCGACCCCGACGACCCGACGACCACGACCCGACCCCGACCCGACCCGACCGACCCGATCCGACCCGACCCGACCCCGACCCGACCCCCCGACCCGACCACCCCCCCAACACGACCCCGACCCGACCACGACCGACCCGACGACCCGGAGACCCGACCCCGACGGACCACCGACCCCGAACCCCCCACGGACCACCGACCCCGACACCGATGACCCCACCCCGAACCCGACCCGACCGACCACGACCGACCGACCCCGACCCGACCCCCACCCCCGACCCGACACCGACCCCCGACCCGACTACCGACAGACCCATGGGACCCCACCACGACCCCACCACGACCCCACCACGACCCCACCACGACGCCACAACCTCTTTTCAGGCTGTCGCCTAAATTGTTGCCCAAGTGGGTCAGGGCCTTAAGACTTGTCCCTGTCCCACTCTGGTCATTCCGTCTTCACCACCGCTGGACCCACCCTTAATGACATTTCTTTCAGTCTGAGGAAGGGTCCCGACCCGAAGCGTCAACTGTCCATTCCCTCCACAGATGCTGCCTGACCCACTGAATTCCTCCAGCACTTTGTGTCTTTGCTTAAGATTCCAACACCTGCAGTTCCTGCATCTCTCGCCTCTCTCTCCGTTGCTGTTTATGGGCTCTCGATGTGTGGATGCTGGAAAACTCAACACCCTAAATAGCCACATTGATTACACTTCACGGGGCAAGTCACTGCCAAAGATGGACTCTGTTTCTCGTCCACTCGATCAACTCTGGTGTGCAAACGTGGTCATTTTTCTACAGCCGCGCTGGAGAGAGCGTTTTATCGGGATGCATCACAGCACGGTTTGGGAACAGCTCCATCCAAGACCCGCAAGAAATCGCAGCGAATTGCGGACGCAGCCCAGACCATCACACAAACCAACCGAAGATAGACACAAAATGACAATAGACAATAGGTGCAGGAGGAGGCCATTCGGCCCTTCGAGCCAGCATCGCCATTCAATGTGATCATGGCTAATCATCCCCAATCAGTACCCCGTTCCTGCCTTCTCCCCATATCCCCTGAATCCGCTATTTTCTAAGAGCTCTATCTAGCTCTCTCTTGAAAGCATCCAGAGAACCGGCCTCCACCGCCCTCTGAGGCAGAGAATTCCACAGACTCACAACTCTCTGTGAGGAAAAAGTGTTTCCTCGTCTCCGTTCTAAATGGCTTACCCCTTATTCTTAAACTGTGGCCCCTGATTCTGGACTCCCCCAAACAGATAAAATGTAGTCGGAGACAGTCAGACTGGCGGGAGAACTGGGAAGGGGGAGAGGATGTAGAGAGAAGGAATGTTCACACCGCTGGGGTGTGAGCTGCCTAAGTGAAATATGAGGTGCTGCTCCTCCAATGTGCGCTGGGCCTCACTCTGACAATGGAGGAGGCCCAGGACAGAAAGGTCAGTGTGGGAATGGGAGGGGGAGTTGAGCAACATCCCAGCGTTATGAATATTCACCTGTAACTTAAAGTAACCCTTGGCCGCAGATGCTGGTTTAAACCGAAAACAGTCACAAAAAGTTGGAGTAACTCAGCGGGACTGGCAGCCTCTCTGCCAGCGGGACTGGCAGAGAAGGGATAGGTGACATTTCGGGTCTGAAGAAGGGTCACCCATTCCTTCTCTCCAGAGATGCTGCCTGTCCCGCTGAGTTACTCCAGCATTTTGTGTCTGTTTTCTGGACTGGTGTGTTCTACGTAGCTCCGGGAAGCGGTAAATGCAGGAGTTTGGGAGCGTTGGGAATAACAAGGCGACAGGAAAGTGCTACATCAGCAAAGGAGAATTCTAACGAGGATGGAATTATTTACCCAGGGGGCTACAAACACGGCTCACAACTGTCTCAGCCGACTTTAGCCTCCTGCAGCAATGATTTATGCCTTTGTCCCACATCCTCCGTGCTTTTCAATTCTATGCTGGGCTTCCAAAGGGAAGTCATCGCCTAGTCTGGCCACCTCCTGAAATCCAAGATTCTTCACCAAGGACTGAAGAAGGGCCTCGACCTAAAAAGTCACCTATCCATGTTCTCCACAGATGCTGCCTGACCCGCTGAGTTACTCCAGCACTCTGTGTCTCGCCCTCACCTTCTACCCCATTAACCAGTGGATGGATGTGTTTACAGGAATTACATAAAAACATAGACATAGAAACATAGAAAATAGGTGCAGGAGGAGGCCATTCGGCCCTTCGAGCCAGCACCGCCATTCATTGTGGTCATGGCTGATCGTCCGCTATCAATAACCCGTGCCTGGGTTATAGCCCCTAGAGCTGTATCTAACTCTCTCTTAAATCCATCCAGTGATCTGGCCTCCACTGCCCTCTATGGCAGGGAATTCCATAAATTCACAACTGTTCGGGTAAAAAAGGTTTTTCTCACCTCAGTCTTAAATGACCTCCCCTTTATTCTAAGACTGTGGCCCCTGGTTCTAGACTCACCCAACATTGGGAACATTTTTCCTGCTTCTAGCTTGTCCAGTCCTTTTATAATTTTATATGTTTCTATAATTTTTATATGTTTCCCCCTCATCCTTCTAAACGCGAGTGAATACAAGCCTAGTCTTTTCAATCTTTCCTCATATGACAGTCCCGCCATCCCAGGGATCAATCTCGTGAACCTACGCTGCACTGCCTCAATCACAAGGATGTCCTTCCTCAAATTAGGAGACCAAAACTGTACACAATACTCCAGATGTGGTCTCACCAGAGCCCTATACAACTGCAGAAGAACCTCTTCACTCCTGTACTGAAATCGTCTTGTTATGAAGGCCAACATTCCATTAGCTTTCTTACACTGCCTGCTGTACCTGCACGCCAACTTTCAGTGACCGGTGTACAAGGACACCCAGGTCTCACTGTACCTCCCCTTACCTAACCCATAAAAACCCCGTTGAGATAATAATCTGCCCCCTTGTTTTTGCCGCCAAAAGTGGATAACCTCACATTTATCTATATTATACTGCATCTGCCACGCATATCTGCCCACTTACTCAAATCTGTCCAGGTCACCCTGCAACCTCCTAACATCCTCTTCACAGGTTTCACACTGCCACCCAGCTTTGTGTCATCCACAAACTTGCTAGTGTGTTGCTCCTAATTCCCTCTTCCAAATCATTAATATATACGGTAAACAGTTGGGGCCCCAACACCGAGCCTTGCGGCGCTCCACTCGCCACTGCCTGCCATTCTGAAAAGGACCCGTTCACTCCTACTCTTTGCTTCCGGTCTGCCAACCAATTTTCTATTCATGTCAACACCCTACCCCCAATACCACGTGCTCTAATTTTAGTCACCAGTCTCCCGTGCGGGACCTTATCAAAGGCTTTCTGAAAGTCTAGATATACTACATCCACTGGCACCCCTTCATCCATTTTACTTGTCACATCCTCAATAAATTCCAGAAGATTGGTCAAGCATGACTTCCCTTTCTTAAATCCATGTTGATTTGGACTAATCCTTTTACTGCTATCCAAATGCTCCATTATTACCTCTTTAATAATTGACTCCAGCATCTTTCCCACCACCGAAGTCAGGCTAACTGGTCTGTAATTCCCCGTTTTCTCTCTCGCTCCTTTCTTGAAAAGTGGGATAACATTAGCTATCCTCCAATCCACAGGGACTGATCCTGAATCTATTGAACATTGGAAAATGATCACCAATGCGTCCACTATTTCTAGAGCCACCTCCCTGAGGACCCTGGGATGCAGACCATCAGGCCCTGGGGATTTATCATCCTTCAGTCCCATTAGCCTACCCAATACTATTTCTCGCCTAATGAAAATGTATTTGTTCCTCTACCCCCTTAGATCCTCTGTCCTCCAGTACATCTTGGAGATTGTTTGTGTCTTCCTTAGTGAAGACAGATCTGAAGTACCAGTTCAACTCTTCTGCCATTTCCTTGTTGCCCATAATTATTTCACCCGTGTCTGCCTTCAAGGGACCCACATATAACTTTGCTACTCTTTTTCCCTTAACATATCTAAAGAAGCTTTTACTGTCCTTCTTTATATTCCTGGCCAGCTTCCCCTCGTACTTCATCTTTTCACCCCGTATTGCCCGTTTTGTTTCCTTCTGTTGTCCTATGAAAGTTCCCCAATCCTCTGGCTTCCAGCTACTCTTTGCTGTGTCATACAACTTTTCTTTTAGCTTTATTCTATCCCGAACTTCTCTTGTCAGCCACGGTTGCCTCCTGACAAGAGAGTTACAGTTAGTTTGCAGATACATGAAGCTCGGGGTTATGGACAGTGGAGAACGTGGTCAAGGGGATGTTAGTGAAGAGTTGAGATAGGCAGATGGAACACCGGAGATTGAGGGGAGACCTGATACAGGTTTATAAAATGATGAGAGGCGTAGAGAGGGTAGACAGTCAGAACCTTTACCCCAGGGTGGGAATGTCAAAGACTAGAGGGCGCAGCTTTAAGGTGAGGGGCAAAGTTTAAAGGAGATGTGTGGGGCAGGTTTTTTTCCACAGAGGGTGGTGGGTGCCTGGAACGCGCTGCCAGGGGTGGGGGTGGGGGCAGATACGATAGTGGCGTTTAAGAGGCTTTTAGACAGGCACATGGATATGGAAGCGGAGGAGATTAGTTGAACTTGGCATCTTGTCTAGCATGTACATTGTGGGCCAAAGGGCCTGTTCTGTGCTGTACTAGGTTCAGTGTTCAGTCAGACTGATCCTCCATAGTCTCATTGGTTTTAATCTGAGTTGATAAAGTCAGATTGCTTTCTTTATGGGATTACCATGTTCATAAGTGATAGCAGCAGAATTAGGCCATTCGGCCCATCAAGTCTCCTCCGCCATTCAATCATGGCTGATCTTTCTCTCCCTCCTAACCCCATTCTCCAGCCTTCTCCCCACAACCACTGACACCCGCACTAATCAAGAATCTATCTATCTCTGCCTTAAAAATATCCACTTTGGCCTCCACAGCCGTCTGTGGCAAAGAATTCCACAGATTCACCGCCCTCTTGCCATAAGTTGCCCCACACATCTCCTTTAAACATTTCCCCTCTCACCTCAAAGCTATAGAACATAGAAACTTAGACAATAGGTGCAGGAGTAGGTCATTCGGCCCTTCAAGCCAGCACTGCCATTCAATGTGATCACGGCTGATCATCCAGAATCAGTTCCCCGTTCCTGCTTACTCCCCATATCCCCTGATTCCGTTAGCCCTAAGAGCTAAATCTAACTCTGTCTTGAAAACATCCAGTGAATCGGCCTCCACTGCCTTCTGTGGCAGAGAATTCCACAGATTCACAACTCTCTGGGTGCTAACGTTTTTCCTCATCTCAGTCCTGTGCCCTCTGGTCTTTGACATTTCCACCTTGATGTAAAAGGCTCAGACTGTCTACCCTATCTAGGCCTGTCATCATTAGATCGTAGATTTTAAGAGGGAACTGCAGATGCTGGAAAATCGAAGGTAGACAAAAATGCTGGAGAAACTCAGCGGGTGCGGCAGCATCTATGGAGCGAAGGAAATAGGCGACGTTTCGGGCTGAAACCCTTCTTCAGACAAGATCGTAGTTTCCCTGGATTATGGATCTGCCCTTGATGACTGACCCAGTGAGATAAACAGAGTGATGATGGTGACCCATGGTGACTCACTGGCTCTCCACGGAAGAAGCCTCCAGATAGCCCTTTGATCTGTGTCTAACCCGGCTGCCATTATTGCTCACACTGTAATGAAGTCAGTGATGACACGGATCTTAATGAGCTCAGGCTCGGTATTCATCAAAAGATTCACACCACCTCAAAGCTTCAAGGGCCAATTAATTCTCAATGAAGAGATTGGAAATAAAATGCCTGACTCACGCAGGCCGCAGGCTTCCCTGAGCAGCCGCGTGTGGGTGGAGAGGGAGGGGTGGGGGGGGTGGAGAGAGGGGGGGGAGGGTGGAGGGGTGTAGAGGGGTGGAGTAGGGGTGGAGAGAGAGGGTGGAGAGAGGGGTGGAGAGAGGGGGGGGAGGGTGGGAGGTGGATGGTGTAGAGGGGTGGAGAGGGGTGGAGAGAGTGGAGAGAGTGGTGGAGAGAGGGGGGGAAGGTGGAGGGTGGAGGGGTGTTGAGGGGTGGAGAGCTGGTGGAGAGGGGGGGGTGGAGTGTAAGAGGGGTGGATAGGGGTGTAGAGGGCCATTCAATGTGGAGAGGGGGGGGAATGAGGGTGGAGGGGTGTAGAGGGGTGGAGTGGGGTGGAGAGGGGTGGAGATGGGGGGGGGGTGGGGGAGGGGTGTAGAGAGGGTACTCTTTTATTCTCGGAGATGGGGGGGATGGTGGAGGGGGGTGGGGGGGCTGCAACAGCAGCTTTTCACAGATCAATAGATTCTTGATGTGTAGATACATAGACAATAGGTGCAGGAGGAGGCCATTCGGCCCTTCGAGCCTGCACTGCCATTCAATATGATCATGGCTGATCATCCAACACAGTTATCCCGTACCTGCCTTCTCTCCATACCCTCTGATCCCCTTAGCCACAAGGGCCACATCTAACTCCCTCTTAAATATAGCCAATGAACTGGCCTCAACTACCTTCTGTGGCAGAGAATTCCACAGATTCACCACTCTCTGTGTGAAAAACGATTTTCTCATCTCGGTCCTAAAAGACTTCCCCCTTATCCTTAAACTGTGACCCCTTGTCCTGGACTTCCCCAACATCGGGAACAATCTTCCTGCGTCTAGCCTGTCCAACCCCTTAAGAATTTTGTAAGTTTCTATAAGATCCCCTCTCAATCTTCTAAATTCTACCGAGTACAAGCCAAGTCTATCCAGTCTTTCCTCATATGACATCCTAGGAATCAGTCTGGTGAACCTTCTCTGTGCCCCCTCTATGGCAAGAATGTCTTTCCTCAGATTTAGAGACCCAAACTGTACGTAATACTCCAGGTATGGTCTCGCCAAAACCCTAGACAACTGCAGTAGAACCTCCCTGCTCCTATACTCAAATCCTTTTGCTATGAATGCTAACATACCATTCGCTTTCTTCACTGCCTGCTGCACCTGCATGCCTACTTTCAATGACTGGTGTACCATGACATCCAGGTCTTGTTGCATCTCCCCTTTTCCTAATCTGCCACCATTCAGATAATAGTCTACCCTCCTGTTTTTGCCAACAAAGTGGATAACCTCACATGTATCCACATTATACTGCATCTGCCATGCATTTGCCCACTCACCCAGCCCATCCAAGCCTCCTAGCATCCTCCTCACAGCTAACACTGCCCCCCAGCTTAGTGTCACCCGCAAACTTGGAGATATTGCCTTCAATTCCCTCGTCCAAATCATTAATATATAAGTAAATAGCTGGGGTCCCAGCACTGAGCCTTGCGGTACCCCACTAGTCACTGCCTGCCATTCTGAAAAGGACCCGTTTACTCCTACCCTTTGCTTTTCTGTCTGCCAGCCAGTTCTCTATCCACATCAATACTGAACCACCAATACCGTATGCTTTAAGTTTGTATACTAATCTCTTATGTGGGACCTTGTCGAAAGCCTTCTGAAAGTCCAGATAATAACACATCCAGGTATTTTCCTTATCCACGCTACTAGTTACATCCTCAAAAAATTCAAGAAGATTCGTCGACATGATGTACCTTTCGTAATCCATGGGAATTTGTCAATGATTTCACCACTTCCAAATGTGCTGCTATCCATTCTTTAAAACGGACTCTAGCAGTTTTCCCCACTACCGATGTTAGACTAACTGGTCTGGTAATTCCGTTCTTCTCTATACCCTCCTTTTTTAAAAGTGGGGTTACCATTAGCCCCCTCCAATCTAGGAACGACTCCTAATCAAAGGAGTTATCATAATGATCCACACTTTTGTGGCTACTTCTTGAGTACTCTGGGATGAGCCTATCTGGCCTGGGGATTAATGCCTTTATTTCCATTCAAATCTGTACCCCAACACCACTTCCCGGCTAACTGGGATTCAATCAGTTCCTCACTTATTTGACCCCCGTTCCCCTGCTATTTCCGGCAGATTATTTATTGTCTTCCTTAGTGAAGACAGAACCAAAGTAGTTATTCAATTGGACTTACATGTCCATAGTTCCCCGAGATCATTCACTGTTTAGGACCCTACTTTTGTTTAACTAACCTCTTTCTCTTCACAAATTATAAAAACTTTTGCAGTCGTTTTTATGTTTCCTTGCCAGTTTCTTTCATAATCTATTTTTCCTTTCTAATTAAGCCTTTGTCCTACTCTGTGGACTTGAAATCTCTCCAGTCCTCTGGTAGGCTGCTTTTTCTGGCTAATTGCATTGCTTCATCTTTTGTTTTGATACTATCCATGATTTCACTTGTTATCCACGGATGTTCTACCCTTCCATGGTTTTATTCTTTTGCCAATACTGGGATGAACAATTGTTGTAGTTCATCATGCAGTCTTTAATTACCTTCCATTGCACATCCACTGTCAACCCTTTAAGAATCACTTGCCAGTCAATCTTGGCCAATTCACTTCTCATACCTTAAAAAGTTACCTTTGTATTAAGTCAGAACCCTTGTTACTGAATTAACTATGTCACTCTCCATTCCAATGAAGAACCTCAACCATATTTATGGGCACTCTTGCCCAAGGAGTCACGTATAACATGACGCAACACTAACCTTCTCATTATCAATCACCCAGTCTTAGAATAGCCTGGCTTTCTCGTTGGTTCCTCTACATGTTGGTTTAGAAAACTAGCCGCATACATTCAAGAAATCCTCTTCCTCGCACCCCTGCCCATTTGATTTCACCCAATCTATATGTAGATTTGAAGTCACCTTATAACTGTTTTACCTGTTGCACGCATTCTAATTTCTGCGTTGATGCCATCCCCAACTCCACTACTCCTGTTTTAGGTGGCCTGTACACAACACCCACTAGCGTTTTGCCCTTGGAGTTTCGCAGCTATACCCATATCGATTCACCTTATCGAAAATAGATGGAGGGTTCACGGTGCCTACAGCAGAGTGGAGCGCGGAGTCCCGGGTTCATCCTGACTTACGGGCGTGTCTATACGAGGTTTGCACGTTCTCCCCGTGACCTGCGTGGGTTTTCCCCGAGATCTCCGCTTTCCTCCCACACTCCAAAGACGTACAGGTTTGTACATAAATTGGCTTGGAGTATAAGTGGTGAATTGCCCTCGTGTGTGTAGGATAGTGTTAGTGTGTGGGGATCGCTGGCCTGTTTCCGTGCTGTATCTCCAAACTAATCTGTTGCGTTCTACTCCAAGTTAATACTTCTCTGTGAACGAGAGGCTGGGGTGGGGGGGGGGGGGTGGGGGGGGATCTCTTCAATCGCCTCTCCCTGTGCTCTGGGATTCACAATTTAAATTTTTATGTTCCTCCACTCACCGCAGAATCTTTCTTTAGTGATTGATGTGATCATTAAGCAGTCATTATATTTATTGTGTTAACCTCTGATTATTCTGCATTAACCCACTGACTATACATTGTACCATTTCCCCATGAATAAACCTTTACATATTATAATGTGGCCATGAATTAAAGTTAATCACATGTCGAGAGGTCTCAATAGGTTTCAGCCGGAAACAATTAATTTGTAGAAGTTACATTTGAGGAGCAACACTTTACATTTATATAACATGTTCAGAGTGATGAAGTGTCCCCAAGAGCTGCTCCAAGAATCATCATCCCAAAACACACAGCCAGAGTGGGGCCCACTGCAAATTGGAGGAGCAGCACCTCATATTTCTCTTGGGCAGTTTACACCCCAGCGGTATGGACATTGACTCTCCAATTTTCGGTAGTCCTGCTTTCTCCCTTCCTTCCCTCCCCTTCCAGCTCTCCACAAGCCCGCTGTCTCGCCTTACTTCCTTCTTCCCGCCCACCCCCCACCACCCCACACCCCACACCCCCCACACCCCAACACCCCCCACCCCCCATCAGTCTGCGAAGGGTCTCAACCCGAAACGTCGCCTATTTCCTTCTCTCCATAGATGCTGCCTCACCCGCTGAGTTTCTCCTGCATTTTTGTCTACCTTTGATTTTTCCAGCATCTGCAGTTCCTTCTTAAACAGATTCTCACGAGATTGTCGGTCAGGGGACCGCATGCGTAAAAGTAAAGGATTGGGGCAGGATCTGGCCATTCAGCCGATCGAGCCTGAGACTGCTCCTCAGGGCCATGGTGGGTAATCTATCCCATTAGTATCTCCTTCTACATTTTCCGTTGTGTGGGTGTGAAGGAAACCGAGGTGCTGGTTTACACAAGATAGACGCAAAATGGTGGAGTAACTCAGCGGGACAGGCAGCAACTCCGGAGAGAGGGAATGGGTGACGTTTCGGGTTGAGATCCTTCTTCAGACCTGAAACGTCACCCATTCCTTCTCTCCAGAGATGCTGCCTGTCCCGCTGAGTTACTCCAGCATTCTGTGTCTGTTCTGGAATAAGTAGACTAGGGAAAGCGGTAAAGGCAGCATGTGGAGGTGGGGATAACATGGGGACAGAAACGCATACATCAGCAAAGGGAGGGATTTCTAACGAAGGATGGAATTATTTACCCAGGGGGTACAAACAGGCTCACAAAACTGTCTCAGCCGACTTTATCCTCCTGCAGCAATGATTATGCTTGTCCCGCTCCTCCGTGCTTTTTCAATTCGGTGCTGGGCTTCAAAGGGAAGTATCTTGTCTCTCATCCATGACGTGTGCAGGAAGGAACTGCAGATGCTTGGTTTACACTGAAATAGACACAGCAGCTGGAGATGGATTTAAGAGAGAGTTAGATACAGCTCTAGGGCAGTGGGAATCAAGGGATATGGGGAGAAGGCAGGCGAGGGGTAATTGATGGGGGAGATAAGCCATTGTTACAATGAATGGCGGTGTTGATCGAAGGGCCGCCCGAAATGGACTCCTCCTGCACCTATTTTCTATGTTCTATGTTTAGGATGTGGGGACAAGTCAGTGGATATATGTAAGGAAGCGTAGACAGACTCTTGTTAGATGCGGGGGGTCAGGGGTTATGGGGAGAAGGCTTAAGAGAATGGGGTTAGGAGGGAGAGATAGATCGCTATGGTTGGAAATGGCGGGAGTAGACTGATGGGCTGAATAGCCTAATTCTGCAACACATGGGGGCAAGGGAGGGCAAGGACTGAGACAGGGGTCATGGGCAGGGCCTGGGGGCATCTCTGGGAGCAGTTGAGTTATTAGCCATGCTGTGGGGGGTATCAGAGATGGCAGACGAGCATGGTTTACACGCAGCACCGGTTTGGATGGCTGTCCGCATCTGTTGCTGCCGCTGCTGCTGGATGTGATGTAACTGGCTGCCTTCCAAAAGTCTGCATTGATTATTGAGCCTGGTGCAGGGAGCCTGGTGCAAGGCCTGCAAACTATTCCATTCCTCCTCCATCTACATTCCCCAGCCCACCAGTCCACTCCAATTGATTGTATTTAGCCTGGGAACACGTCCGTTTGCAATAAAACAGAACAAAAGCTCGGCATTGAAGCGACTGAACGAGGGGGCAGGAGGAACGGCTGTCCCCACCCCCCAGTTTCTCAAGTGGTTAGACTTGGGATCGGCACCACGTACGACCTTTGTTACACTTAAAAACATAACCTAACTTGAACATTTCTGATGTAATTTGAAGCAGGAAGGACAGCTTCACACAGCATATTATGTGGCAGTCACCTCTATCAGAAAACAAATCACCTTCCTTGGTATTCCTCCAGATGGCAGAAGCTTCAATATGTTTTGTGAAGATGGATCATTCACTCACCTTTCCATCCGCGCCGTGATGCAGAGTTCCTGCACCTTTGCTGAAGAGGCCTTGAAATCTCTCTATCTCTGTCTTAAATATACCCACTGACTTAGAAACATAGACAATAGGTGCAGGAGCAGGCCATTCGGCCCTTCGAGCCTGCACCGCCATTCAATATGATCATGGCTGATCATCCAACTCAGTATCCTGTACCTGCCTTCTCTCCATACCCCCTGATCCCTTTAGCCACAAGGGCCACATCTAACTCCCTCTTAAATATAGCCAATGAACTGGCCTCAACTACCTTCTGTGGCAGAGAATTCCACAGATTTACTACTCTCTGTGTGAAAAATAATTTTTCTCATCTCGGTCTTAAAAGATTTCCCTTATCCTTAAACTGTGAACCTTGTTCTGGACCTCCCCACATCGGGAACAATCTTCATGCATCTGCCTTGTCCAACCCCTTAGAATTATGTAATTCTGTAGAATTCCCCCTCAATCTTCTAAAATTCTAGCGAGCTACACAAGCCGAGGCCTATCCAGTTTTCTTCATATGGAAGTCTGACATCCCAGGAATCAGTCTGGTGAACCTTCTCTGTACTCCCTCTATGGCAAAGAATGTACTTCTTCAGCTTGGCCTCCACAGGTTCTGTGGCAAAAATTCCACAGATTCAACACCCTCTGACTAAAGACATTCTCCTCATCACTTCCAAATTAATGATCTTTAATTATGAGGTTGGACCTTAGTCCTAGACTCTCCCTAGTGGAAACATCCTCTCCAATCCACTCTATTCAGGCCTATTCACTATTTGGTTACCACTGATGAAATAAAATTCTTAACTAAAAGGAAGGTGCTTATCTGAGCTTGCTTTGTTCACCGTGTGTTGAGTCCACGAGGTGGTGGCTGTGTGCACAAGCGGCAGTTGTTACCCGTGGCCACCGAGGGTTCACCCGTAGCGCTCGCAAGTGAATGAAAATAGACCTTGAATCCAAAACGTCACAAGGCAGTTGCTTTTCTATCCATTCCGTGTCTGCACGAACAAGATCGGGAACGGAATCTCATCCAGTGATGAACACGATCGTCAAACATCGGGCCAGTATTTTAATTAGGAATTTTTAAGATCGCACATTTTCTCTTCTCAGACTGAGATTTTCACTCGGCCGGATAATTGGCCCGTATCCCTCCGTTACAGCGTGTGAGCAGGCCCTTCTGCCCACCCAGGCCATGCCGACCATCGATCACCCGTTCACACACTAGTTCCGTGCTATCCCACTTTCTCATCCACTCCCTGCAATTTACAGAGGGCCGATTAATCTACTCTTTGGAGTGTGGGGGGAAACCAGAGCACCCAGAGGAAACCCACGCGGTCACGGGGAGAGCGTTGTGAGGCAGCAGCTCTACCCTCTGCACCAACCTGCTGCCCTCAATTTTAAATTGAGTTAAACTGAAGAGGAATAGAAGTGAATCGCAACGATTCTAAATTCTGTTCACGTCCCTGTTAAACATTTTAAAGCAATTTGTGAACTCTAATAATATTCTTTGAAGGTATAATTATGAATGGAATTACATTACAGTCTGCTCTCAATGGCTTCACCGATATCACTGGGGTCACGCACAAACTGACTTGAATTGAATTGAATAAATATTATTGGCCAAGTATTCACATACAAGGAATTTGCCTTGGTGCTCCACTCGCGAGTAACAACATGATATACAGTAGACATTATCGATTAAACATGTGAATAAAATACCAGATCAAAGGGAGGCTACAGATTTTGGCTGTTGAGTAGAGCAACTACTCGTGGATAAAAACTGTTTTTATGTCTGGCTGTGGCAGCTTTGACAGTCCGGAGTCGCCTTCCAGAGGGAAGTGATTCAAAGGGTTTGTGGCCAGGGTGAGAGGGGTCAGAGATGATCTTGCCCGCTCGCTTCCTGGCCCTTGCAGTGTACAGTTCATCAATGGAGGGACGGTTGCAGCCAATAACCTTCTCTGCTGATCGGACGATTCGCTGCAGCCTCCGGGTGTCGTGCTTGGTGGCTCAGCCAAACCAGATCATGATGGAGAAGGTGAGGACAGACTACGATGGCCGTGTAGAATTGGACCATCTTTGCCTGTGGCAGATTGTGCTTCCTCAGCTGCCGTAGGAAGTACATCCTCTGTGGGTACATCCTTTTTGGGTACAGGGACAATAGTGGAGACTTTGAAGCAGGCAGGGACAGTGCAGGTTCGCAGGGGTCTGGTTGAAAATGTCTGTGTAGACCGGTGCCAGTTGTTCGGCACAGAGCTTGAGGGGTAAACATTGTCCCGTCCTGGAGATTTACAGCTTTCCTGTCTCCACCTCCTCACTTGTTATTGTTGGTGATGGAGAAGTGGCCAGACTGATGTTGGTCAGCACGGAGGGGGTGGGTAGTGGACGAGGGTGTGGTGCGGTGGTGATTGGGGGAGGAGGGGGTTCTGGGGTTATGTTTCTGTCTGTCGAACCTGCAGTTGGGCAACTGATGATTGTCCAAGGAGCAGGGGGCTTACCTCTTGTAGCTGGTGATTTCTTGTAAGCCCTTCCACTGAAGATGAGTCATTAGCTGAGAACTTGCTCGTTCAACCTCTCAGGGTACCTTTCCTTGGCAGCTCTGATCCCTCTTCTCAGCTTGTACTTGACGTATCCCACCTTGTAACCAATCACCAGCAACACTGACATGGGAGGCCATTCAGCCCTTCAGCCTTGCTCCTGACCCATGTCTCTGTATCGTCCAGTCCCCTCACTGCCTTACTCCAACAAATGTAGATCATTCTGGTGGGCAAAGTCTCGTAAGGAGTATCTAGTTTTATGATGATACTTCAGGCGGGGGGGATACAGGGCCCTTCAGCCCACCGGTCCGTGTGACCAGCGATCCCCGCACACTAACAACTATCTACAACTCTGGGGACAATTTACATTTACTACGAGCCAATTTGGCCTTGCCCATCTTTGGAGTGTGGGAGGAAACCGGAGCACCCGGAGAAAACCCACGCAGGTCACGGGGAGAACGTACAAGCTCCGTACAGACAGCATCCGTAGTCGGGATGGAACCGGGGTCTCTGGCGCTGCGAGGCAGCAGCTCCACCCGCTGCGCCCACAGTAGAGTTGCTGATATTGATGGCTTGAAGACCTTTGATGGCACCAGGTGTTGCTGGTGAGGCGGTGTTATTATGGCCACACGAGCTACTGGGAACAGCTTTGCTTTGCGGGCTCTCCATGGTATTATATATATATCATAATTATCAGATAAACGCTGCCCATGTTTACAATTGCAGGCAGCATCGCACCAGCCGTGTTTTTTGTCACTGGCGAAGTAGTGCTGTCTCTCATCGAGGATGCCTGGCCGTGCGTGACGTTTGTTTACGTGGGTGAGACTGGTGCAACTGAACAGACCCCACGGTTCCTTGCCAGTCCGGGTCAGGTCCAGTGGCTTGGTTAATTAGCTTGGTGTTAAGTGTCATTTGTCCCGTGTGTGTAGGATAGTGTTTAGTGTGCGGGGATGGCAGGTCAGCGCAGACTCGCAGGGTGAGGGGCCTGTTTCCGGACTTTATCTCTGATAACTAACTAAAACTTCCTCTGGGAGGCCAGAGCGCGAATAAGTCAGCAGCTGTTAATGGTGAGAACTTTTAAGAACATCATTGGTAGTGGCCGAAATCTTCACAAGTTCCAGCACACATTACACGCTAGGCACGGAATGTGAAATTATACCAGTTCCGTAATTATACAGAGTTTAAATTATTCATACACACGGCTTGCACGGCACACACGCACACACACACGCACGTCACCCCCCACGGCACGCACACACACACTGCCAAGCAACTGCAAAGCACACACACAACGCACGCACGCCACACTAGTACGCACGCACGCACACACACACACGCCACTCGCACGCACACACACACACCACACACACACCACACACACCACACACAACACACGACACACACACACGCACGCACGCACACACACAAGCACGCACACACACACACGCACGCACGGCACGCACGCACGCACAGCACACACACACGCCACACACACCACGCACACGCAATCACACACGCACACACACCACACACGCACACACACACGCACACACTCGCAAGCACACGCAACACACCGCACACACTCACACGCACACACACGCAACGCCCAGCAACACACACGCACACACACGCACACGCCACACGCACACATCCCACAGCCACGGCACACACACACGCACACACACGCCACGCACACGCAACCCACTCGCACACAACACACACACACACGCACACACACACACACGACACACACGCACGCCACACACACACACACACACACGCACACACACACACACACACAAGCACACGCACACGCACAACCCACACCCGCACACACACACGCACCCACACACGCACGCACACGACACACACACGCACACACACACACACCACACGCACACACACACGCACACCACACACTCGCACACACACACGCACACACACGCAAACGCACACGCACCACACACTCGCACTCACACACACGCACACGCCAACACGCACGACGCACGCAGCACACGCACACCACACACGGCCACCCACACACGCACGCACACACACACAGCACGCACGCACGCACGCACGCACTGCAACGCACACGCACACACACACACCACACACGCACGCACACACACACGCACACGCACCACAACACACGCACACGCACACACACACACACACGCACACACCCACGCACACACACAACCACACACGCACACACACAATGCCGATCACACGCACAGCGCACGAGCACACGCACACGCACACGCTACCGCGCACGCGCACCGCACGCACACGCCACGCACAGCACGCACACACACACACCACGCACAACGCTCGCACGCACGCACGCAACGCGCACACGCGCACGAGGACGCAAACGAACACGCCAACGCACACGCACACGCACACGCACCGCAAGCTCACACACACAACACACACACACACACAGCTGCATGCCACACACACACACAACCACACACACATACAACAGAATGCATTCTAGACACAAAGACAAACACACCACACACACACGCACACACAGCGCTTGCATGCACACAACACAGCTGATGCACACACCACACACACACACAGCATGCATGCATGCACAGTCACACATACATGCACGCACGTAATATTAAGGGCTAACGGAATCAAGGGAAATGGGGAAAGCAGGAACGGGGGCGGGTCTGATTGTAGATGATCGGCCGTGATCACATTGAATGGCGGTGCTGGCCTGAAGGGCCGAATGGCCTCCTCCTGCACCTGTTGTCTATGTGTCTATGTTGCCACTGGTAACTACGACAGCATCAAACGGCTGAACAAATTATCACATTCAGCTCACAGAAAACTCAACAATATTCAATTAATATTTCAGCGGGTTTGTGAAGTGAAAGTTGTGCGATATACGTCAGAAACTGAAATATTGTTCGTACACTTCCCTCAACACAAACAAGATTTATTATGGTTGTGAAATATTAACCTGCAGATAGATTACCCACCCACGGTGAACAGTTCCCGGTTCAGACCTGTCCCGCTGAGTCACTCCAGCACTTTGTGAGAGAGAGAGAGGGAGAGAGATGGGGAGAGAGACGAGGTCTCTATCTGCTCCGACGGCTGACCTTGTGAATGTGTTCGTGGAGGGAGGGACACGAGTTTGAAGTTTGACAACATCGGACTGTGAAACATTCCTTTTTTAAAGGATTTTCACCTTCAGTGAGGAGTTCAGAGCTTTTTGTGGGTAGTGGCCGGGGATGGTGCTGGCGGACTGCCGACATGCCGGTTAAGGACGAGGATGAGAAAGACTTTTTTCACACTGAGAGTGTGTGAGTCTCTGGGAAACTCTCTGCCACAGAGGGTTAGTTGAGGCCGAGTTCATTGGCTATATTTAAGAGTGGAGTTGGTGTGGCCCTTGTCGGCTAAGGGGATCAGAGGGAATGTGAGGATAGAGAAGGCAGGTACGGGAATACTGAGTTGGATGATCAGCCATGATCATATTGAATGGCGGTGCAGGCTCGAAGGGCTGAATGGATTACTCTGCACCAATTTCTATGTTTCTATGTTTCTTACCTGGGTGAGCGGTGAGAGTCTGAAACCAGCCCGGTTTGTGTTTACAAGCACGGTACTTCTGCAGTTGTATAGGGCTCTGGTGTGACCACATCTGGAGTATTTGTGTACAGTTTGTGTCTCTATTTGAGGTAGGACATCATTGGGATTGAGGCCGTGCAGCGTAGGATTACGAGGATTTGATCCCTGGGATGTGGGCACTGTCATATGAGGGAAAGATTGAAAAGACTAGCTTGTATTCACTGGAGTTTGAAGGTGAGAGTGGGGGGGGGGGCTTTCTAGAAAAACCATATATAATTATAAAAGGATTCTGGACAAGCTAGATGCAGGAAAAATGTTCCATGTTGGGTGAGTCCAAGTACCAGGCGGCCTCTAGTCTTAGAATAAAGGGGGGGAGGTCATTTAAGACTTGAGGTGAGAAAAAAAACGTATTTCACCCAGAGAGTTGTGAACTTGTGGAATTCCTGCCATAGGGGCAGTTGGAGGCCAAAGGCACGGGAATGGATTTAGAGAGAGTTAGATAGAAGCTCTAGGGCGTTAAGTGGAGTCAAGGGATTTGTTGTTTAGGGGAGAAGGCAGGCACAGGGTTATTGATAGGGGAACGATTCAGCACTATGATCACAGTGAAATGGCCGGTGCTGCTGAAGGGCTGAATGGACCTCACTTCCTGCACCTATTTCTATGTTATGTGGTAAACCTGCTCCCGTCTGGGACCAGGCCAGGTGGCCTTGGCATATTAAAAACAATGAGAATGGTACTTCGTGAATCTGGCTAGTTTTCAGGGGATAGGGAAGTCCGGTGAAGAGTCTGGAAGAGCTGCTGTCGGCAAGAAAGTCGATCTCGGGCCTGGCTGGGCCCGGGAGGGCCTGTGGGATGTGGCTGCCTTTGTCGGAGGTAGCAGGGGGAAGTATGGGATGATATTAAACTCCTGGAGGATTGTGGTCTTAGGATGGGGGTCTGTGCACGAGGAGAAAGGGTCTCCTGTGGCACAGTCCCCCCTCCATCAGGACTTCTGACGCAACTCCAGATCAGGAACAGCTGCATTCCAGAGATATAGTGGCTCTGAACCCGGTCCCGCTGTTCACTCACCATCGCCCAACCACTACACCCACATCCCCAACCACAACACACCCTCACACCACCACCACCAACCTTCAGCCCCCAACAACACTCTGTTCCCCCACACTTTCCCACACCTATCTACCAGTCATTCCCACACAACACAACCCTCACACGCAACAGGCGCGCAACAACACAATACACATCCCTCCACACCAGCTCACAAAAACATCTACATACCCCCACCCCCACGCGCTCCCTACCACTCTCAAAACCCCTCCATCGCCACATCCCCACTTCATTCAAACCCCAGCCCACCGTTCGTAGGGTCGTTTGACCGCCCTTACACCCTCGCTCCCACCCACCCCTCACCCCCACACCACTCCCACCCCACCCTCACCCCCTACCCCCACCTCCCACCGCCCACCTCGCCCCCACCCCACTCCTCCACCCCCCAACCCACGCCCACCCATCATGACCCACAACCCCACCCTGCCCCACCCACTCCCACCCCCACCCTCACCCACACCCCACTCCATACCCCCACACCTCTCATCGCCCTACCCCGCTCCAGCCCCACCCTCACCCCACCCCCACTACCACCCCACCCTCGCCCCACCCCCACTTCCCACCCCCCACCCTCGCCCCACCCACTCCACCCCCACCCTCACCCAACCCACTCCATTACCCCACCCACCCTCGCCCCTACCCCGCTCCCACCCCACCTCACCCCCACCCCACTCCCACCCCACCCTCAACCCTACCCCACTCCCACCCCCACACTCGCCCCCCCCACCTCACTCCACCCCACCCTCACCCCCACCCTCGCCCCACCCCTCTACCCCACTCCATACCCCCACCACATCCCCACCATCCACCCCACATCCCACTCCACCGCCAATGCACTGTTATTCTCGCACATCGACCCTGGCACAAGAAATATTCCACTTTAGACTGTTTATCTGTTCTTTATTTTTATGTAGATATGTTGTCTCCGCGGTGAATCTCTCTATAATCTTGAATTAAATTTTATTAAGTTGTTTAAGTTGACCCTCCTCCCCCTCATCCTGAACCTGCAACTCGGCTGTTACAACTGAGGGCGGCACGGTGGCCGCAGCGGGAGAGCGCTGCCTTCCAGCGCCAGAGTCCCAGGTTCAATCCTGACGACAGTGCCGTTTGTGTGGAGCTTGCACGCTCTCATGGAGGGGGTGAGTTGTACAGTTTGAGGTGTTAGTGTGCGGGGATCGCTGGTCGGTGCAGACTCGGTGGCCGAAAGGGCCTGTCTCCGCGCTGTACCTCTAAACTAAAATGTGAATCTCACACACACGCACGCACACGCACGCACGCACGCACACGCACGCACGCACGCACACGCACGCACACACACACGCAGCACGCACGCCACACGCACACCACACTCGCGCGCACACACCACCGCGCGCATCCACACACGCACCTACAACGCGACGCAGCACACGCACACACACCACACGCTCCGCACGCACACACACAACCAACGCACCACAATACGCGCACAACACCACCGCACGCAAAGCACACAACACCCTGCGCGCACGCACAACACACGCACACGCACGCACGCACGCACACGCACCACACACGCAAACGCGCACACGCACGCACGCACGCACGCAACCCGCACACCACACGCGCGCACGCACGCACGCACACGCACGCAGCACGCAACAACACGCTACGCACACACACGCACGCACCGCACGCACGCGCACGCACGCAAGCACACGCACGCCCACGACACGCTGGGCAAGCACACGGCGGGCCGGCACACACGCACGCGTGCACCAGCACACACGCACACGCCACACACACACGCA